>OY751345.1:14493133-15067225 GCA_963564715.1 Catocala sponsa | reverse complement strand
AGAGCCTAGAACGGAGGAAAAGGGGTGAGGTTCAGTTGGCAGATTTCTCATATTATTAGATGCAATTCGGAGTAACTACCTTGTTTTGGAATACTTTATTAAAGTATTCTGTTATACGAGTATATACATATGTATACTGTTTTAAGTTTAATAATTCTATTTTAAAATATTTTAGACCGTGGATGCGCATCAAAAATAATTTTAAGCAAACTAAAGTGGTTTAGCTATGCTACCTACTTATTCAAAAAATGACAAATTTTAGTTAACTAAAATATCCGCTAGAGGCGCTGCTAAATTGTATGACAAAAACACGCATCGTACTGTCTGGTCTTCTCATTGTGAATGTTCAAATAAAATAACTTGATAGTATTATTAGATGGATATATATTCACTAGTACAAGTTGTAAATAAGATAAATACTTATTGAGCTACGACCTAACTTAGGGGCTGCGGGGAGACGAATGCCAATCGGCGCTATTGCATATTTTCTCAAAATTTATTAAAAACGTCTCATTGGTTGCAGGTTTGGTATTAAAATATGTTATCAAAGTCGTTACCTGAAATATGAAGAGCTCCTTGTAGAGCGGGTTTGACTGCGCACGGCGCGTGGTAGACTTGCAGCGGCCCATTTCCAAGCCCAGCGAGCTGATGAGGCACAGCTTCACGTATGTGTCCGGCGCGTTGTTCGGCGAAAGCTTACGGAAGTGCGTGCCTTTAATCACCTAATAATAACAAGCATTACGTCAGTAACAAACTAATACAGTTATGCATAACATACTGCTATTCCACCACGATAGTTCTTTCATAAAGCCTGATCTTAATAAATTCTATGTATAGAAGAAGTTTAAGACTAGATGCTAATCCTAACTAATATTTTAAATGCGAATGTGGGTTTGTTTATTTGTTAGTTTCACAAGGCAGCGTGCTGGGCCCGACGTTGTACCTTATTTACACATCTGATCTACCAACTTCAGAGAGTATCACCACGAGTACTTTTTCTGACGACACCGCGTTCTACCTGGTTAAAACGATGGAGAATCAAGGCTAACGAAACTAAATCTGTTAATGTTACCTTTACTTTACGGAGAGGTACCTGTCCACCCGTCAAAATTAATAACGTAGAAGTCCCTCAATCAGACCATGTCAGGTATTTAGGTTTGCACCTTGATAAACGCCTCACTTGGCAGAAACAAATTTTCACAAAAAGGAAACATTTGGGACTACAACTACGCAAGTTGTATTGGTTAATAGGTCGCCGGTCACAGTTGTCGCTGAGTAGCAAGCTTCTGCTCTACAAAACGATCCTTAAACCAATTTGGACATACGGTATACAACTCTGGGGGACAGCTTCCCACTCCAATATCGAAATGATACAAAGATTTCAAAACAAAATCTTGAGGACGATAAACCGGTGCTTCCTGGTTCGTCACAAATGAACAACTACATAACGACCTGAACATGAGCACAGTCAAACAGGATATTCTCTTCCATACAAACACGTACAAGGAAATAATTAAAGACCATACAAACACCTACAAGGAAAGAATTAAAGACCATCCGAACAGCCTGGCCAATGTCTTATTGGAAGACAGCAGTATAATTCGCAGATTGAAACGAAAGATGCCCCAACAAGACACACTTAAATTAATGCATCAGTGAAGTAAAGTTGGATACGACACAGGTCGTATACCGAGCATGCCAATCAGACACCCAACCAACCCCCTGATAAATGTCCCTGTGGTGACAGATCGCAGTGTAAGGGGAGACGAACAAAAAAAAAATATTTGTTACGCTTTCACCCCCTTAGTACTCGGACGATCATCATAAATTTTATGATGATCCGCCGTCCTGTCGTCGTCCCTTGTCTATACCATCGACAACGGTCAGGGGTACAGAAAAAAACATAGGGTACCTGTTATCCAGAAAAAGTACTCATCATCATCATCAGGCTATAATAGTCCACTGCTGGACATAGCCCTCCCCCAAAGAGCGCCATAGCGCCCTGTCTTCAGCTTGCCGCATGAAAAAGTACTGTTACTTACCAACCTACATGTACGCCATAGAATCCGCGGGCAAAATCTACTATATAATAAAATTAAAGTGTCTGCATATTCAAGTAGTCACAAATCTAAATAAAATATTCTACACATAGGTACATAACAACTTGATTGAAATTCTGCAAATCCACTATGTACTTACCTAATAATAAACAATGCATATCAGATGGTCTTACATAAGATCAACAAATGACTCTCACTGTCAAGAGTAATAATGAGAGATTGATTTCGAAGTTGTCCTTCAGGATTATCTATATCAATCTAGTAATGGTAGGTAATCTATACGATTTGTTATCGTTTGTCAACGACCGTTGACAAAGGACTGTGACAGAGAGAAAAAAAATGCTTTCTTTTACGCCTGCCTCTCAATTAAGCATATTCGGTTTTTTTTTTTTTTGACTCAACACCGTCTAGCCCAAACTAAGCAAAGCTTGTACTATGGGTACTAGACAATGGATAAACATACATATATACTTTTTTTTTGTAAATACATACATATTATACATAGAAACACCCAGACCAAGACAAACATCCATGTTCATGCACACAAATGTTTGACTTGTGCGGGAATCGAACCCGCGACCTCAGGCGTGGCAGTCGGTTATACTAACTACTACGCCATCGAGGCTGTCATTTCGATGTTTAGCGGGCGTGCTACAAGGCTTTATCTTCTTTTTTGTTTTAAGAAAGAAAGATTCCTGTATCCCGGGGGAATTTACAAACATTCAAACAACGGACACAAAGAACGCCCAGTCTCGGAACAACTGTTTTTGCATCACACAAATTTTTGCCCCGGTGGGGATCGAACCCACAACACTCGGCGCGGCGGCAGTGGCGAGGCGACCACTTAAACCACTGCGCCATCCGTGCAGTCAAAACGCTCCATTTCAGGATAATTTCTGTGTTTAATAACTTATCTAAAAATAATTATGTTAGTAATAAAAAGTTGTTGAACCTTAATTATCAATCATTGATCAATATTTCGGAACTTGTTTGTATGCATTCGTTTTAGCTAAAATATACTTATATTTAATTATATAACCAATTGAATCCATATCGCCATATTATTTTATGACAGTCTTACGTATGTAATTTTGGTTTAGAAGATAACAGCACTGAGTTATACCTTGTATACAGGTTTTAAAGTCAAAGTCAAAAATCATTTATTCATTTAGGTCACAAAGTAACACTTATGAACGTCAAAGTATATAGGTTAGTGAGTTTACTAAGTTACTGAAGCTACATTTAGGTTAGTTGCTAGGTTCAGGCAAAGGGTAGAGCCTATGAGAAGAAACCTGCAAGAAACTCACGGCCACTCTTTTAAATCGTCAGTTAAATATAATTTCAGTATTTTACAACTCAGATTAACAAGGTGTTACAGCCATTATGCCATATACTACTGACTATAAAAACTAAAGATAATAACAATAATAACTTAATAATATTATAGGGAGGAAATAATTTGAGCTAAGATATTTTATTTAATATAAATCTAAAATAGACTGTAGGATGGCATGATGGCGCATACACTTACACTTTGTGACTATGCAAAGGCTTAAATGTATGCAACAAGCAACTAGCTCCATGAGTTTTTGACATTTAAGTAGTCGTTGACTGAATAATAACCCTTTCGAATAAGTTGTTTTTTAACAGCGTTTTTAAATTTAAACAATGGTAAATTAATTATATTAATAGGTAATTTATTAAAAAAACGTATACCGAGTCCCGCAAATGTATTGTGAACTTTATGTAAACGAGGATATGGGCCTACTAACTTATGCTTATTTCTAGTGTTTACGTTATGGATATCACTATTCTTATTATATAAGTAAATGTTATGTTTAATAAACATAATGTTAGCAAATATATATTGCGACGCAACAGTAAGTATGCCTATTTCTTTAAATCGATCTTTCAGGGAAACTCGTGGTCCTAAGTTATAAATGCTACGTACTGCACGCTTTTGAAGAATAAAAATTGTCTCAATATCAGCTGCCTTGCCCCACAATAATATACCGTAGGACATGACACTATGAAAGTAACTGAAATATACTAGTCTTGCAGTATCTATATCAGTAAGCTGTCTTACTTTCCGAATTGCGTATGCGGCTGAGCTAAGTTTTCCTGCAAGACACGATATTTGAGCGCCCCACTGAACTTTATGATCTAAAGTTAATCCTAAAAAGACTGTAGATTGAACAAAAGTAATAATTTCATCATTTAAAATTATATTCACGTTAGGACTCTTTACGTTTGGCAATGTAAACTTGATACATTTAGTTTTTGTAGAGTTAAGTAGTAAATTATTCGTCGTAAACCAGTCCAGGTCTTCCGCGAGTGAATCATTAACAGCACGTAAATTTGGTGCTTTTCGGTCTACTTTAAAAATAAGGGATGTGTCATCCGAGAATAAAACATTGTCACACAAATCCTGAACAAAGAACGGCAAATCATTTACGTACACTGTTACAGTACAATATCTTTGTGCTGTATCTACAATCTACATCGCAATCTTATGATCTTTATCGCACGTTCAATATCTATTAAATGTTTCTACTATCCGTGATCAACACGTAGTCGTTAGTATATAAGATACACCTTTGGATAATTATAACTAGACTATACTACAACTTTGTCTCATTTATACCTAATCATATACTGCCAAGAAGTTTGGCAAATTGGTGACCCCGACGAACGAATACGCAGCAAGAAACATGGCACAATCACCATGCAAGGCGAACATAAATCAGCAAGGAACACTTGAAGTAGCTGCTGGCACCTCGGTTTTATCTCGCATTCCGGAATTTTGGAAAGACCAACCAAGATTATGGTTCACGCAACTAGAAGCCATATTAGCACCACAGAAGCATTCTGTGGTGCTAATATGGCTTCTAGTTGCGTGCACTGTATTCCTGTTAAAGACATCTAAAATGGGAAATCAAAGTTCTAAGGACCAGATAACATACAATACGGACAGTTGCCTCAATCAAAACGAAGCGGACAAACTCCGTAACCTGATCCAGGAGGACTTACGGTGGACAAGAAATGTTGCAATGGGACAGATTATTTTAACAATCGGCGTGATCCTACTTTACGGCATAATGAAAACACTGGACAGAAGAATGAAGAGTTTAACGGAAAAAAATAATAAACACTCGTGCAACAGCTAAGTCAAAATTACATACGTCAGCAAATAACACCACAACAGGCGTCATCAAATTCCACCGCGTACAATAGCATTATTATTTATATACATCAGCAAATAACTAGTAACAACAGGCGTCATCAAATTCCACCGCGTACAATAGCATTATTATTTATATACATCAGCAAATAACTAGTAAGGTCTAGGTCAAATTTATATTGTAAACACTATTACCATAATAATATTTTTTTTTTTTTTTAAAGGGGGGTGTACTGTTACAGTACAATATCTTTGTGCTGTATCTACAATCTACATCGCAATCTTATGATCTTTATCGCACGTTCAATATCTATTAAATGTTTCTACTATCCGTGATCAACACGTAGTCGTTAGTATATAAGATACACCTTTGGATAATTATAACTAGACTATACTACAACTTTGTCTCATTTATACCTAATCATATACTGCCAAGAAGTTTGGCAAATACACTAAAAACAGAAAGGGTCCCAAAATCGAGCCCTGTGGCACGCCCATTGTGACTGGTAATCCAGAAGATCTACTTCCGTTGATATCAACGTGTTGTAGTCTATCGCTTAGGTAGGAATCAACTAAGTCAAGTGCAGTATCTCGGATGCCATAATGCCTGAGTTTTCGCAACAGCGTTTGATGGTCAACGCAGTCAAAGGCTTTAGAGAGATCACAGAACACGCCAATGACATCTTGCGAATTCCCCAAGCACTGAATATATGTTTTAAAAGCGTAACACCCGCATCTATCGTAGAACGGCCCTTCCTAAACCCATATTGATCTGCGTGAAATAAATTGTTTACACTGAAGTGGCTCTCTAATTGCTGTAATATAATCTTCTCAAATATTTTACTAATAGCAGGTAATATTGAAATCGGCCTAAAATTACTGGGGTCACTTTTGCAACCATTTTTAAATAAAGGTATTATTTTACTACATTTCATTAAGTTTGGAAAAATGCCCACATCAATGCATCCGTTGAATATTGCGGCTAGGTGTGGCGCTATATTAACAATAATACTTTCAACTAATTTTACCGAAATACCCCAGAAGTCAGCTGATTTTTTTGAATTAAGCGACTGAAATACTTTTATTATAGGTACTTTTATCGCGGATGTACACGCTCAAAACTAAATAGTATCTTGCACTCTTCCACGTTGCCCCTAACCAAGTATTCTGCTCGAGCTGGGCAAGACCTAAGGGTACTAGTTATGTCTAAAGGTATTTTTGCGAAGTAGTTATTGAATGTATCGGCTACTTCCAAATTATTTGAAATTACGCTATTATTTATATTCAGTTCAAATTTATTATCACGCACCTTGCTGCGACCTGTTTCATTGTTAATAATGTTCCATGTAGTTTTAATTTTACTATTAGATTTTTAATTTTAGTTTTTAGGTAAAGGGACTTGGCAGTGGCACAAGTCTTTTTAAATAATTTTGAATAATTTTTAACATATTGAATAAAATTTGGATCGAAATTATATTGTTTCATACCATATAATTCATATAGCTTTGCTCTACTTCTATATATCCCAGATCTTGCCCAGTCACAAAACTTAATCCTATTATTCTGACTAAAAGTCTTACATTTAAAAATATTATTATATTCTAAAGTAATTATGTTAAGTAAAGACTCATATAGTTCGTCTGGACTATCCAGAGAAAGGTCCATATTGACAACTTTGAGACTTATGTTATCATTAAATTCCTTTAAGCGATTAGATGTCATCGGTCTACATGTGACCTTATTCTCTATATGAATTGTACTCACAGGAAATACTACCTTTCGCCCTCAGTGGTCAGATGTAAGTTCACTCAATATGGCCCTATTTAGAAATTGGCAGTCGCAAAATACATTATCTAAGCAGGTAGCAGAATGTGAAGTGATCCTAGTGGGTTCAGAAAATAAATGCTGTAAATTAAATGATCTAAATAAACTAATAAGTCTTAAAGAGACAGCTGACTGCTCAAGTAAATTAACATTAAAATCACCAAACACTACTATATGCCTATTACTAGAACTCAAGCGTTTTAAATATCCTCTATTACGGTTTCAAATACACTAAAATCACTTTGCGGTGGTCGGTATACACAAACTATGACATGTTGCTCTAATTCCACACAGGATAGTTCAACAGTGCGCTCGATAGAAAGATTTACTATATCTTTACGTTCTTTACATTTTAGATTGTTACATACATATATTAGAGAGCCACCATGTATAGAATTCTTTCTTACAAACGCACTTACAATTTAATAATATTCGTTATTAAATATTAATTGATTAGTTCTTAACCAATGTTCCGTTATGCAACATATTTGAACATTATGTTGTTTAAAAAATAAATCTAATTCTAACTCCTTGCCGGATAGACCCTGAATATTCTGATGAATTAGTCTAATACTGTATGTATGCCTATCCTTTGTCTCATCTAACAGGTTAAACTACTAGAAGTGTCAATATTTGAATTTGTAGTAGAAATACTACTATGTCCTAAAACCTTAATTACCCTACTTGTACCTGAGTCGCTACATATTATATTAAATGCTAATAATTTAGCAAGTTGCTTTTTATAAAAAGAAGATAGATACATTGTATCTTTAGTCAATAAAAATTTACTAATAAACTTATTAGTGTCAAAAAATAAACTATAATTGTTATAACATGTACAAAATAATGTTATAAAAAAGTAAATTAAGTTTTTCAATATTCCTATTTTGTTCATGTGTTAGTACATAGGAATATGGTAATGCACAAAGAATAAAGTTACACCCTACTTTATAATGTAATGATTCTATTACCTCTGTCAAATGGATTGCTTCTTTTTCATAAAGATTACGGAGATACGGTCCCTGACACAAGACTGATACATATAGTCTATTAGAACAGCCTATTAAAAGTGACAGGTACATACAGGACCTTAGGGTGTTTAAATACAGAGAACACTAAATAAACCCCGATATATAATAATAATAATAAGAATTTTAATATAATAATAATAATATTTTTTATTGATCGTTAGTCAATATTCTTAATCATACTCACATATAGTTGTGGGTAGTGGTATCTTCATTGGTCGAGCTGACCACTGACAGCCTCGGCTACTACTCGGACTGCATATACACTAATGTTATAGGTTATAGTCCCAATAGTAGACGGGGCCGTCAGCAGCGGACACGGTGAATGCTCGCCGGTTTACAATACAACGCGAACACATGTTATCCTTACTTCCTTACTAATATTATAATTTCGAAAGTAACTCTGTCTGTTTACCTTTTCACGGCTGAACCACTCAACCGATTTAGATGAAATTTGGTACAGATATAGTTTAAAACCTGGGGAAGAACATAGGCTCCTATACATTGTGCCTTTTTGACAAGAGGCAGTACGGCGAGAATTTAAACCTTTTAAAAAAATTCTACGACTTAAGGATCAGCTACAAGCGAACTATTTAGATTTTATAAATTCTCTAGCTGTAAAAATCTGATTAATTACCATTGGCAAGCAAAAAGATATAATGAACAACGGTAATTAGCCAAATTACAATTTCTATTCCATTTACGACAGAGCGAATTAGTATTTAAGTATATGTTACGGCTAATAGTCGAAGTGCGGCTACACGTAGTTTCAGCCGGCTACAAATCTAACCTAACCTATATACCTACATAGATACGAACAAGGATTATATTTAGGTAGTATTAAAGACTTTAAAATTTGATTGATAGCTACTGGAAAGTGTTATATCAACATCAATATTGTACTTTATCTTTATTATGGAATAGATATCTAACGCAATTTTTGTTCTCAAATTCTTGTATCTCGAAGATAAACCATGTGATTTTCTCGGCATACTGTCTCATTTAGGTAAATAAAACACATTGTATAGAATAGTATACAATGTGTAGTGTATGTAGGTGCTTTTAATAAACTATCAAAACCACCTATATTACAACTTCGTCGTGGCACCGATACATAGCTAGTGTATTTAGAAGATATTACTTTATTAGTCTAATACAGTAACCAGTCAGTTCGGTAAAAGGCGATGAGGATACAATTATTTAAATTTATGACAAGACTCGTCTTTTCATTAGATTGAACAAGACTTTGAAACACTTATGACAAATACGATAATTATTTTAGTCATACGAAAATTATTTTAGTCTTACCTCTACAGAAAGATGCCCAGTGCTAGAACTATACTGCAGCCCCAATAGCAGTTCTGGAGCTGATCTGGCGCTGCAGCAGGATGATGCGGAGTCAGACCTTGCGAGACTGCAGGCCTCGCCGCCTGCGGCCGTGGCTCCGGGAGTCGTCACCGTAGTGATCGATGATGGGCTCGCCAGAATCCCCGTTATCGAGTGTGAGTGGTTCAGATCTAGTTTCGGAAGCTAGAAAAAAAAAGATATGAGACGGTGAGTGCGCTAGGGTTAGTACTTAATTAACAAAGTAATAACCAATAGTGTGTCCACCAGGGACATTTTTAAAAAGCATTAAGTACGTTATGACGGTCTGCAGTAACATTTTCCCAAAGAATTAATTATGATACGAGTACTTAGTTTAATTTGAAATTTTATGAAAAGTTGAGCTGTACCTCGAATCTGGATTTAAAAACAACGGTATTTATGTTTTTCATGCATTTTACATAAAGTAATCGTTTTCCATAAATCAGAACATTATATTTTCATGTAGGTATGTAGGTACTTGTGTTAATTTGCACTTAAATACATCAGCTTTTATTGTAACATTACAAAAGTAAAATCTGCGTTGAGAAGAAACACTATCAAAACGGCCTTTTAAAATTGAAGGCTTTGACATTTTGAAAGTATCACTTGCTTTATTGTAAAAAGCTGCCGCCATATAAAGTTGACACAGAAGTGACTAATAAAAATATATTAATCATTTTAATTATATACAAGTGTAACTACGGTATATCGAATAATTAACGCTACAAATGCGAAACTAATTAAGACTGTGTGATGTAAAAAATAGTGTTTACATCATCTCATGAAAGAGAAGAATGAAGCGACCTCTTTCCTACAACAAATAGCCACCCCAGCTTTTAAAACCTAAGTTAATGTAAGAATAACGTCACGATAATGCTACAATAATGGCGTTAAAACATGTATTTACAAGGATACTATCGGCGGAGCAGATGGCAGTAATTAATATTTATCTAACATCAAAAGATTTAGGGTTTGATCAGTTAAACCTGTAAGTTGGGCTGGTGATGTTGTCTGGGGGTGAGCTGTAGCCAAAAGTGGTTCTCCAGTTCAAGGTTCAGTGTTGCGAAGACGACAGCTGCCTCTCCAATCAGCCGCTGTCGGCGCATGCGCTCGCACCCGTAGATGCGTACACGTAGACCCAGACCGTGCACGTCCTCTGAATAAGGGAACACGCTTAGAAAATATTGAAGAAAACTATTGTCGATGAACATACGTCGCAGAATAAAGCAAGATGTGTAGGTATACTAATATTATAAAGAGAAAAGATTTGTATTTGTGATGAAGTGAATAAAGACTACAGGAGAGATTTTAAAAATTGTTTACCTTCGGAAAGCTTGTTTACTTAGAAGTAACATAGGCTAAATAACACCACGCTAACAGCCGGGTGCAAAGCAGTAATCAGAAACTTAGGTTAAACCGTGGGAGATAGTTAAGCATATAATAAATATTTTTATCAATAAATGAAGTGAAACCCAGAGGAAACGGTTTTCTCTTTATTCTTCAATGTCACTTCCATACTGTGGATGACCACACTGAAGGAATTCGAGTGTTGAATAACTCGATAAGCTTTTAAGTTGATATGATATTTATGGTTAATTTTAGTAAGGTAGGTCGGATGTTTAATAATAATAATAATATGTATTGTTACAGCTAGTTCCATCTCTCGGCACTATGGGGAAGCGTCCGGCCTTCTAATAATTTATTACAGCGCCATCTATTGAAGTCTTACTGAACTACGTAGCTTGACTACGCGAAGAGTAGAAAGAGCGCTAGAACTTTCTCGTACTGTTTAGAGGAACATACCGGGTATGGCGCTTCTAGAATATTCCAGAAACGCTTTTAACGACATATAAGACGGATCACGCGCACCGCCAAGTCAGTTTACAATCGTAAGCGACGAAGTTCATCGAAGCTAACGGAAGCGAAAATACCACAGAGTTTGAAACAGTTAAAGGGAAAAAGTGTGTGTTGTGTTGTGTTTTAAATTTAGCTAGAATAAAACGTGTTTTAGTCGATAATATTGTTTAAATTCTTATCCCTCGAACCCAGCACATAGCAGTATAAATAATGTTTAGGTATTTCTTTGCCTTTATCATCTAACGAATAATACCATTACCAGGCACTTAAGTGCCTAATCTCATTTATAAGCAGAAATCCCGCTGTGTTCCACTTCTCGTAATGTTTGACTCGTGTATATGTATCAGTTTGGGGTCACAATACTCTTGAAAAGCAATAAGGTACTAGCCGTTAACCTAGATTATTACAGTGTATAACTAATGTGCACCGAATCATTTACCCGAACCGAAGTAAACTATTATCACAACGATATTTGCCGGCTAAGGTCTTATAGGTACCACGTCTTAAGTAAAATAGAGCTTGTCCTATTCATTTTACGTAGAATTTAAAGATCTTAATTTGTTATTCAAAGGCAAAATTCATTTATTCATTTAGGCCACAAAGTTACACTTATGAACGTCAAAATATATAGGTTAGTGAGTTTCCTAAGTTACTGAAGCTATATCTAGATTAGTTGTTAGGTTTAAGTCTATATTACATTCCCTAAAGGTTGAGGCCCGTAATAGGTACTACTACTGAATCTCACATAGGTCCAAGCGTAAGCGAAGACTTGTACGAGTCCAAAGAGGTGTCATATAATTTAATATATAATTTCCTTTACCTGGGTTAATCTTGTGAAAAACAAAGCACTCCATATACTGCGGATTCTCGCCGTTCCTTATTTTCGACTTGTATTTTTGCTTTTTCAGCGGCAATAATACAACTCGAACCTGGAATTTATGATAAACAAATTATTATGATAATATAATTATTTTAACTTTGCACACACCTTCGTTTGTGAACACTATAATTATGGGGTATCCAGTATATGGGGTAGAAGGAGAAAATCTAAGCGAGCATACTCTGATCAGCCGTCAGTCGCCATATTAACCATTATTGCGATGGGTACTGTAGAAATCACTTGCTGACTCGCAACTCGCAGTAACTCTCGTAGAGATTTTACAGCACGCACAGCATGTCGGAGTATAACATAAGGTCTTAATTAAGGGTATCCTAACACCAAGAGCTTGCATTAAGAATGTAATTCAAGTGAATAAAGTAAGTGTAAATTCGCAGGTTCTGTCTAACACGGTAACAGGTGTAAGTAGGTATATGAGTATTATGTAAGTATTTTAATTTGGCAGAACCAATATAGCTAGAACTCAAAAAAGCTTCTTAAATCTTCCTTGACTTCTTTTTTGTTATAATATATAAAATTTTGTTATAAAATTCATATATATTCTCTATCTACTTTTTTTTAAAACAATGGCAATAGCAATTATTTTCTCATCTAAGACCTGGCTCTGCAGTATCTGTCCCTCGGTTCGCTGCGGTAGTGCCCGCGCCTGCAGGATGTGCACGGTCATACTCCTGACAGGCGCGTCGTACAACAACGTCAGTTCTACTAAGCCACGCTCTTGGGAGTTGCTGCTGCTTTCGGCGCAGAGCAGGGATGTATCCTATAAAACAAGAAAAGTTAGCAAAAACATACAAATTTGGTGCAGTTAAATCGTATTGTAGCCAATAGAAGGTCGTGGCTCTAAGCTCTGTAATAGGTTCTGTAATAAGAAAGGTTATGTTGTATTTTCAGTAGAGTGAGCAATGCTGTATCCTTAGCAACGCAGTGATTATTATTTATAGAGAGGGCACCGCTGGTGATGCAAGAGTCAGGTTGCCTTTATAAGCTGCCTTGAAAAGAAAAAAGTTTGTTGTCAATATGCTGTTGAGAGGCATCCCTCTTGCGAAGATAAAACATGTATCAAATGTATTTGTTTGCAAAGCGGAATACTGCTCATTTATTCTACCGAACGTCCATAACGCATTTATAATATTTTACGCATTTTAGGTTTAATATATATAAGTATTTAGAGATGTAGAGTACTTTGATATCACCATTTTTATTTCAATAGTTAATAAATGCATACTTTGCGTCAGCAATCTAAGGGAGCCTGGTGCGTTCAGTTTGTAAACCATTCTTGCAATTAGCTACTTTAAACTAATAATCACGGCACACCAGTATTATATGGCTATAGCTAATATGATAGCTATGTCTCGTCGCGGCTAAAGGCGGAAAAGGACTTTCTAATCGGGCTTTACTTTTACTGTAATGTGTGACTGGAAACGTTGCCAACAAAAAACACATACTGTGCAATGCATGCCAATATATATCCCGGGTATAGTAGCCAGACAAGTAAGTTTTGCATGGCCAATACATTAAAATATTGTTAAGATATAGGTCAAAATCAAGCACGACCATTGATTAAAATTGGTCGTTATAACATTTTTAGTCATCGCATGTTTGGGTTTCCATTACTAGGGACGAGGTTTACCTTTAACACACGCAACAACAACGTCACAAGTCTACAAAATAAAACATCATTTCGGACTGTATAAATGAGATATTGAAGGTCTAATGGTCGAACCTAGGCAACGGACATTCAAAACAAGCACTCGCCCATACATCGATAGTTCATGACGTGCTAAGATATTGGTAAGAATCGATCGTTCTTTAATATTTCAGATAAACGGACTGTCGATCCATTGTAATGTACAAATATTGTAGAACACGTCTTTTTTATACACCTGCAATGAGACAGTCGAAACGAGAAGAACTCGGCGTACGTTTACTGCTGCTTACTAAACATATCGTAGACATTCTAGAGAAGGGCCAGATTAAGAGTACCTAATCTAAAACGACGAAAGTTTAGGAAAATACAATGAAAGTGAATAAAGCAAGAGAGCTATGCCAGCAGAAACTTGTAGTCTGCTTACTTCTCTAGGAAACAGGCTTGAATCGGTCTGTGTGGCAAAATCTTAAATAATATCATAAATGCGAATGGGAATTTGTTTGTTTGTTTGTAACGCTTTCACGGCTTAACGACTCGAACGATCAATTTCGCATACACTGTCAGGGGTACAGAAAAGGATACCTTGCATCCAGAAAAAATAATGTTACCGAGTGAATTCACGGGTTAAGGAAATAAATTAAAGTAAATGAAACGTATCTCTTAAAATGTAAAATATTCGGACTCGGAAACATCTTAGTAGGAAAGACATACATTTTCTACCACATCGTAGGAAAGACATAGGTACATTTTCTACTGCATCCCCAAACAAACCACACGTGCCCATGGCGTCGTAACAAATGCGTGTCACGAATACCGCTATGGTTTTCGGAGTTGGTGGATTTACTTAGATATGCGAAAAACCGATTTTCGAATCCTTGCTTAACAATACAAATTCTGAAGTATGTTTATTGGTTAGTCTTTTTATACAGTAACGGTATAAGATATAAGATATTGCATACAAACACTTTATGGGTTAATGAGCGATTTTTATCTCAGAAATGGAAATCAAAACCGTGGGTATAATAATTTGAAACTAGATATAATTTGGTATAAATATATCCTCCTGAGTCCGAGAGAGCGATTTTAACGAATTTATTGCAAAATTTTTGCTAGCTATTTCTGTCCATGGTATATAATTGAAGAAAATAATAAAAAAATATTAATATTTGGAAATTGCAGTTTTTTCAAAGTTCTTATTATAGGACATTCGGTTCCAATGTATTCTTTTGATATACTGAATTAAGGATATTCGTTCTCAGTTGCAAAAAAACAATGATACTAATTATACTTTTAATTTAGAATTTAACAAAAAATAAATAAGTAACAGAACAAAATAATCTTTCTTATTAATAAACAGTCTTTCTTCTTCTTATAATTATATTCTCATAATCAAATTCTTCTAATTATAATAAAAACATATATCAATAATTAAGATCGTTGTTCAACAAAAATTGCTGTTGTTGTTGGATTGTTTCTTCCTACTTCCGCTTTATCTTCTTATTCTCGAACCTCTAACTCTTCCTGTATCGCTTGTTGTTCAAGTAGTATTTCAGCGATTTCTAGTAAAAGACGATAGCGATAGTGATGGTGATGGGGCATGGCAGGAGTCAATATTAGTCACATCTTCTGATTCGAAGCTGTTAGACCGTTTAGATGCAGACATTTCATTTACATTACATTACATTTAATTTCGCTGATGGGCTGGTATGTACGCTTCGTCATCATCTGAGCCACTAAAACCTCCCTCAGATACGTTTAGCTCCTGCAGAATATCATATATCAACTCTTAAAAAAAAGCACTAGTCGTGCTTAGACCGCTTGTTCATAAAAACCGCCTTTCGCATCTTCATAAGAATTGAATGTACTAAAACAAGCATATCTTTTTTTTTTTTTCTTCAATTTGACCACACTCCACCTGATGGTAAGTAGTCATGTGGTCTAAGAGCAGTGGCCTCCTCACCGTCCTCATAGCAGCCGAGGCGATGTTGAGGTCTCTACTTTGACGGCCTGAGAAGGTGCTTTTTCACGCCCCGCTTAAAGGACCTAGGATTGAAGGAAGAAGGAAACACGTGCCTTGGCAGAGAATTCCATGCCTTGATCGTTCGGCAGAGGTATGAGGACCCAAAGTTGTTGGTAGGCGCTCTAGTCGACTCTACCGTATAAGGATGGCATCTGAGCCCTGTACGCGTTGTTCTGGATAGGAAAGGTGAGGGCGGGATAAGGTGGAATAACTCTTCAGAGCACTCCCCGTGGTATATTCTGTAGAAACATGCCAATGAGGCAATGTCCCTACGGAGTTGTAGAGGTTCCAGTGAATTCATGACCTCTGGATCTCCGATGATATGGATAGCTCGCCGCTGTAACCTGTCGAGAGCGTCTAGCAAGCACTGCGCGGAGCCATCCCAAAGATGAGAACACTACGCAAGGGCGCACTTGTGCCTTATACAATAAGCACAGTTGCCCAGGCGTGAAGAACCGCCTCACCCTGTTCAGAACTCCGAGTTTTCGCGAAGCTTGCTGAATGACGCTCTTGATGTAGGTTTTGGGATTAAGGGAGCGGCAAAGATCCATACCTGAGATGGAGAGGCCTGTCACGTATCACCAGTGGGGTGTTCTTCAGAGAAGGGACGGGAAGGAACGGAGACTTTTTTGTTGAGATCGCGCATGCCTGGGTCTTCTTGGCGTTAAACTGGACCAAGTTCTTGGCACCCCATTCAGAGATGCGATCTAAGGTCTGGACAAGTTCAACGACAAGATCCTGCCTTTTCCCCTCAACCTCAGCCTGTTTGGCCCCAGGATGTCCGAGATATCGCCCATGGACGGTACTGTCGTCCGCATAACAATGTATGTTGCCGAGATTCAACATATCATTGATATGCAGAAGAAAGAGCGTAGGGGATAAGACGGACCCCTGAGGCACTCCTGCATTGACCTGCATACATTTGGAAGCGACCGTCGCAAAGGACCCGAATACGACGCTTCTGCAGAAAACTTACAATCCAGGTGCACAGTTGAGGGGGCAAGCCATAGGCTGGAAGCTTGGAAAGAAGAGACCGGTACCAGACTCTATCGAAAGCTTTGGCTATATTAAGTCTGACAGCTAAAGAGTCGCCGTGCTTGTCCATAGTCTCACCCCAGAGTGCTAAGAAACTTACAAAAATAAAGCAGTTAATTTTTTAAATGTCGAAAAAAATATTACTTTATATTATTTAGACAACAACTAATTAGTTGTTGTCTAAATAATATAAAGTACATAATTATGTATAAGAATTATTATAGTAAATATTAAAATAAACCTAATAAAAATAGTGGTTATTACGGATTAACTTACTCTTTCAAAACGGCGCACGCGCTGTCTATTCTTGTGATGCCATGTTTACCTTATGCACATACTGACAGGACGTGATCCTATTTTATTTTTATTCTGTAGTTAAGAAACATTTAGGTAACTCTACGCAACAAAACTACGTTTCGTAAATGATTCACTGCAACAGATTTTTTATTGTTTAATGTTCTCAATTAAGGACAAATGTACTCAGGAGGATATATCAAGCAGTAGAGCCCGTCGATATAAATTATTTGGTGATGGTACTAATGGTACCTAAGGCTCATTAGTACCATCACCAAATAATTTTATAGATACCAACACCAGGAAAGTATTTCTTATAAGAAAATAACGTCGGAATAGTACTTAACATTATTGCTGTTTCTACTAGTGTGTCCTTCAGGAGGCTCACATACATTTGTTTAATTTCATCCCATCTTTAACACGTTTGGCAACGCGCTAGTGTTATCCGACGTATTACTAGCGATTACAGACTATGGTTATACTTATTTGGTAAACGAACACTCATTATAAAAATCATTCAGTGTAGACTTTCAAATTAAATTCTCTTACTAATAAAAATAGAGACTGATAAAAGGAACGCAAGATACCACGGTCTCTATGTATAGCCTTTAACTATCAGTAACTACGCTATATTCTTTACTAACAAAGACAAGTAACAAAAATTTACTATATGTAAATAGTTCTTTTGCAGGATGAGTGCGCAAGCGATTCCGGCACCCTGTGTCATTGAGTAAAAAGAGACCGTGGTGGGGGTTTAGTCAGTAAGATCGGGACGTCGTCATCGTTCCTCTGGTGAAACTGACATAACCTCTCCGTCGCCCCGCGGAGAGGTATGTCAAGGCATTCCAGCAGGTAAAAAAGAAGGTAAATAGTTATTACATTATGCGCAATAACATCGCTGTCGACGCTGCTCTGCGCCTCCAGCGTGTGGATGTACTCGGCTCTCTTCGGCAGCACCTCGTCAATCCTCGTCTCCCGGAGCGTGGTCTCCCGCAACGCCGTCTCCACTAGTTCCACCTCCAGCTTCGACGAGCACGCGTTCTCATTCTTCTCCTCGTAGTGGCATTCCACCTCTTCCTTATCCTGAGAACGACAGACAATTTATAATGCGCTCCCTTTTAATAAACTAAAGGCTATGTCCAAGAAATGAATGAGAATCTCTGAAATAGGTATTTGATAAAAAAACAACACACGAGTCAAAATATGAGTGGAAGTTTAACTTACAAATGATATTCAAAATACTTGGCTTACTTGCTTCGATCAATAATACACTAGATGTCCGGTAAGCGCTTCAAAATCGAGCCGAAAAATAAGAGCACAAATACGGTTGTGTTCTTATTTTAAATTAGTATGATCCAATCATAGCCAACATTAAGACGTCAAAATGCCGCAGTGTGCGTTCAAAAATTGTGCAAATAACCACCGTAACACCGAGATTTTGGAAGGAATATCTATTTTTCGGTAAGTTTATATCATTAAGTATTTTTCATAAAGTAAAAACCTAATTAAATAGTAAATATAAATCAATTACCAAATATTATGATTGTTTGACCAACGTTTGTGAGAACGCGCCAACTATTGTAAATTATTATTACTATTTTTAGCACTTTGTAATTTTGACTTTAAAACATGCGTATAAGATTTAAATTGTTTTGATGTGATTTAAGCAGCGAACAAAGGTCGTAAAAATGTGCATTAATGTATATTTATTTCAACTAGAATTCTTAGAATTACCTACACTCACAATTGGCGACAGTTTTAAAGAGGACTTTTGTATGGGATTGTGTGTCTAGTCTATTATTGATCGAAGCTTACTTAACTATAAACTTAAATAGGTACCGACAATAATTAGAAATAGGTACAGAATATTAAACTCATGCTGTTATTAAACAAAACTAATTAAAATGCTAGGTTTAACAAACTATGTTATTCTAAGCACATTTTCAGATTCATCTGATGATATCTAATTTACAATTCATGAACCACGCAGACGAATAAGGAATTTTCCACGATAAGTATACAATAATAATTTCCTAAGACTGCTTTAATAAGTTAGAGAGTATTTAGTTTGCCCATTGAGGCACTGGAAATGGTAGTACGTTTTACAAACAAATTACGAAATAATATCTTTGCGAACGCATTTACTGATATGATACCAATTCAAGAAACATATATGTATGTATATATAATTTTTTATTTCACACATTTAGCACCAAAGCTCTGAGGATAACGGGATGCAGTGCAGACGGCAGTTATATTATGTAAATTATTATAACCCTGTTAATACCATACTCTGTAGGTATTTTGGTCCACGCTACGTTTAAGTTTAAACATTTGAGTTGACCTAAATACCACAATTAATATGTGGGGTTTGATGCGTCGCGGCAGTGAGTCATATAATGAGCTGCAGTCGTTCGAGGAGGTTCACGTATAGCCATCATCACGGAGGCGGATCACAAACAGTAACATAGTGAAAGCGTGTACCTACTAGCCAGGTTAGCGGTAAGGGTTCTATAGAAATGTCGGACGTGTCTCTCTCACCTGTTGTATGCGCAATCGCAGCTCTTCATCCGAGTCGGACGCCTCGAACGTGAATATTCGTTCGGGGTAATGGTTCGGTTTCGACAAAGCATCTATAACAACACAGACGTACGGACAACGTCAATCGATATACAATATAGCCCTATTCCCAGCTAAAGCTACTAAACTAAGTGGCCCTTGTCACTAACTAGCATTTACCTAATTGTCCTCTACATAACTATGTGTGTAAACAAACATCTATGAATAACAAGTCAAATAAATAAAATGTTATACGAGACCTCGGTGACGCACACGACGCCCTTGACGGTAGGTACATTAAACACTAAAATGTTAGTTCTTTCTATGCTACACAATGACTCTGCCACAAATGACTTCGTTCTATAACGATGCCGTAATGTTAATAATTAATCTAAAAATCGATAGGCATAGGTTTATTTATAAAGGCGAAGGGTTTTGTAATTCTATACGGTACGCTTTATGGAGAGGAATACAACATTTTGGTACTTTGAACAACTATTGTGTTAGCAAAAAAGAAAATCGTTATGACGATACTATAATGAAGTGTGAACTGGACATACAGTAGCTTATTAACACAGAAGCAAAACAAAGAGCTCGGAGCTTACCAAACTGAGCATTGTCGAGCGAGAGGCAGGGCGCGGGCACACGCGCGTTCACAGTGAGGATGTCATCGCAGCACTTGCGGCTGAACACCGCCGAGTAGCACCAGCGCCGGCCCAGGAACAGCAGCACCACCAGCACCACGGCCGCGAACGCCGCTACCGCGCTGATGTACGCGCTCGCCTCCACTGTACCACACACCACACTTAGACACCACTCGCCTACTTGGAACACGACCTTGTGACAAACATGTTTACCATTAGTCGGGTTGATGACGCCGATGTTGGCCACCATCCTGGCTCACTGGGCGCGCGCGGCTCGCATCGTTGCGCCGCCGCTTTACGTTCCCGCCGTGATTCCTCGGTCACACATACGACGCTTATATCCTCCTTGAATATGCGACAATAAAGCGAACTGAGAGAAATAATTGGGACGTGTTGGCACGGTCGGGCTGTCAAAGCGTCGCGCCTGCGCGCTGCGTGAGGGGCACGACGGGGTGTGTGGCGACTCTGCGCGGCTATAGGACGAAGGACTTCGCTCTCAGGTGTACCGACATAAGCTGGTATAGCTCCGAGGAGCCTGTTGTCAAGGCCGGGGGCGGCACGTGCCCTCGCCGGCCCTTCGCTTGTATCTATAGATTAAATACATAGATATAACGCTTAACTAGCCGCACAGTAGGTACCTCTTTATGCTAGGATTTGAGTAAATTATATAGAACGTTATAAACAACGAATATAAATAACTGTCTGAATCACAATATCATCATCATCATCATAATCAGGCTATAATAGTCCACTGCTGGACATAGCCCTCCCCCAAAGAGCGCCATAGCGCCCTGTCTTCAGCTTGCCGCATCCAGCATCTGCCTGCAGTCTTATCACAATATAGGGGTGTGGAAAATAAGAATAAATGGTCGGCAATGCCGAGCAAAACATACCTAAATATGAATTACCGAAACTCATATAATCAGACCTCCGCTACGCTAAGAACTACGTACCTACATATGTGTATGCTTTCTACATATATACTTATGTGGATACGACAATGTTGCAATTAGGACATTGGATACTTGCCAAGCTATAGGAACTGCAGTAGGTACCTACTATATGTCATTTCGCTCAAACACACGGGTGTGCGAAACAATAAATTTTGCATTCAATGGATAGATTTAGTGAATTTAACGCTTATAAATGGAAATTTTCCGCTTCACCTATCTCTTTGTATCTGTTTGATGAACATCATTCGTTTCCGGATTAAACTTGTCTTTCATTTGCCTTAATCAATATAATACAAAATGTATTGTTTCTAAAACATAAAACTGTAATGCCTTATTGGAACAATATTGACTGTTCTCTATATTTAATTACGGAAACATTGAAAGTTCCTTCCAATTCATTAAGTATCTATGTCATTACTAAGTACTTAAACATCATAATAATACTTATAAATAGGTACCTACATACTTAGTTGCGTTGGTGCTGGTTGCTGCCTGGACGGGCTTTGGCAGTATCGAGCTAGCTTAATTAATTCAGATTGAACGTCCGTTTTCTAATTAATAGCTAGTTACATCGTGTAGATATCTACATAATAATCATTAATGCATACCCAAGCTAGATTTTCGACGTTCTGAATACAAAACGTTCAAATTCTCAAATCATTGGATATATTGTCTACTATCTGACCTGATATGTTGTTACCATATGCATATTAATATTAAATAAGAGGCTCCATCAGTCAACATAAGGCTCTGTACGAGTTGCCTTCACGTATCATCGCAACCTTGAAGATTTCTTCCAGCGCGAAGGTCTCTGCGCACATCGATCTGCCATCCGCTGTTTCTGACACGTGTCTAGTAGGTACCTACCTATATGCACCAGTATAGGTGTTGATATAACCAAGTGTTTAGATGTTATGTTAGTAGTTGTATTCTTTACTGGTTGTCTCGTATACTAATACTATGTTGTATTTAGTTTGTTTTTTATTTGTCGTTTTGAATAAAGTTTTTCCTACTAGTACGTACCTACTAGTCCCTCGGGCTTTAATGTTTAACGGTTGAATGCCATTGGATCAATACCTTGTGTCATGGATGATATATATTTATAGTATCAGTCAAGTGGTAAAGGTGTGGTCAACTTCGATCAATATCGGTATAAATAATAATTACCTACGGCATTTGGTTTAAAATAAAAATAATAATTAATGAAACAACACATTAATATTTTGAAAATGTTTTTTTTATTAACACTTACATTTTTACAGCGCTCCTAGCCAACAGAGTAATACTATAAAATGAATCGGTGTAAAGAACTGTTGAACGCAAAACAATGTTAGTTCTACAGTGTACGTTAAACAAACCGCTTACAAAGATCAGATCATTACAATAATATCATCAACGACTATTGTCAGTGAGATGTACATCGTTCTCATCAAACAAGCACAGAAGGTCACCCTAAAGAAACGAACTTCATTTAAATCTATAAACATTTCATATAATTTAGATTTTAGTCGCTATAATGTTATATTTTACTTTTGTAACCATTATTATAATGTTATATGTATTCGTTACGAAAAATTGAAATGAATCGCTCCACTTGGTCCTTGCACCGTGTGGTGTCGCCTCGGCGTGGGCATCGCGTCGCTTGCGCGTGTCGCTTGCGCGTGTCGCGTGTCGCGTGGCGCCTGTCGCCGGCCCGCCGCGACTGTCAGTCGGCGCAGACAGCTGCGAGCTGTAGCCGTTACGTACAAGGGCCAAGTGGCGACTAAAACAAGATGACTCTATCATAACTGTATAATTTTAAAAATTTCTAATTACGCATCCCTACGTTTTGTTATTATCTTTTAATTAAGAAATAAAATCTTACGTAATTACCATGAGCAGCCTATTTTAATAAATTTGACAAAATTCGCTAATAATCTGATTATTTTAGAAAAGAAAAGCGTCGTGTGTCGGCGGCCGCGCATGGCGGTAGGGCGCCACAGGACGAGTACAACGAACAATAGTCGACGGCAGTGCTGTATGAACGTATCCGGCCGAGGCGCGCGTGCGCCCCGACCCGCGCCTCTAAGCGTTCGCGACTGTGTATGCTTTATTTATCTACTTTTACAATTGAAAATACGGCATCAAAATTTCAACTACCTACCTAACAGTAAGCAGTAGTACACTAAAACTCAGGCACTCCACATCGACCTCTCATACACCATGCACCCGATCGAATCGTCAACTAAACTTTTTCACTCGAAAAATTCAACTTAAATCTAATTCACTTAAATTATAATAATAATAATGGCTTCTTAACTGTTAATTTTACAACAAATGCGTTTCGTTGGCCGCCGAGCACGGAGCGCGGCGGGCGTCATACTTTCTGCCCACTCGATTCACGAACGATGAACTACCGCTAAACGATAATTTATTACTTATTACATAAGTATGTGAAAAACAATTTTATTAGTATTACTTTTACTCTATCTTATAATGTCATCAGTATGTCACTGAGGTCGTACTACTGTAACATGAAGTCCGAGTCGGCGGCCGCTTGCGTGTGAGCCGTGCGCGCGAGCCCGCGGCGGGCACGGCACGCGGCACGGCACGGCACGCACGCGCGGCACGCACACGCACGTACGCACACGCACGCACGCACGCACGAGACACGGGCTCGCGTGCACCACGCGGCGCGGCGCGGGCGGCGGGGCCGAGGCGCGCCGCGTCGCAATAAATATCAGACAGAGATTCAACAAATATTCGGAGAGATTCATCAAATTGTCGCATGACAGTCGAGATATTCAAGGTACGTTTTAAACGATCTCGATACAAAAATAACATGTTTCACGATTTAAAATAATATGTGTATATTTTTTATATCATCACAAATATCAAACTTCATTCTCCACTGTGCATATATACATACATAGTTCGTTAGAAACGATAGTAGTGAGTAGTGCGCGGGCGAGGGGCGGGGTCCCGTCCGGCGCCGGCACAGCCGCATCCTCTCGGTCACGTTACGCAATAAAACGAACATCATAATAATATATAACACTCGACAGGTACATACACAGGTGCCCCTGTGCGGAGCGATGCGGTAACAAGCGGTGAGAAGCGTACACGACAGCGATTACACATATACCGGCACGGCACTGCAACCTGTCAGTCTGATATAAGAACACAAATGAACTTTATGTACGCAGTAACTAACTGATGCACGACGGTGTGGACAGTGGTCGGTGCGGTTTAGTAGTAAGTCTCTTGTTCGAGCCAGCCGCCGGGGTTGCGGCGCAGGTAGAAGCGTCGGATCTCGTCGTAGATGAAGATCGACAACATGAAGGGAATGGCGGGCAGCCACCACACGAACCTGTGCAAACAAACACACACTTAAAACACGCCCAACAGACAACCAAATCCATTCAAATAGAAATCAAATTGACATTGCAGCTAGCAGTTCAGACATCCAGTTCATACTCACTTGAGAGGGTACATCCTCAATCCCTTGTCCATTCCAGGGGTGTATGAGAGGAACGCAGCCAAGGCGGTTTCGAATATGAGACCGAAGTTGAGAGCCCAGTTGCGCATGCCCTGGTGGATAATGGAATTACGGCGCGTCTTGCAAATGATCAGATCAGCCCATTGTACGACGACGATCGACACGAAGAAAGCGGTGTGGCAGGTAAACTCCAGGGCTTTGCGGTCGCGGTAAGTCTGAAACATAGGACAGGTTACATTAAAAAACAGACGGTAAACTGCAGATTCCCTACAAAATTTCGATATAAAATTGTGACATAACTTTCTGTCCAAGGTTGCAGAATAAACAAGAAACAAAACAGTTGAAAATACGACGATCTATACTTAATTAGTGAGTATATTGCTAATCAACTAAGGGCCTATAAAGATTTAATTAAGGTATTATAATTAATTGGAGTATATAGAGAATTAATTATAGGCAATACATGTAATTAATTAGCAGAGAAACGCACCCATTCCTGTCCATATGAGTCAGCCAAGTCGTTGACAGCCTTGGAGTCCCACATCTTTCTGATACCGAAGAGCGTCATTGGCAAGAAGCCGTTCTCAGCCATAATCACGAAGTACACGAAGAAACCAGCGGCGGCTTGGATCATGCCGATTTGACCATACGCCATTGAAATAAGCCTGGATACACCCACAACAACGATTAGATATTGCACGCAGAGTTTTGTACTGAAGTTACATTCAATAAGCAAATAGAATTGAATTGAAAGAAAAGTGCAATTTAGTAACTAGAGACTTATTTTAAAAGTTTAAAAATTTACTGTTTCTTTTTGTATCTAAGGGGCCAAATTAGTATTTTATAACTTGTTCAAAGGAAAATACACGAAGCAGTTCGTTTTGCAACTACTGCTTGCATTCATTTACGACAAATTAGACTTTTACAATAACTATAACAGTTAGTTTAGTTTAAGCTAAATTAATAAGTGTTTATATTTTATATCACATGTTTGGTTAAATTTTAACAACGACTTTAGTTAATTTTATTGAATATCGCGTCCAATTTGTCATAATTATTTTATATATTAATTCAGTCGATACGTTGAAAAGTACAATATTGAAGCATGCATTATTCCTTGATTCCGCTATTTACACCGTGGTTAGACCTTTTACCATTAACAAATATTTTAGTTTTCAATGCATCGACGCTGTTTATTATTTATATCTAAGGTTTGCACACGACATTTCCAGGTTAACAGGTAGCATGCCTAATGTTAGTACTATGGCGAGGAAAGCACAAGCGATCTTTTATATTCCACATGTGTTAATAGCAGGTAGTATAAAATACGAAAGTTAAGCGTTAAAAGTGAACATAAGTAAAGTAAACAGTATAAAGAGCTAAACATAAGGCCTATCCGGTGTGATCTGTGAGTGAGCCAGAAGCGCTCGCGGCGGTGTCAACCTTGCAAGAGCAACGTGCTTCAACTATGAAGAATATACTACATAAGATAAACTATAAACTAAAAAGATCAACTATAAGAAAATATAATAAAAATAAATGTTACAATATAAATAGATGCTCCATGTCGCCTAAGACATTCCTTCAACAAAAACGTTGGTTTAAAATATTCGTCATGAATCGCCACCACTATGTTCTACAATGGCTAACACGTAACTGACACACAATCATTAAATACTAGTGCGCTCTATGACAGAGTCTAAACATTTCTCTATGGTTCACTAAACGTGCATCGTCGACACTGCATTGCAACGCTAACTTTAGTTATTGAATTACTAATATTGAAATATGGAAGAGTGAAGATCATAGAGGTAAAGACAGTAGTTTCTAGTTCTAGAGACTGCTAGGGTAATCTCATATAAATCTAGATATATTTAAACAAGATAATAGACTTCAATTTAAACACAAATATTACTAGGAAGAATCTGTATATTTATTTTGTATCTTGTACTTAAAAGCGTGGCGTCTATTCTGTTCCTAGTAGGAAGGGAGTTTCGCTCTAATTTAATAATTTTGGTTCGACAGCCAATCGCATAACAGATAGGGTGGGGGATCGGACCGGCATAATCACTCTTCCACATCCAGTTTCAAATGGTACTGTTGAATCACAAGTAGCCGCACCACTCAAAACGTTTTAATCTCACCAATATGTAGTAAGTTTGTACAAGTTTTGGCAGTGGGCTAGTCATGGTGTTAACACCCAAATGAGATTCTAGTAAGCGTCGCCGTCACCGCCGGGGGCGGGCGCGGCGGTGGAGTGCGGGGCCAACCTTCTGTTGACGAGGTTGTCGCGGTAAGGGTCCCGCGGCTGCCGCTTCATGATATCGGACTCGGGCGCCTCGTACGCCAATGATATAGCAGGCACCTTCAGTAACACAAGCAATCAGGACAAACCAACACTCGCGCGACGAGCGCCACGCTCGCACGCACACACTTATACATAATAAATATACGTATACGTACACACCCGTTGGCTACGCCTCACACCTATATCTACATCTAGCGTTATTAGAAATTAATAATTAAGTATCAAAAATTACAATAAAACTATTTATCGTATAAGTACTTAAAATATTACGCATAAATTAGCTAGTAATAATAAAAGTGAAAAATTGGCGTGATTAAAACTCAAATAAATCATGGTAGCTGGAGTACTATCCTTGAGGAGACATATAATATAAAATACTACGCTAGTGAGAAAAGTTACAAAGATAAGACCTAGCAGCATGTTGATAATATATTTATATCATGTTGTATAATACAGTGTCGCTGTACCTAGTGAGAGATACGCAGATGTCGTGTCTTATAAATGATGAGTAATGCGTGTGATGAAGCCTGTCTAGGCGCCCGCTCTCGGACTCTAGGCCGAGAGTAGGTACCAAGAGCGCCGAGAGCGCCGCGTGATAACGATATTCGTTGTGATATTATCGTGTCATGGTGTGCATGGAGATCATGAGAGGTAAGAATGAGAAGTCAAAGTACAATAAGTATAGAATAAATAAATAGTCAGTATAAATGTAAAAAGGTCAAGATGTGTTCGTACATGCACGATAGACAAATGACAGAGACAGGGAGACACCGAACTTACCTTGAGGCGACCACATTAGTATATAGCAATAAGTATTAGTAATAAAACCACAACTCAACGATGGAACAATGCGTGAGCGAGCGGGCTGCGCCATCGCCACACGTTGTTCCATACCGACATCAAGCTACATATGTACTTAAAGGAAGTAGGAGATACGTTAGTAGAGAAAAATATATAAAAGACATCGCAAGCCATAAATTAGGAGCGGTGCGATTGTCGCCTTCAATATCCACACACAGAGAGTTCTATAATCGTGTACCTACAGGACATCGTCACACTGCAGGCAACAACCAAACCTCAATATTGAAGACTATCGACACGTGGTAGCAAGCAAGTAGCGGATAGAATAATATCTTTGAACGAGTCACTTCACTCGTGATGTTTTACCTCTCGTTAACGAGTTTATCAGTGAAAGGGTTACGCGGCTGTCGCTTCATTATGTCAGATTCGGCCTCCTCGTAAGCCAGGGAAATGGCGGGCACCTACACAAACACTAGCGATGTGAGCGAACAGCGGCGGAGCGCAGCGCCGCGGCACTCACTCCCGCACTCGGACGAAAGCGTGGTGCATCATGTCACGTGTGTACAAGTACAACATCGAACACTTAGCGACGCGTTGCAATCAGACGCCACGCCCATTCTACTACCACTAGTACTGCTACTAGTCCTCGGGACACAGTGTCGGCCTCACGCTTGGAGCGTAGCGTAGCGTATGATTGCAACAACAGTCACGCTTATAACTATCACAGAAAATAAAATTGACACAAAAAATGTAGATCATGAGATGACTTCAGTCATGGCAGACGGGATTCTTCGTAACTTAAAATATAAAATCAACGGGATGGCAGTGTGAATGGGAATGTTCTCATGTTTGGAAAATTCACAATGGTCGGTGATCGTTTCCAAATCATTGGATGATGATGGCATGATGACGTGACGGTGATTGTGGTAACATTAGTGTGTTGTGTCTGTCTTACTGTAACATCAACTAGGTATGTGAACCTTTGCACAGACGGATTTTACTTTTTGGTCATGGCTCTGTCCAACGGCTACTCGTTATAGAATCAACAAGGATTTAGTTAGAGTTAGGATTAGAACATAAACAAAACACAGGTACACTATAATTATTATCCCCTCATTCCTAGAGTCTCCCTCTACGCTCAAAATAACATAAAATATTAGTGGGTACACAGCCTATTAGTCTGCTTTAGTATCATAATGCATGACTCCACATTTTTATTACACTGTAACACACTTAATTTATTGTACGTAACCATAATGTTCGAAAAATATCAGTTAGAAAACATCTAGTATTTATTTTGTATCTATAATTATAACAATTTATTTTCGACGTTATGCTTACGTTAATATGGTACATATTAGAAAACAGTCACTCGTCACGATATCGAGACAACAGCAACGAATTAGCTGAAAACGAGTTAAGAGTTATATGGCAACACAGCATGTAATCACTTAATAGAGACCTCTCATTGACTAGTTTGTCGCAAAATGGGTTCCTAGGCGGGCGTTTCATAATGTCTGCTTCCGCGGACTCGTAGGCCAGCGCGATCGCTGGGACCTATGTCATAAACTTATTTAATACATAAATTAGAGTACAGCTGCTGAGCTCTTCTATCTGCAAATATTAAGGAAAATATCTTCTACGTTATGTATTGCACGTCTGTTGTTCTATTCTATGATCTGTCCAGCCTTAAAAAGTGAGGTTATACAAAGAGCTTTTAGTCATTGCGATCATTGTATGAACAACACTCGTGCTTGTTATTTAATAGCAATTACCTAAAGTTCATTTTTTAATCCCGGAGTCTAAATGACACACCAAATGTTGAATAATTATTAGATTTTCTATATCATGAGTCTATTTTTGTATTGATAATGGATTCGACACTTGCTGCCACAGCTTATTTAGTCTCTAGGATTCAATAACAAACTATTGGTTTACATCAACAATTATACTTAATACTGCATTGTAAAAAGCTGCTCCAAAATTCGGCATCGATCGGACCTTTAATACTTATGTTCTCAACTTCAATTGAAAGTTACAGAATATAATCATAATAGATTTATCATTAAATCATTTGTAAGATTTTGTAGCAACTTCTTGCAGCGCAGCACCTATCAATATAACTTAAGCCATAATACTTTAGTAATAAAGTCGAACTTACCATGTCAGTTCCAAGATCGATGCATAGGATGGTAACAGTGCCGAGAGGCAATGGGATATCGCAAAGGATGAAAGCAAGGAAAGGCGAGATCTCAGGGATGTTGGAGGTCAGGGTATACGCGATGGATTTCTTCAAGTTGTCAAAGATCAGACGTCCCTCCTCGACACCAGTGACGATGGACGCGAAGTTGTCGTCAAGCAGGATCATGTCGGCTGCCTATAATATGGGTTGACGATCAGAATAACGATAACAGTAATTTCTTTTTATTTTTCTGTTTAGCTGTTGTGGTTACTTACTTGTTTGGATACGTCAGAGCCAGCGATGCCCATAGCGACACCGATGTCGGCCTTCTTCAGAGCAGGCGAGTCATTGACACCGTCTCCAGTCACAGCCACAATGGCGCCAAGACGCTGGCAACCCTCCACGATGATTAGCTTCTGTTGTGGCGAGGTACGGGCGAATACGATTTCGGTGTGGAATCTGTATAAACAAAAATAAATATAAAATTGAAACACATAATTATGTAATACCTTGTATTATACTGATTCAAAATTATGTTGTTAAATTAGTTCTTGGCTTCACAGTAACCTATAGCAAATTTTATAAAATCGGTTCAGTACCTAATAAATTGCTACGTAAATATAGAGTTAACATTTGAATTGTGAATGTTATTTCAAATTATCAGTGTTAAAACGAATATTTCTATAACGACTTTTTTAAAAAGAGTGCTCATGATTTTATATCATTTATAACAAAACTTACTTCAGAATTTCGTCAAGTTGATCCGAGTTTAGTTCTCTGAGCTCAGTGCCGTGGACGACAGCCGCCTTAGCTTCACGTGGGTTCACTTCAGATACTGGAATGTTCAGACGAGCGGCGATGTCTTCAACAGTCTCGTTGCCTTCAGAGATGATACCTACAGACTTCGCGATGGCTTTGGCAGTGATAGGGTGATCACCAGTCACCATGATAACCTAGAAAACGAACGATGTGTAAACAAAACTGGATGCTGTCATATAAGAATGCTTGAAGTAATGGTTCTGAAGATCTCACCTTGATACCAGCAGATCGGCACTTTGCAACAGCGTCAGGTACGGCAGCTCGGGGAGGATCAATCATACTCATCAGGCCAACGAAGCGGAGGTTTTCCAATGGGAAGTTGGGGTCATCAGTGTTAAACTTGTAGCCAATAGGGTACTTGTCAGAGGGCAGTTGAAGATCGCAGAAACCGAGCACACGCTCACCAAGACCACCGAGTTCCAAATAAGCGTTGTTGAATGCCTCCTTCATTTCCTCGTCCAACACCTACACGGGAACGGATATTAGTCACTAAAGTCCTGATAATAAAGACCTTTATTCATTAGCAGGTTGATAGACACATTACCTTCTCCTTGCCGCCTATGAAGATGGTGCTGCAACGTTCCAGAATCCTTTCAGGAGCGCCCTTCATTACAAGCAAATGACGGGGGTCGCTAGGATCGTCGCTTTCGTGAATCGAAACCTGGTACTTATTAGTGGAGTTGAAGGGAATTTCGCACGCTTTCTTGTTACGCTTCCTAATAGACAAGACATCGCCAAGAGCCAATTCCATACATTTGAGCAGAGCGGCCTCAGAGGCATCACCAGCGACTTCCTTCTTCAGAATTGGGACACCATCCTGACCACCCTTGAATTCAGCGCGGTTGCACAGAGTAGCGATCTTAGCCAGAGCCTTGAATCCGGGGCTAGTACGGTCTGAGGACGAAACATAAAAATTACTACCATGTTGAAAACTAATCAATATCATTTTAATATAAAATTTATTCTGATATGTTTGTCATAATTACCATATTGAACTCCAGACTGGTCTTCAGTGGTGTCAGCCTCAATGATCTGGTTGTCGAACCACATGTGAGCGACAGTCATCCTGTTCTGTGTCAGGGTACCAGTCTTGTCAGAGCAGATGGTGGAAGTGGATCCGAGGGTCTCGACCGCCTCCAGATTCTTAACCAGGCAGTTCTTGGAAGCCATTCGCTTGGCAGTCAGGGTCAGACATACGGTTACAGTGGCTAGCAGACCTTCGGGTACGTTAGCTACGATGATACCTGAGCAAGTAAGATGGATATGTTCAAAGCTCTTTTCCTTTTGTTAAAAGTATACATTTTAAATAGGTTACCTTCACGATACTTACCAATAAGGAAGATGACGGCATCAAGCCAGTGGTAACCGAGAATGAAGGCAATGACGAAGAAGGTAACGCCGAGGAACACAGCTACACCAGTAATCAAGTGGATGAAGTGATGGATTTCCTTAGCGATGGGAGTCTCACCGGTGTCCAAGCCCGAAGCCAAGCCAGCGATACGACCCATCACCTGTACACATTCACATCTTTAATACTTACTCCACGTTGAAAAGCCATAGTTATTGCATGTAGCATTATTGCATATGGCTTAAATTAGCCACGTCTTTCTATTTATACTACAAATTAGTTCTGGTGTTATTTCGTTAACGCAGCTGCCAAATTCAAATTCCACGTACCGTATTGTCGCCACAGCAGATAACGATGCCCTTCGCTGTTCCTTCAACCGCGTTTGTAGAGAAGAATGCCAAGTTCTTGGTTTCCAGGGGGTTCTCATTGGTGAAATCGGATCCTCGCGACTGGGGTTCAGATTCGCCGGTTAAACTTGAGTTATCTACCTTGAAGCCTCGTGCCTCGATGATACGGATATCAGCTGGGATACGATCACCGAACTTTACCTGGATGTGACACATAATGTTAGTGGTTTTGTAATACTGACATAGCTATTTATAATGTGACTCATTAAGCCATATTTGCTCGTTGGAGTCCTTAACAACATAGAGTGGCCCAATAAATGAGCAGAGATGTAAACTTAGTGAATGAATATTTCTCTAGTAGTTATATGACCTGACGATATATTAAATTCAAAAGGCAGAATTCTACTCTCTGTGAAAATTCTCGAAGAAACTCTTTATAAATCGGTAAGCACCTAAAAATTTATGCTACACTTACCTCAACAATGTCTCCAAGGACCAGGTCCTCAGCGCGCAACGTCAACTTCTCGCCCTCACGAATGACGGTAGCGAACTGTGGCACCATGTTCTTGAACGATTCCATAATCTTCGATGACTTGCTTTCCTGGTAGTATGAGAAGATACCCGTGACGATAACGACAGCCGCCAATACAATGCCGAGGTACAAGTTGTCGTCAGCAGGTTCCTCAACGGTACTCGCCTGGGGATTATTACAGTTAGATTTTTAACACTGTTTCACTTAACAATTTAAAGTAAAACTATATGTCTAGATGTACTACAACTAATACTGACCTGAATTCCGTAGGCAATAAAGCAAAGAATAGCACCAATCCACAATAGTAACGCGAAACCGCCGAACAGATTTTTACAAAACTTCACCCATTCGGGCGTCTGTTTTGGCGGCGTGAGTGCATTTGGACCGTCTCTTTCAAGGTTCTCTTTCGCTTTTGCGTGACTAAGGCCCTGAAAACATATCACCAGTCGTTAGTGAATTTAAAGTCTTCAAGTAAAATTATATAAATATACTCCAATGTTTTTAATGAAAAGATAAGTAGGCCTTACATTTTCTGGGTGTGTCTGAAATCTTTGGTAGAGCTCTTCCGGTGTAACTTTGTGGAAATCGATATCCAACTCTTGTTTAAGATCATCTAAATCTCCTGCTTTCCGTTTCTTCGCGGGGGGTTTCCGGCGTGTCTGTAAAATTTCACAGCAAATATTAATACACAATTTAAAACTACACACTTTTTAATACAATTACTTCCAATTGCTCAAGTTATCGTTCTTGTTTAATTTTAAAGTTACTTATTTAAACTTACTGTAAAATGATGAAGTATCAAAATGCAATACAAAATAAAAATGCATAAAAACCATGCTATAGATTGTGGTGTAGTCAGCTGCGGGTCTCGTGACTTCTGGCGTTAACGGTCACTTAGCAAGATTAAATGAAAGATGGTAATGTAAATATAAACCTTGTACTGTCCGTCAGCGGTTCTATTATCGTCCTTAATGGGGCCGATGGTTGCGACGCGGTACGAGTCGGTACGGCCATGCTGTAAACACAACTAGGGGCTAGACACATTCTACAAGGCGGCCCTATGGGCCATGCACTCATGGATGAATAGGTGGCAATGACGAGCAGCGATGTCACATGTTTCTTAAACGTAAAAAAGAAGTAAAGAAAGCACAATATGTGCTAATGATATAAGTCACGTGAACATGCAACATCGCCACTCAAGAACGAAACATGTTTATAATTCACAAAGAGACTGGATTCTATTGGCTATTAATTGTTGTATGATATAACAATCCAGGCACTTTTTTAATAAATCAAAACAAATATGCAAGTTGATGTTAAAACAAGAAATAATGTAACACTAGTAATGCATCTACTAATGATGGTGCTATAACAAACTACAATTTATAAAAGGGTGTGTAGGGAATAATTGAATACGTAATCGGTTGAAAAGCATACAATTGCGAAGCGTACACGGCAACAACGTATGTGGTATAACCTTGCCGAACGAATGCTGTATAGAGCTAGGGACCACCGGCTCAATGGCGCTCAATTGGTCTGAACTAGTTGCGCGTGCGAACCTGAGAGCCGATGTAAGGACACCGCACAAGCATACATGTATGCATGAGTGACTCCACACATTGAACCACTACCACTAATTTGTATTAAAGTCCGAATCCAACGACCTTACTTACATTGTCCGATTTAGCCATGTCTTATTCCAAATATTTCAAAGTAGGAGGAGAACCAGCCTCGTCCGAAGGCAGATCACGTCTAAACAACAGTGCTTGGTGGTCTCCCGACGACCTTAAAGTTGAATTGGCTGGATATGGACAACGTTACGTAATGTATAGAGGTATAAGTGGTATAGGGGAGTAATGTCACAAGTCTAAATGCGTCCGCGGTGCCGTAAACAAGCCAGCCGTCGCCGTCGATAATTGATGAACGTTTTCATAGCAGGCCTCATTAAACCGCGCCCTGAATTCCCATGAAGGTTATCGCAAGAATAACTAGTACAACAGGCTGTGAAAACCACTTGTACTGTGAATTTCTAGAAGTAAGTTAAGAGAAGTTCTAAGAGAAGACTCGCTACATGTTAAAGACAGATGGCATCTGCTTTATATGAACTAAGTTGGATGTAGTTATATATTATTGATTGATATTATTAATATTTTTTTGAACCAGCTGATTTGAAAACCAGTGAAGGACTGATGAGAAGAGGAGTGTTGGATAGGAACTGACTGTAGCCTTGCACGCTATGGTGTGAGGGTAAGAGAGACACAGTGAAGTGATCGACGGTGGTGCGGCGGCGTGTTCGGGTTACATAAGCGGCGCGCACATCGGGCATGCGCAGTGCGGACCAACCCCCACTCGCTACCCTCGACATAAATAGCTAAAAGACAAGGTTGCCACCCCGGGGCTCCGGCGATCGCATTTATAATCTCTATAAAGGTTAAACCGGAATATCTGATGGAAAATCGAAACTGGTTCTAATGAGAATAAAACGTGACTGCACAGAGATGATTAACCCAGTTTTAAATCCTTGAGAAGAGATGAATTGTGAATAATGCCATTACGAGGGGTCTTTTAGATCTGTACAGAGCGCACCATTTCTTTACACGACAAGGGGACAATCACTTCGTTTTATCTGTCGTTTCGTGCATGAGCACGTATTACGCGCACCTTCTTTTAGGGTCACAGTTGAACAGTCGACTAAAATGACATTCGTAACAGATAATATTTGTTACATAAACAAAAACATACTGTAGTGAAACGGTAGGTATAATATCGCTAATGGAATGTCGGACAAATGTCATGTGTCAGCTGGCGGCGGGAGATTCATTGCCACGGACACAAAACTGCTTTATACCGAAAATTTGTGGTTACTATCGTAGTAGATGGGTGACGCGTGAATGAGACAATTATTTTTAACATTAATGAAACGCGGCACGCGTCGTGTCAGCCATGACTACACAACTACGGCACTCCTTGCCAAAACACTATTATTATCTAAACCCTACTTTCTCGCGATCTATCTAAAGCTCCAGATGATCAATTTTATGGAACTATTACTCGGACGAACATAAGCGATATTACTCGGACGAACATAAGCGATATTTTAAAGAGTTTGAATTTTTATTTATTTCTTTTATCATCGCGCATTAGCACCGTCAATGATGGATTGAGAGGTTAAAATTATTATTGTTTCAACATTTCTGTTAACAAAAACTAGACCATTTCTTTAAATTTGTTTAGACAATGCCAATGAATTACGCATATAATAATATAATACCTAAATAAACTTCAGCGTTTAAATGCTTGCTTGTATTTATAATTTAAATGTGGTTAACTGTGCCCATTTATATATTGAGATGTCACTATCACAATTACTCGAAATGTCTAATGTCTCCAAATTTATTAATAATAACTGACTGATATAATTAGCTACTATTATTATGATTAAAGTAATTATTGAACAGTTCGATAGCCGTACGAGACTTATTAAGAATAACCGAGTAATATGTTATCTCTTTATTTGGTTTTACTTTATTTTATTTAACTCAAGAAAGTTCAAGAATCTTTAAAATTTCGATATAGCGAGACCAAGAAGAAAATTTCCGAAGGACGAACCAAAATTAGGTAATCCTAAATTGTTACGTAACGAGCGGACTGATGTTATAAAGGAATACCACTAATGGAGGAAATGAACAAATAAAAAATTCGCGTTGCATAGTCACAGCCCATTTTGCTTTGATCGTGACGATTAATTAGGGTCATTATTTCTGAACGACAATGTGTTGCAGATGCGATGTCACTTCGTTACGTGCGCACATATCATAAAATATAATTATATGTTCATGAATGAATACGTTCCCACAGTGTAACCGCCGCGAAATCATTGATTTGTAATCGTTCCACTATCTAATTGATAATCGTATAAGATAGGAGACTTGCTTTAATTAGACTTAAATGAGATTTAGTGCATTAATGTTATGCGCCTGTTCAATTACAATAAATTCAGCCGAAAGACTGCCCGAAATTCGAATCACGGCTTTGTAGTATTAGCTAGATATGTTGTAAGAAGTTTTGGAACATTAAGAACTCCATCAAGGACCGAGTCTAGCATCCTAATTGATGCGTGCTGTCGTCATAAAGGATAAAGGAAATACTCCAATAGAGCGACGGTACTCTATGCGATTTAAATGACATAATGACGAGGCAATTTTCTAATAAACCTTCGGTACTCTTATAGCTGTCGTGTCCGAACCACGGTTGGTCCCCGCGACAACCTGTTAGCTACTTCCTTCAGAACACCTAGCGAGGAATAGTCTTTTTGCCTTTATACATGATCACGTGACCAAAACGTGAACAGCACACCGAATGAAAAGAGGACATTCGGCTTAGATTGAATTCGGGGAAACGAGTTGAAAAGAGGGAGGTGGATGCGAAAATCGATATCGCGGCCATTTGAAATGTACATCGTTCGAGATTTATCTCAAGTTTTACCTCTAAAAGAGTGCTTGAGCTATTTTAACAAGATTATTAAAACATTATCAAATGTTAGTTACTTTAACTGCCAGGTTTTATTTTTTATTTAAGTTTGATGCAATATTTGACATATTTCATTTTACAAGAAGGTGATACGAGACGTGAAAATATTTTGGAGATAATATGCTATGTAACGCCCAGCTGAAATAATTGGAATTAATTATGAACATTATTTTTAAGCGTTAACGTAATTCTGTTAACATACAAATAAGATAATTTTAAAACGTCCGAATATTTTGTAAAATGGTTTTTAAGATTTATTATTAAAGAAGAATCTCATAAAAGGTATCTTCTTATAGTATTGCAAAATCGAGGACGATACTAGGAAGTACTGACATATGAGGGAGCTGAGTGGATGTCCCGCTCTCTGCACAGATCGATACGGCAAGTTACGCAACCCGACCGGCGCCGTCTCCGATACATTGCTCCCCTTCGCAATCCCGAACTTAACAATTAATCCTATCCTTACGTACACGTTACAGATAATATAAAGACTAACAGATTAACACATCAAGTGCATAACCATAATTAAAATGAACAAAGAAACTAAAACGGTAACAGACAGAAAATGAAAAATATTTCAAATCTACGTGCAAAGGATAATGGATTTTCTGGAATTTTGTAACAGAACAAAGGCAATGGAGCGTGCAAATGGTGTCCATGACGGGACTGCACCGGGGCATGAGATGAGGAACGCAAGCACTGTTCACAAGCAGACGAGCACCGCGGTAGCCGCTGGAGACTCCTTCGTTACCTTTCCGCACTCACTGTTTGCGACATGCACTTACACCTTCACGAAAGCACTGTCACGCCGACTCGGTACGCTACTGTAAAGGCTAAGGCAAGCACTACTGCAAGCACCGCACTCACCTCGCCCATTTTCGCTAGTCTTTATTTAAAAGGCGGATAAAAAGGAACAAGCCGCCTCTCGGTCTCGCCTCTTTCCCTCAACGTAGTGGGGTGGGTCGTCGCTAGTTCTGCAACAACGGGGACCTTTACGGTTTCCGCGTTTCAACGAAAAAACTTAAAAAGTGTGCGTATTCACGTAGTCTCGTCGCACGGCACTGGGGCTATGTCATCGTGGTACGAAACTAAAACCCGGTATGAGAGAGTGCGCGGATGGCGGAGGCGCGTAGGGCGCGACGTTCGGCGGCCTGCTTCGGGCGGCGACTGACGGTGGGGCCGGCGCGTATCGAGCCGACGGCGCACTGACGTCACACTGCGTCACGACGCCAGCGCCGCCGCCGCCAACGTCGCGCGCAACTCCCTGCGCACGGCGCCCTCTGCCGCCGCCACCGCCCGCCCCGCTCGTAACCTTCCACAACCGGTACGTTGACAGCCCCCTCTGATCGACAAGCTTTCCGACGACGCACACTCCGCACCCTACAATCTTGCAAATATTTGCCCGATTTCCAAATGGTTCGATTTACTTAAAGCACATTTTATTCCCATGATATCTTTTTAATTAGTAATTCATTACCAAAGCTATATGAACGTTAGAACGAACAAACGGGGTTAACATGTTATATGAGTATTTGTTCGTAGGGCGTCGAGCGGACGCAAGGCGTACGGAAGGCTGTCTCGACGCGCGGCGCGCCCTTTTTTAATACTATATTGAGTACTTATTGACAAATGGTCTTATCTGAAGGACAAACTCTTCGCAGAAATGTGGTAGTCATTTCTAAAATAAGGTACTTGCTGATATTTAAACTAAGCGTCGGATGACAACGAGCTTACGCTCTTAATTTTAGCAAGACTTAAAGTATTTTAAACAAGTTTAACGTAATATATTTCGTCTGGTCAATAAATGTTATGGTGAGTGAATACATATTGCGTTCGTTTTATTACATTAGTATTATGATAATGTCATAACCTTCGCATATAAATAAATTCGAAACGTAAATGTTTTATAGTCAGCGGCCTTCCCGAAGCACCCCGCCCGGCTAAATCCGCAAGTCTCGGTTTCTGGAGCACACGCGGAATTTATTACTTGTGATCGCGGACTAGAATCCCGCATTATGTCCGAAAAAAGGGAGCTTAAGGCGCATTATATAGGGACCATTAAATCTTTTCTCCGAGGAGAAATACCTTACTACAAATCTATACGACGGCCTTGAAAATATTTGTATTATGTGTGGTCTGGCGTAGATAAATGTTCAATGAATTAAAAAGTTTGAAGGTACAAAAGAAAAGAATATGTATTGCATTGGCGTACCGATTGATTCGGTGACGAACGCAAATGAATTCTATTGCTACTGAAGAACTAGCGATGCATTTACGAAGCTAATTTTAGATAAATCGATAAAGTAAATTGCCATCGCCCCTCTTTGCAGCACATTCGTTTTACTACCGTATGCAAGTAATGATCGATTCAATCTAACTTGGAAACCAGGACGAGCTATGAATAACGTAATACCAACGGACAACTAGTGTCTGAATAAATGATTGATGTCCTAAAAATATAGGCAATATAGACGTAAATAAATCACTGGCTGAAAATAAATATTGAAATTTGAAAACTGTTTTAGCGGCTAAACAAATTGCTGAGCCTACGCGGAACGTCTCAACATTTTGGTTTTCCGGATGATAGATCAAACGAATAGTCCTAATGGATTACTCATTTCAGAAACCTATTATATCCTGTCCATTAATTCACACAGCTTAATAGTTGAATGTTTAAGTGGTGAAAATAATTGAGGAATGAGAAGTCTTATCTAACCCTATTAAAAAGCTTTGATTAGCAGTGACATTTTAGAATAATTTTATAACTGAACAATTTAGAATTCAATGATACTACCTACTACATCAGTAACAATGCAACTGTTTCGCTTTGTTAGAAACAGCCCACGTAGTGATTTTAAAATAGATAATAAACACACTACGGTTTGGTTAAGGTATATTCCTAGCAACATTATTTTAAAATATGATTTTTAAACAAACATTTTCTCTTTGTACAGCGTTTACGTTTACAATAATCAATAACTAAACAATACCGTAACTGAAACGTGAATATCGGTATATTACTTTCTACACACCGACATATTGTAATATCCAAAGGCATGTAGTTATGCCTGGAATAGTAGAAAAGGTATCTCACAAGCACGGTTTGCTTATAACCGTATTGGGACTACTATTTTTTTTTTCCATTCGAACATTACGTATCCCGAGATATTTTCTGTAAGTACAAATTCAATTACACTTTTGTCAGACTTTCGAGTCGGACCCACAACTTCGAGCAAGTTTGCGATTTGAATACTGGAGACTACAATTTATATATTTTACTCAAACAAATAAATATATATTATTAAATGGGTAGTATTTAACTGCACAGAAAAAAAATACTAATTGCACAGCAAAATAAAAGGATCAAACTAAATCGACAGAGCCCCGGTTCGCGGGGCTCCTATATGTGGGTGGGTTTAAGAAGGAACCTATCATAACCTAACCCACTCGAGACGTAATTTTATTTATTTAATTAGAAACTCAACAACTTGTTTTCTAAACACATGAATAAGAAAGTAGATAGCAGTAGCAATATTGAACAACGCCTTAAACACTAGGATTGTCGTAGACTTTATTGCTAGTATGTACTACCTATAACAAAAGGTTATATATACTTAAGCCAATTACAGAGTTTCCTGGCATGTTTAGCGGTAAGAAGTGAAACACAGAGACAAACAAACAATCAGTAGTAATTACTAGACCCAAGCAATACCACAATGATAATTATGGCATGACATGATGTGATGTGACATGCTGCGTGGACTTATGCTATAAGTTAACAACCAACAACAGATTGTAGGATATGCACACGGTAGCTACTTTTAGAAAGGTGGAATATGTCAATATTGGAGAAACTAGTATTGTAAATACGTGGCAACCTCGTCATAACCGCATTTCTTCCATAATTGGTACGACGAAATGGGACATCAAATAATTTGCTGTTACGAGTGCGCTACTAAGAACATTGAAGTTATTTTTTTAAACTATGTCGATACCGTCTATATTACAATGCAAGATTTCATAGAGTAAAAACATATCTAACATTGTACACCTATTATTATGTGAAAGCATGTTATAGTGCTTACAGTCATCGAAATAAAATTCATGGCGCCTTGTAGATTTATAGTTAAGGAACTTTACAAAACGTTTCTGGATGCTCTCCAGTCTATCAGTGTATGTCTTGTATTGAGGGAACCAGATGGGACAGCAATACTACAAAATGCTCCGAACATAGGCATAGTGAACCATTTTTAAGCTGTAACAGTTTTTAAAGGGGTGCGCAAGTACGCATGACAAACCCGAGGTTACGAGAAGCCCTATTAATGACATTATCTACGTGCTGTGGAAAGAGCATCTTGGAATCTAGAGTTAATCCCAGGTCTTTAACTACTTCAGCCCATTCAATCAACTCACTGTCAAACTTATATGAGTATTTGATGGGTTTCTTAGAAGAGAATGCAGTGATTTGAGGCGTATAGGTGCTCGTTATGATATATTTTAGTAAGCATATTTAATCTCTTATTAAATAAACCAAAGTTATCATCAATTGAGTGTTAAATTGTGGAGGCAATGAACAGTAACGAACCATGCCTACTAATAATCAGGTCTCTCTTACCGAATTCAATCTCTACACGTATTACAAAATAATAACCGTTTTGGTATAGCACGTTTTACATATGGATTGTCTGTTAACAAATTGCCCTCTCATACAAAAGGTTTTCATCTGAATTATTAGACCCAAAGGTATTTCCGTTGCGAGCAAAGATAGAAACCATTAACTTTCGGCTATATGCCTACGGAAACAGAAGGTATAAAACACTGAAATGGGCTCAACAACTAATATATAAATATAGAAATGACTTCACAGACGTTCCAATTTGAATATGTAGTGGAGCAGTTTCCTCTATTACGCAGACCCAAACAAATTTTCATGGATGGAAAAGTCAAGTGGTTACCGCGAATGCGTTTCCGGCAGGCTGAGGGCGCCACCTGTCAGATATTAATTTCCGGTACTTGGCGCCGTTTGCCTTGCCGTAATTACACGTCAGCGAATATAGACATATCGCAGTGGCTACATACGCGCGGCCAGCGCCTCCACCCATACTTGAGCACGCAAAACCCCTCAAACACGATTAGTTTTTTAATACAAAGATGCTAAAACGACAGACGTGTCTTGACTTGCGGCCACTTTGCGTAAACATTCTCTTAATTTACAGTTAAGCTGCAATAACTTAAACTCGCCAAAGTGAGTTTTCCGTCTTGAATCTAGCCGAGCGTATTAAATGTTATTTGTACGCTGCAACAGTAGCAGTCGGCTGAAAAACTCAGCCGTAAATGCGCTAAAGCAATCGTGGGTACATTTTATTCGCAATCTCCTGCAGTCTATGCCTCCTCGGTACAATAAAACGCAAAGTTGCACACTTTTCAATTTCAACGTCCGTCGTGCCCCGGCCGTGCGCGTATTTTTCATTTTACTAGTTCTGGACTGGAACGTGAAACAAAAGGACCTTTTTACTCATTGTTTCAGTTCATCTAGCATTATGAGCATTCCAACAGTTTTTCTACATAATTACCGCACATTAATTAAGTCTATTAAAACAAACCGTATATAACGTATTTAATTCGGGCCTATCAGTTTTATAAATATATAAAAGGTACCCAAACCTTACATTTTGAAATCAGTTTATTGGAGAGCGAGTTCTCCTTAGTCCAGCGCCTTGATAACCAGGTAAAATACATGTGGGGCCGATCAATATAATTGCAATATGTCAGCCATGTGAATAATGTATAGTACGCATGCTACGCCCGGCACGATAGGGTGGTGCCCAGGCATAGGTCAGTTACTACGTGCCTTTTCGTCAGGGTTTACCCAACTAATATTTAATGCACTTTCAAATGAACTTGCTCGAAATTAAGTTTCACCCCTTGTTTAAATGTCACCTGATATTCTTTAATTTTTGATGATGTTTCGCAGGTACTGTTGTAGAGTTATAGCGGCTAGCTCTATTTTTAGTTCAATGCACTTTGCACTAAGCAAGAATAGCTTAGAGCGAGATAGAAATATCAGGATTGTTGGATTAAAATGTTGGGTTTAATGACTTCATGCGGTATAGTTTCATATTTATGTAGCAGTTTAGCTCAAATATATTGTTATATAACGAGATAATATTACTCTAAGGCACTATTACATATATACAATTACAGATATTTATTTAGCACTGCTAAATAAATAGTTTTAGTAGACAAAACTAGGTAAATTTGGTTGTTTTATTATTGCGTCAGATAATGACGAGGTAATTAAACCGTGTGAAATATAAAATCACGTATTAAAATATATATGAAAATGTGTAAAACCTCAAAGAGATTTTAAAGTAAGACAATTCATAGGGGTGTTCATGATGTAGGTATTATGTAAAGCATTAGTATCAAAGTTGGGGCAGCGGGCCATTCCTTCGTCGTGAAGGACCGGCTGATATGAAAATTCGTCGTCGAGCGACCGGCGGGCGAGGGGAGTCAGCAAGGGGTGCTCGGTTTGAGGGCGGAGGGTGCACGGAGGCTCTATTTGGGTCACCCCGGGCGTCATTCCCCACGATCAATAGTAGAGTCGGCGCGCGCCGTCTGCCGTCTCGCTCGCTCGCCGCCGGTTACCTAACGCGTCTCGCACGCTGCCCCACCAACATTAATTATTTTCCAAATCGCCTCTTATATGAGTACTATTTAGATAATACTGAAGACTACCAATATGCCCATTAGGTCACATAAGTCGTAAATACGATCACGGAGGATATATCGCGTACTAACTCAAACCGAAAATAACTTAATAATTATATAGGGACATTCTTTGTCTAGGGTTTTCCTCATAGGAATCTACTTGAAGTGTTACGTAACCCATAATAAAAGAAAAAAGTAATCTACAGTAAACAGGAGTATTGTAACGATTTTTATCAAAAGTCGGCGGCTTTAGAAAGAAGTAATCGCGTCATATTCAGTGATCATCTTCAAGTAGAATAGATGGTGCAATAAATTGTGAGTGAGCTCTATCTCAAACGGCTTATAATTTTAAAACTACGTTGAAAGCTTATAATGAGGCGTTCCGAGTCGAGGAGCAGACTGAAGTGGGCGCATAAATATTTCTGACGAGTTGAGCCGATGAAGAGGCAAATGCTAACTAGTTCGAAGTTCTTACGTCCAAGGTACAAACTGAGGCTCCTTCTGGAAAACGATCAAGTTGTCTCTTCACGTAATTACATACGTAAAGGACATAAAGGATTGTAATAACTCAACTTTTTTATTTAATTCTACCGTTGTCATTTTTTGTTCGACCAAAACGGTAAACCAACTGATAGGTCTTTGTAGAATTCAGGACATTTGCACTTTAACTGGATTATTGGACAAACTTTTTACATTAAGGTTCATCGGATGGGATCGTAAACTTTTTCGGGTGAAATATTTTATATTTAGGTACGTTTTACAGAATCAGTTAGAATGTTGAAGTGCATGATTCAGAGTATTTTACCTAAAATTTATACGAATATCCTATCTGTTAGGTAGCTATTCTTCGCAAACGCAATAAATCATCTATTGTTAGGCAAAATACCTAGGCCGCAATCCGCGTGGTTCAGAAATAGCTCTGCCTGGAGAGTAGGTATCGCTCTAAGATATAAGGTAGACTTTCGTAATAGGCAACGAGGTGACGTATGCCGGTAAAATACATTCGCCGACAAAATGTGCCCATAAAATCCCTAAAGTTATTGTAAACCACTTCACAAAAGTCGAATTTAGAAGCTGTGGTTTACGGAACTTAAAGGACGTAGTTTCGGATATAAATCTTGCTGAAATGACAATTTTCCTCAAAGCTTACTCGACCACAACTAATCCTATGAAATCGTAAACTCGCTTCATTGTAATAAGATACTGAGGTTCGACTTTTGTAATAGTATCCGCGGTTTTAGACCTACTTAATGCACGTTATACAATATGTGTATGTATGTAAGCGTCGCAATCAAACTCTCTCAAGAGTCATGGGTGGTGGACACTAACACAGTTGTTGCTATGACAATCAAATAAACAATGTAGGTGTTAAGTTAAAATGTTGCTAATTGAATTCGGTGTTCAAAATTAAAAAGCATATCGATATTCCGTCTAGAAAAGAAACGCACGGAAAATGAGACCACTGCTAGTATAGTGATGTTACTCATGGTGTTGCAACCGTGCAAAGGCTACGGGTAGTAGCTTCGCCTTGCCTAGTAAAAACTTTATATTTATGTAACTTTTTTGACTCTAGTCTCATTTATGTCCCCAAGTTTGTGCTACCTGCCATCTGTAACTTAGTTCAGTACAAAACAATGCTAAACCGTATCTTTTTTACATGCAATCACTGTACTAACTTTTATAAAAAAAATTATCACCAATTCGTGGCGAAATAAGAAACAAACAAATGTACATTCATTTTATAGTAGAGCAGTCATTTACAATAATGGTGGGCTTAACTAGATGAGATGCCATAAAAGATTCGTACGTGTACTGAATCTCTGCCAAATAATCACTTCCTTTTTAAGAACAACGTGAGTTTAATAGATAGATTGGCGTGTCGTTCCGGCTACGAATGACCACCATTGATGATCCTTACTGTAGTCTAAGTTATCATTGAGACATTCTTCTAGAAGGCGACAAAAGGCAGGCAACACGAACGTACGGCAGACAACTTGTAGAATAAATACAGCTGAATAAACATTATTCCATGGAGCGACCAATGCCTAAGCTCCATAATCCAGAGTGATAACAATATGTTAACGTTAGAACAAAAGTCGGTATATGGGTAATGCGTTTCCATATAGAATGGCATAAGCGTATGCCGTACCAGGCAGCCTCGATCGACAAATATACTTTTCAGTGGCAGATAGGGGTGTGGCATTTTCTAAATGGTCACCCTTTAAATCATTATGGTAAACATGAGGGAGATATTTAAAGGAGAACAATTGCTGGCAATAAAGTGAATGGAGCTCTACACGCTTTTATAAACAGTCGAAATGTATCCGAAAAAGCACGTTTGGCTGTTCATACAGGACTATTAGTGCCCACACTTATGTATGGAAGTGAAAGTTGGGTATGGCAAAAGAAGCATGAGAGCAGAATAAATGCTGTAGAAATTAGAGCGCTGAGAAGCATATGTGTTGTGACTCTGAAAGATAGAATAAGGAATAGTGTGATTAGAGAGAGATGCGGCATGAAAATGGATATAGTGACAAGAATAGAAAAGGGTATGTTAAGCTGGTTTGGACATGTAGAAAGAATGGACGACGAAAGACTGACTAAGAAAGTTTATAAGGCTAGTGTGAATGGAACAGTCGCAAGAGGAAAACCTAGACGAACGTTTCTCCATCAGATCGGAGGCGTTCTGGACAAAGGCCAGGTTAAGAGCTCCTTGAACCGACGGGCGTGTATGAGGAATGTGATGAAAGTGAATGAAGCCAGAGAAGTGTGTCAGGATCGTAGCAAATGGAAATCCGTAGTCTCTGCCTACCTCTCTGGGAAATAGGAGTGAATCTATCTATGTATGTATGTATGTAAATCATTACCGAGGTAATCCAGCTTAACCAGCGTGATCCCGCAAATAACAAGGTCATATTGCACCATTCAAATCGATTGGGGATATGGCACTAAAGTTCTATTACAAGTATACCACAGTGGAATTTGTCAGTCGGATATGATTTATAATAATGATTCTGATAGAAAACAATAATATCAATAGCACCAATTACGACACCCAGCTTTCAAATAAACTTGTTCATTTAGTCAGTTCGATGTGTCGTTGAGACTTTACAAACGAGAAAAGTAGACATATATCTCAGTAAACGTTCTGTTTCTTACTAAATACATGAATTGTTTATTTACCCATTGAGCTGAAGCTATGATTGTTAGTACAAATGAGTGGTTTTAAAAACGTATTTAGCGCCATAAGTACTCGTAACATTAAACAGTATGGAGAGCTACACATAAAATTGATTCGCTTACTAATATCTGTTTGAAGCTTTTTCAAAACACTTTTAAGACTAAATTGACTATTCGCTTTGAAAATAAACTTTTCTAGTTTTACACGTGAGCTATGTTCAGACAAATGTTTGAACTGATCCGTGAACGCAACACTAATCCGCTTTGAAGGTGCCCTTTATGGCCCATATTACACTTGTAATTAAATTTTAATAGCCCTTTTATAACCATATTCGCCATTAACGCCATGTTAAGTGCTAAAACTCATTAAGTGACGAGTAGCACGCAAATATCAGATAGCTTTAATTATCATACTCTATACTTATATTGAAGAGGTAAATCGTTTGTTTGTATTTAAAGGGTAACCTTTGCAAGTACTTAACCGTTTCTGGAAACTATTTCAACTATAGGTAGTTAACGTTACCCTCTAGTAAAAGCATTGGCTGTTTTAATAATAGATCACGTGAGCGATAAGATAAAATCTTACACGGCCTGACTTGATCCCCAAAAACTACAATATGTAAGTGTGTTTTTAGGAGATCTTACGTTAAGACGATACTAACGAGAACAAAATTATATCGTTTATCCCAAAAATTAAAAAAAAAATAGAAATGATATCATACGAGTTGCTACGAGTAACTCGGCTTGCATTTTGTTAAAAAGTGTGTATTCTTGTGTCCTGTCTCGAAGTCAATCTATCGATAACTAATTTCATTTCATTTCATTTATTCAGGAACAATATTTACATCGTATTTGAATTTTGCACTATACATAACACAGAAATTGATTTTACAATATGGCACTTAATGAAACACTAAATTAACAACAATATAAACATTATTCGTAAAGATGTCAACAGAGTAGATTAAATAATACTAAAAATGATAATGTTAAGGTGATAACTGATAATTCATTCACATAATATAAAAAATAAAAATAACAATTTAAATAATAATCAAATTAAATAAAATTAAAAACAATAATCCATTAGTAAAAATAATTCCATTTTGCAATTTGTTACTGAAACTCTTATTTACATGTCCTTTCAAATATTTTACAACTTTAAGGTATGCTATAAAAGCATTCATTCAACAAAAAATGCTTTAGTCTGGTATAAAATTCTTTAGTATATAATAATGTCTTAATTTCTGAGGGCAATTTATTAAATATATTTATTGATTTGAAACCTGCACTATGTTTAACAATATCAAGCTTGGGTAAACATTTTGATTGGAAATCTTTTCTCCTTGTTTTCTCTCTCCTTATCCTTTCATTTTCAGACTCATAATCATGGACATGTTTTTTAAAACTACTAAGTAGAACAAGAATGTACAAACTTGGAACAGTCAATATGCCCATTTCTTTGAAGTGTGGTTTGCATGATTCCTGTTGCCTGATTCTAACTATTGTCCTGATTGCTCTTTTTAGTAGCACAAGAGCTTTTAGTAAATTATACTCATTGAAATGGATATATAGATCTATTTAGATGTCATATCGCAAAACACTCTTAATCGTATTTATAATAGAAATATGGATTTGAATTAATAGTCTACATATTTAGATAAAGCGACCAGACACGATTTGCCTGTTAAAAACTGTTGAGATGTCTACCATGGCTATAGGATTGAATTTTTATCTCAATATTTGATAGTACTATAATATATTCATCGACGTTAAGTTAGGTAATTGCTTAAATAAATATGAAGATACGTGCGATTCTAGAAATCTTTGTAATCTTAAATAATACTAAGTATTAAATCACACACGAACTGTAAGATAAAGTAGGAACGCCTCAATTATGGCACACAGATTCAGTAGTAGTTCAAGGTACACATTCAACTACAGATGGGTGGTCTGAAACTGGAGAGGCTGCCACAATGAGTTCTCGTAATTAGTTCCCAACTTGCAAACAGTAGTTGCTGCATCTTAATTAGACTATATTTTTTTTTTAAATTCCTTAGATAAAACTAGTGAAGCGAAAGTATATTTCATTTAAATTATAATGTTTTCATAACTATTACGCAATGGTTTTATTTAGGTACTTTAGTCTATGCGATAGGCTTAAACAAACACGCAATTCACAAATACTGATTAAATTGGATAAATAATTTCTTCATAATATAAAGAGACCAGGATCAGACGTGACAAGTAACAAAAAAACATCATCATGTGTCAAATTACTTTATTCTTGATTATTATTTATGATGAGCTTAATTTCCATGCTACAGTAGAACAAAATCCTCCCTTTCTGTCTTTAACTTCCACCTATCTATCCTCAGCAATCTAAGACATAGGTTTATTTTAAAAAGTATACAATATTAGGGCCTGTATTATTTCTAGTAGGCAAGTCTAAGTTCGGACGCTAGCGACCAGATCCTTTTTCATTGTGTCTAGATATGGTTATAATGAGTCAATTAGTCAAAGTCAACAATCTTTATTTCCATAAAAATGTGCAAACAATTCTTGGACACGTCAATTCACTATTATATTAATAAAAAAAATAATTATAAAAATAAATAGAAGGAAATAAAAATTGAACATTGAAAAAGCCTGTTCGAGGAGTAGAGCTTTCATGAGAAGAAGCAGGCAAGAAACTCATGGCCACTCTTTTCAATCGCCAAATGTTTACATCAATACAATTCAATGTTATATTATTTTCCCTATATGATATAACATATGTTATATTGTGAATAGAAATAACCTGTGAGTGGAAGCAACTCAATTAATTGATTAAAGTTAATTCTGTATTTACCAGGATATATAGCTGTATATTAGGTATTAATGTTTTACACAGATTATTAGCTTTTTATTCCCGATAGCAGTTCTAGGGGTATGAAAAAGACAGATCATACAGGGACGTTGTTGAAAAAGACGTAATAATATCTAATATGTATTTATGCCATGATGGATCATTCATATTGAAATGATTTTGCTGTAATACATTTCACGTGAATATAATTTTGATATGTTTAGATTGCCCACATGAGCTGACGAAGAAAGTCCTGATTATTTAACAAAATCTTATAAAATATAATAAAGGTTAGATTGATTGAGAAAAAACGAAGGAAATACTTAATTGTAACTACCGTAAATCTTCACATTAGTTATTTTCTCAAAAAACTTAAAGATTTATCTCATAATAATGAATAAATTTATACGGTAGATTACATGTGCATGAAAACGCAGAGAAATAGAAACTTACTACTCCCAAATATTTGTAAAGTGTTTGTACTATTTTATTGTACGAATATCAGATGTACCTTCGGTATAAATATAATGTATTACAACACATAAAATAAACCATAATATTGGAGTACCCATTAACCTATCTGGTCAACCACCGCTTCAAACCGCCTCGGAGAAGATCGGCCTGTAATCGATACCGCAAGCATGCCGCTTCTGCGTCAGTATTAGTATTCTATATTAAATTTCTATACAAACGTGAACTAAACGATACAATGTACAATGTGTACAGAATAAAGTAACGCGCTTATTATACCAACGTGACGATACGCAAATATGATAAACATTAAGTAAAGATGACAAAAAATCTTTCAGCAACATATAAACTTATTTAGGATTACATTTTACATGAATATCTCGAATACAGTAAATGTGGTGAAAGAAGTCGAGGCATTGCAAAAATCCTGAATGGAATATTTAATTCTTTGTCAGTCTTCTTCCCCCTAGCCTTTATTATTCCCAAGTCAATTGGGGTCGGCTTTCTAGTCTAACCGGATTTGACTGGATATCAGTTTTTACACGGAGCGGCTGCCACCTGACCTCCGCACCCCGAAGGCTAACGATACTCTAAGGCTAGACCAGTGTCAGGATATTAGAGGGCACTGACTTCCCGATAACGACTGCCATAGATGTGCATGGCTTAACGTCCTCTCCGAGGCACGGAGCAGGCGATAATTGTCAATCAGTACGCACATAATTTCGAAAAGTCATATAAGTTCCGAAAGTCAGAGGTGCGCGACGTGGGTTCGAACCCGAGACCCTCTGCATTGCAGTCTGTTGGTCTCCCCACCGAGCTATCGCTATTCTTTGTCAATAATATGAAATAATATTATACATACAAGCTGTACCATAGTTGTATATGAGAGTATGGCAGTAGGGCTCTTGATTTGCTAACGCAATGAAGTGGGGGATAATAGTTTTACCTCACCTCCAGGCGAGTCAGGACGAGGTCAAAGTGAATAAACCGTCGAGTCGAGTCAATTTCCGATATTAGATTTGCCTACAGGCAGAAGTGAGGCGACGGTATTCCGGACGGAGGGAGCTCCGCTTTATCTTTAGATAGAGCATTAGTCCAATGTGTTTTCAATCAAGAGATGTCGTCCTGATCAATACTACTAACATTAATTGAAAGTTCAGATTTTCTTCTGAATCCACCACGATTGTCGTATTGAATCGGCTAAAATCAATAATACAGCTAGGTCTGCACGAGTACAACGTCATTTGGCTACCATAATTCAGTGCCAATGTTTATGAAAGGCACATAAAATCCAATAAATAAACTCGGGGATCAAGTTAGATCCCGAACGAAGGCTTCATAAAAATCTCCGAATTCCATATCCGACGACATTAGCTCGAAGCGAGAGAAAATATAGAAAATTGTATTAAAATTTCACAGAATTAGGTCGTTGGGATTTAGATGAGAAGCATCCGGAGACGCGTGGCAACGTATTTTATGAAACGTTTCAGTCAATGAAATTATTATAGAGTAAACAGTGTAGGAGCACGTGTAAACAGCGCACGTCACGGTCGTCGCTACAGCCGCTAGCCGGCTCTCGCACACATGCTGAAGGTGAAGACGAAGGAAGTTTATTGCAATATGTACTAGCAGATAATATTTATAGTTCTCAGTAACCATTCTAAAAATTGCACACGTCTCGACGCCACTCACCATTGGTGGATACTTTGAAAAGTTACGTTTCAACAAGGTTCATCGACGTTATTTTAGTAACGCGAATTAACATGATAAACGTAATATTTACAGAAGCGCGATTTATTTCGATCATAAATTAAAAACTACCACTGGCGTTTATAACATCGGTTACACTGACATTCGTTTCTACACTTACAGGCTGTTTCCGCACAATTAATGCAGTTAATGGCATGCGGTTGAGCCCTTTTAAATTACAAATTGAATTTTGTCTCAACAAGACAGAGATAGTTCAACTAACCACGAAGCCCGTTAACTGTTAGATATGAGATGTTTTACATTACACGTTGGGTGACATTTGAGAAGTGTGGCAGGAGGGCTGCCTTAACATTCAGCGGCTTAGTACTTGAGGTACGGCGGGATCAAGCCACAGAGAACATTTTTGAAGCAGAACAAAGAAAAGTACGCATCGTTGCGTAATACCTCACTGGACTGACATCTGCAGAATTTGCTTTGTGTGGACATTTTAGAGTGAAGCGGGTTACTCGGAGTCTTTTAAATCGATTTCAAGGCATTTGCGTGGTAAATTACACACTCGAATATAAACTGACCACAATGGGCTCGGCCCCAGAAGTTAACCTTTAATTGACAGGATGACGGTTTACCCGTGGTAATTATATTTTTAACCGTAACTTTGATCATCCGTATCGTACTAATTATATGATCCTTTCATTGGCGACGGGTCATGTAGTGCTAACAAGCCTCCAGGGTGTTTCGCGTAACCTGAATGTTCGCGATACAGGCGGCGTTAAGTGCATGTGAGAATTGCCGCGCTCTACATAACTCAATTATGAGCCTGACGGCTCTGCACAGGCACCGGTATTACCTTCAGGGAGTAACTCTATAAGCTCACAATTACATACACATACAAGCTACTTACTATGATTAGATAGATTAGCACTTTACGTGATTGTTACTACCACTGTTGTGTCTACCATGGAACATGTCATCTACAACCATAAATAATTCGAAAAGCATAAAACTAACATTTGAATATGCTGTTTTATATGACTTTACGGTAAGGTTAAGGACATTTTGTTCACTTATATAACGCAAATAATATAATTATATTTCATACTAGCTTTTGCCCGCGGCTTCGCTCGCGTTAATTTAGACTTTGACAATCAATATAATCTGCTTGTAATAATATATATAATAATATAATTCAATCATGCTTCGAAGGACACGTGGCGCCATCTACGAACGTTATTATTGTTTTCCTCGGGAACAGTAATTTTTTTGGGATGAAAGGTAGCCTATGTCCGTTTCTGTACACCTGACAACTTATATGTAAAATTTCAGGATGATCGGTTGTGGTTTAAGCGTGAAAAGGTAACAAACAAACTCATTTTCGCTTTTATAATATTAGTTAGGATTAGGATAATCTATACAAATATTATAACGAGGAAAATTAAATTTTTTGTTTGTTTGTATGTTTATAAAGATTTAACTCAAAAACTGCTTTCAGTATTAGAAAGCTCTATTATCACCGAATAACATAGGCATTAACATAATCTAACCTAACCACTTTTACGCAAGCGAAGCCGCTTGGCAAAGAGCTACTACAGAATAAATGTATTGCAATCATGCTTCTTCTGACAATGTTTAATAACTTAATTAATCAAGAATTACTTGATTATAATAAAAGCATTATTTTCGCTTTAATTTCCGAGTTATGTACATGATACTACGGTAAGAACTTAATGAAATACATACATTGTATAAAGCATTTTCATTAAACCGAACACTTCAGATAAGCTTATCTAAAGCGTTCATTAATACCTCAAAAGATTATCCATTAATGAAAATGTTGAGAAAGTGACAATAGGCAGTCCCATATAAGGCCCAATTTCAATATTCAATCCATTGCTCTTCAGTAAAAAAGGTCTTAAAAGGATTGTTGGGTTGTGCATATGAGAGTATGAGCCGAATCTAAACGATTATCCTTCGACCGTTACTGGGTTCTGCCGGTGAGATCCGCTTGAGGCGGTATATGCCGGCGCTGGACCGTCCCCGCACGATATCCGCTCGCCACGCCACCGCTTACATACATTAGTTCAATGCACCATAGTTATCACACACTCAATTATTGTATAACAGATTATATCATTTTAAAAGTAAATAGGCGCAAGCAGAAATTCAAATATATTGTAAAACCTAGTTATGAAACGCGTGTAATTCAGAAATTGCGAATTGATTGAATTTCATACGAGATTACGTTCAGGCTATTCATCCGTACAAGGACGAGCACCGCATTTTAATCATATCCCAGCGAGAATCGAATAATATTATATGAAAATGCGAACAAACGAGTCAGGTAAATTGCCATAATCATAACTAATTCTTAGAGATTAATATTAAAACATAAAATTAACACCGTTTGGTCTCACGAAGTTAAATTTAAAAAAAGCACTAGATAGGTACATACAAGTTATAGCAGAATGAAAGAGTAAATGAGCCATTTTCAAGAAACATTAAGTTGGAAGTTTGATAATATAACGGCAAAGTCTCAGGTAAGTTCTTTCCTATTACAGTGTAATAGCGTACTGCGACCAAAATTGGGCGTGGGAGTGTATTATGTATGTATTTTGCGACTCTCGACCTTAACATGGTCACTGGTCTCTCATGCCTGTGCACTCCGGCTTTTATTAGTAATCCGGTTAAAAAGCAGAAGTTTCGAGAGAGCATAATTGGAAACGTCTGGAATAGGATTAGTCTTATTCATACGAAATGCATGCAGAAAGTTAGTACCTATGTAGGAAGCTGATGTTTCTCTGTTCGTTTGTACGATAGGGGTTTTCACAAAAGAGCTTCCGTTTATTATTGGAGTGCACAATTACTTTGCCACAAGTTACGATACCCATTTGCACCAGTAAGAAAATGTCAATTTGGTGTAAATGCCGAACGTGTGTTAATTTCTAGTTAGTGTAAATTTCCAATTAGTTGAAGCTAAGCTCGAGTTAGATTTTATTAGTTTGATTTAGTTAAAATCATGTAATATGGTTAGATACTGTAAATTTCTTTTAAATTCCGTCGGCTATCAACGTAAATTGCCGTTCGCTATTGCATGTGTTAAGAATCTCTTATCTCTATTTACCAGGCACAGTTCCAATTTTCGGATCCAACTGATACATTTTAAGCTAAGCAGAAAAGTTAACTACGTAACCTCACTTTAATTCCGGACAAACACATTCAAATGAGATCCAACAGTATGAGGCTAATCTGTTTCTGTTTCAATCTTTGCTCAACAATGTGATGTTATAGGCTAAAGAATCATGCAGACCGTCATAAAGCTATATCCAATTTCCTCGCATCATAAGCATCCAAACAAATGTTCGCAAAATATGATCTTTTAATTATATTTCTATAAGTATGCTAAAATATGTATTGCAACAGCGAACATCAAAGCTAAGACCAATGCTATCAATTAAGATTTATAGACTTCGCTGCCTTGCAGAATTGCAGAGTTAATATTTCCCACAGTATTTCTGCATTCCCAGAGGCTTTTAAATGAGTGATACAGTTGCGATTCGCCACTGGAGGATTATATGTAGGTAGGTGCTTCGAATGAAGAGTAAACCGTGATTCTGAGTAAATATATACCCAAAAGGCAGTGGCCGTCTTAAATTTGAATTTTGTATATAATTCTTTCATGAGAGTCGAAATTCATAATCTAATAGCATTTCATTAAGAGATTCAAGTGTTTCAAAATAAACTTTAGATATAAGAAACTGAGTCGATCATAACTGAAGCCATAGAGCAATAACGCGCGTACTGAACAATCCACATCAACAATGAAAACAGCAGCCGGGTGGGGAGACCAACAGACTGCAATGCAGAGTGTCTCTCTCGGCTTCGAACCCACGTCGCACACCTCTAACTTTTGGAAGTTATATGACTTTTCGAAATTATGTGCGTATTGATTGACAATTATCGCCTGCTCCGTGCCTCGGAGAGCACGTTAAGCCGTCGGTCCCGGCTACCATGAACATCTGTGGCAGTCGTTATTGGAAAGTCAGTGCCCTCTAATATCCTGACACTGGTCTAGCTTTAGAGTATCGTTAGCCTTCGGGTTGCGGAGGTCAGATGGCAGTCACTCCGTGTAAAAACTGATATCTAGTCAAATCCGGTTAGACTAGAAAGCCGACCCCAAGTGACTTGGGAATAATAAAGGCTAGGATAAGAAGAAGACTGAACAATCCGTGCATGTATTTCTTGATTTGATTTTCTAACAGAACTACGGACATAAAATGTTGGCACGGGAAGACTGGCAAATGATAGAACGAACAGTTAAAACTGTCAGGTGTTTATTTTTCACTCTTTTATGGAATAACCTAGTGTATTTAACATCGTTTCTGGTCACGCGAACGAGTCATCAACAAATTGTAGTGCATTTAAATGAAATGTCTCTTTTCTTTAAAATTTATGATTTGATTTTCTACCTCAACAAAATTATGGTCACTTTAAAATAACGTAGATGTTGGATATTTGAGCAATTTCTCAGATCTGAGCTTACTTGCCTTAATGAATGCTAAAAATATGGCCACATCTATAGCCGCTAAAAAGCGTGTAAAATATTTGTATAAGTACATCTTACTGTGACTGCTAAAACATACACTTGAAATTGTAAATTACTAATATCTAAATAATAGCATAATTTACTCTTGAAATAGCTAAATAAAACGTCACAATTCTTTGTCATACAAAACATACCACGATTATATCTACAAGTATTTTAACGACAATCTCATTCGACGACTAAAATAGCGTAGCAGCACTAAGGTAGATAAACAGAAATCTCTCAGCAGTTTTGCCACACCCATTTTCATAGTCGAGTAACTAGAGAGCAGAAACAACAACGGTTAATAATATACTGTTTTTCCTCTTTAGGTTGTAATGAAAACTAATTCAATTTATAAAGAACATTTTTCTTACTTATACATGACTGGAAAAAGGCAGAATAAGTAGTCTCACATAAAAACTAGCTGTCACACTTAATGATTTAGGTATCATTATGAGCCCCACCGGGATAGCAACGTCTGCGAGAAATTGGATGTGGGCGTTGTGAAGAGCTAGTTGTACTGTCCGTTATCTCTTGTTTTTAAATTAATTAGTCCTTGTGTTACAATTAATTGCCAGTAATAAATCTAAAAGGTCGGAGAATGTTAGCATTCCTGTATGCCATGAATACGCAATTTTCTTCCTCGTAAAGATTTCAGGACATTGATCTTCAGTAATGTACAAACATTTTTTGGATGAGAGTGGTGTCGCGGAATATTGTGTATGTTAGGCATTACAGAAGGACGATAAATCATGTTACACAATATGCGAGTCTACATTGAACCATCACAATAAAGCAGCTTTACATACGTTGTCAGACACAGGCATTAGTCATACAATCAAAAGACTGGATGGCGAGCACACTGCAGTTAAAGCTGGATTTAATTTTGGCCTTTGAACCTATTCAGTGGTGTAATCTGCGTACCTAGACTGACTCAGAGGAAAAGAACTGTTTAGGTTTGTTAATTTAAATTAGCCAAATTATCTAGTAAGGATGAGACGCAGACGACCTTTGAGGCATTAACTTGTCACGAAACACTACTTAACTTGACGTAACTCGTAAGCAGGTAGGCGAGGTACATTATTATTCGATCTGTTAGGATTATGAAGATGCTTATTATGAATGCTACTGTCCAGTAATCCCATTATTAGGTAAATAGAAACGTTAAAATGTAAGGTTGAACTGATATTAAGTATTTATATCGTAGCGTCGGCATTTGGGACTTGGCTACTGGATGGAAAAATACAGGCTGCCTTCAGCAAAAGGTAATAGCACTTTATATTATTAGAAAAGTTACTGTTAAATCCAAAGGAATTCAATTTAATACTGAATAAAGTTATAAAACAATACATGCTAGCAATAGAATTATTCTATAAGTAGGTGTATTGTCATCTCTCTCTAGAATCATACTGTGTTTTCAATTTAACGATTGCCCATCAGAAGGATGGCTCCTTGTCCACAAAGATAATTAAGAAATTGTTTGCCTCGCGCCCTTTCTGAGAATTCCTTCGGGAAAAACGAGCAAGGTATTATGGACTTAATTAATATCGTAAGGGACAAAATAATATGAAATGCGTATTAATTAATAGTACTTTAGTAAACTACAATTGTTAGCTTTGAGTCTAGCTGCTATAAATAATAATAAAAATAGAACCTAGTATTTTTATGCATGGTAAAAGAAACTCATAAAAATGTACAGAGGCATTACACGCGGAATCAGTCCAACTTTTATGACATTAAAGTAATAAAAATAAGATACTATTCTTCATAAACACGCTAAAGTGCACATCAAAATGCAGAGGCAGCAATAACCGACGTAATAAATACAATGACAATTCAAAGAGATTGGATTCATTCCCTTGCGCGATGCAGTTGTATCTAGGCAGAACTGAAGTAATTCATTCACTGAGGGGCCACTTTGCTCCACACTTGCATGTAATACAACCAGATTAATAGCGTAATTTAAAGTCTACTTTTAGATTATGTACGGCGGTTAATACAACACTGAGAAAGACATGTATATAGAGAAAGATAAATTCAGACGTAAGTAGGTAAGTTTTAAGGTATATCTAGTTTGGTTATCTATTGTCTTACGGGTCGCTTTTGTCTTTTTACTAAGCACTAATACGTGGGACTAGGTATTACCTCTAAGATGTGGACCACCTCAGGTTAAGCATTGAAAGAAGATATACCGTGACTCTACTCTCTTCATTTAAGACATAAAGTAGGTATAGTTTCCTTTTTATCTTGCCCGAATATATATAAAGAGATATAAGTAAGATTGTAAAAAACACTTCATGTGAAAATCACTTAAGAAATAATACAAAATAAAAATGAGCAAGACACGATCGAATGTAAAAGTCCCCCACTTAATGTTGGACGAAGATAGTTGTTTAGTCATGATTGGAAGAGCTGTAAGAGCAATGTGGTAGTATAGTAAATGGACTGTGAAAGTGTTTTCATGGTGATTAAAAGCTTCTAAAGGTCAACTATAAACCATTAGTGGTACTTGTCGATAAGTAATTGTGGATAGTAAAATAGGGTAAAGGCTAATGCAACACTCCTAACAAATGGATTAGTTATTGCATCATTAGTACGAATGCTGCAAACCTATAATAAAAGCATTTTATGTTTCTTTTGAAAAGGAAATTTACTGCTTACGAGTGCCAATGCAGGGTCAGAAGTATAGGCTAGAAATTGCCACTTCATAATAGGGTACCTAGTTGCCTATTTAATTTTTACAGTTTTTATAACCGTAAATAGCATCCGATACAAACATTTACAAAAATAGCGTCCATATTGGTTTCAAAATAATAAAGTTATTCATATCATAAAGATATAAAAAATTGAACCGGCAAGGGTGTATCTCGTTATCTCCCTCGTACGCCTATAATTATATAGCTATTATAAATACAGGCATACGAGCGAGATATAACTTTGTATTTTGCGTCCTTTTCCTGACATTAGACAATTAGCCTTGCTACCGGATTTGTATGAGGTTTATCTCAATTGCTATTGAATGGGTTAAAATTCCTTGATAAAAGACTAGCTACAAATAGGTAATATAATTTTAAATTTATATAATTAAAATTATTTAGATCAGCATCGATAGCCTAGTGGGAAACCGTTGGACTGCCACGCAGAGGTCTCGAGTTCGAACCCAAGGCGCGTATCTCTAACTTTTCGAAGTTAAATGCGTATTAAATACTTAGTTGATTATCGCTTGCTTTAACGGTGAAGGAAAACATCGTGAGGAAACCTGCATGTCTGAGAAATCTCCATAATGTTCTCGAAGATATGTGAAGTCTGCCAACCCGCACTAGGCCAGCGTGGTGGACTATGGCCTAACCCTTCTCACAGTGAGAAGAGGCCCATGCCCAGCAGTGGGACAGTTTAATACAGGGCTGATATTATATTATTAGATCATCTGCTCTGTAGTGATTGTAGCATTTACTCACGGCCTTCACTAGCCACTTACTATCAGCCACACTAGCGGCTTCATCCTGACAAGCAAAAAATAAAAATAATGGCGTAAAATTGTGGTAAGTAAACGTAGAATTCTTTGTTTACGTTTAAGATATTTACTACGACTGATAAAATTAAACTGCCCAGCTTGTTTCTTTCTGACATATTTATGTAGCCCAGATAGCAAGAACAAAGACTAATTACCTAAAGGAACATCTTCATTATCGCAGGAAGCAACGGGATGAAGTTCAAAACTAAATTTAAAGCTGTAATTTATATTCTTACTTCTCTGAATTTCTTTGAGCAACTGAGTTTGTTTACTGAAATGTCAATCACGCTATTTATTTCCTGTAACGGTACATTGGAATGACTTTTCATGACAATGAAATGGAAAAGGTACCCACGTTACAATATAAAAATATTTAAAATTGTATGATATTCTCATGCCTCCTAATAATTGCCTGAAAAAACATCTGTAAAAGCAGTAATACTTTTTATGTCTTTGGTAAAACAAATTCTACTCACTCACATTGAAATATAAGTAAGGTTTTATAGAACAATATTTTAAAATGCAGAGATCAAAATATATCAATGTATCTCGAAATAAATATTTATCACTCGAATGGCTTAAACGGCCACATCACGTATGACATGAATACTTACACTTCATATTGTCGGCATCTATATGAAACTGAATTTCCCATGATCTTTGCATTCTCAAAAAAGACTATGTCCGGTTTCTGAGGCATTTTTATCGATGGTTTATCTATTCATTAGCGCTATTGGTTCGATAATTTCTAATCGAATATGGAACCTACATATCACAAATATATGTAGCTATTGTTTGTAATAGTACTCATCCCTACACGTTTCTATGTGCGCAAAAAAAAACAATTACTTATTTAAAATTTTAACCAAAATGACGTAGTCCTTGCAATATAACATTGTGACGTCACTAACATCATTGTGTCTTACACACAAGTAAGCTTGTAGCCCGCTCGTGGAATACAAGCACTATAAAGAAAATTCAACAGTAATTCTGAAGGATTCATGTTTCAGTCTTGGTAAAATAGTCGTATACACACAGTACACGTACGTTGTATGTGACATGACAGAAGGTTGGTTAGAACCTCCCAGTGCGCACATTTATGAAGCTGTCTTTGACATCGCGCTAGGCAAACATAATTACGTTCGCTACAGAGACTTTTTAATGTTAGGTAGTAAATTGCTTGCAGTACAGATATTGGTTTAAGAAGATTACGCAAGTTTCTGTCTGCGAAACGAGCCAAGAAAAACAGTCAGGCACTTTGCCGACGACAAAGTCTTATAGCTCTGGTGAGCTGAGTTATGCCGAAATTTTACTGTTAGAAACTTATTGCGCTAATGAAGCATTTATCCGACATCAGAAAACTACGTGTCTACCGCAATCGTCAGTGTGTTGTTCAGTTCAATCAAATAATCCATAACTGACTAATTAAAATGCCGATTTGGTCGGTAGTTAACTGGAAATACTGTATAAAACTAAAACTACGAACACTAAATTAAACTATTTAGACCTATGAATATATTAACGAATGTTTTCACTTAACTTATTACTGCTCTCAGAAAGTAATAGAGTATAGAAAATTGTTAAATAATATTTATTTATAACTTTATTTTGACAGTATCTGTTTAAATAGCTTACTGCCAGTATATATCTGGCTCATATCACATCAGCTTAGAAGATGAAATAATTCTCATTTACAAAAAAAAAACCGTTTAGTCTCAGTTTTTATTATAAAAGTGGGTACGTTAATTTAATATTTTAAGCAAGCAGTATTGTCCCCCGAGATTATGGAGATGACATCAGGTGGCTCGTGGGAAACTGTATTCATTAGTCACTGGGATTTAGCACAAAATGCTTTTAATAAGGTAAAAGGTGGTATTAAAATAGTTTCGTAATTAATTAGACGATGATGCATTTCGACGGTAGATATATAAAACAAAACTGGGTGAAACGTTACGGTGTAAATAATAACTGTCTTATTGATCTAGAATCTAGAGCCATAAACGTATATCGATCCAGCGGTTGCGGCTTGGATACCCAGCTACGGACTCTATTACTAAGTTTTCTAATAAGGAAATTCTCAACAACACGGTTTGTGGAACTGTGTAAGTTTTTTTTTATGGATTAGGGGGCAAACGAGCAGACGACGAAAAAAAAAAATGTTAAATTAAAGTTCGACGTAGACCCGTAACCCATTACGTGAGTCCAACACAAAGCAGATGAAATGTACGTGTATGATATTATGTCATGTAGACAAACGAATAAATCATCTAGATAGGTGCAAATATAACAGATTTAAAACATCTATATTGCTTCACTTCCACTGTATTTTAAACCTGTAAAGGAATGAAACAACTTTTAGAAGTTGCTTTAAAATTTGATTTCCATGGCGGTATTTCCATTTGTAACTTTGTCTTGTGCAAATTGAATTTGATGCCATCTTGAAGGGTTCCTACGTCGGTTATATTTCTGAGTATATTCGATTCAGTGTTATTGCAATAGTGCGGAGCACGAAGCGTGGGCGTCTCATCACGTCAACCTATCACGTCAGGCAATTCTGGAATGAATATGCCGACGTACTCGTTGTAAGTATTTCATTACTTACAGTAGGTACAATGCTTTACTGTTGAGACTGTATATGAAAAGGAACGTAAGATTTTCAGCGTTATTTGTATTACGATTCGCTTTAGGCGTTGCAGTCGAAAGCCACAAAATTATGATGGAGCAGAGTAATCCACCACACTCCATTGCAATATCTATAAGGTTGAATCCGCGAAATTTATCGTGTGGACAGTTCTCGGTTTCCTTTTTTTGCTATAATTAATATAATGAACAAGTGAGAAACGGCCATGAATTGCCATAAATCTTAGTTCTAAAAAATGGTATCACGTGACCTTGAGGTCAAAGGTCATAGTCATTTTGGAGGTATATCGACTATGCTGAGTCGAATGGCGTTGACCGCGAGTCTCTAGCTCTTATTCTTGAGTTGAAAGATCGTTTACATATATTGTCTTCTATTTACGCGAATGTTATTCATTGAAATTAAACTACTACCTATATACGGATTTTATCGCCGTGACCATGGCTGCTGAAAAGCAACTGAAATGTCGGGGAAAGTGTAAACATAAATATAAATAGTTTTAATAGTTTCAATAATTTAATTAGCTTAAAAATGAGTAAAGTTTAATAGTAATAGTAATGTAACAGTTTCTAAATTATGTAATAAAGTGTCAAATAAACAACGCGATAAAATCCGTATATAATAGTTTAATTTCATCCAAAGATGGTATCACGTGAACTTGAGGTCAAAGATCATAGTCGTTTCGGGGGTATATCGACTATGCTGATTCGAATGGCGTTGACCGCGAGACTCTAGCTCTTACGGATCTTGAGTTGAAAGTTGTATAACAGACAGACAGACGGACGGATGGAAAAAGCTGTTGTATAATGTGGCGACTATCCGCCACAAGTTTTTCAAACTCTGAAAAACCGTACCTATTCTATAACGCCTTTCCTAACCATTTTAAAGTTGTGAAAGTCTAAATAAACTTAAAGTGCTTTCAGTTCAGTTCATAGAATCAATGCATATTGACTCTGCGGTGGGTAGCACTGCCTGTATTTTAAAGACTTAAAGAAGTCCTTAAGGCTTGTGTGGAAATCCACAAAAGGCAAAATATTAAAAGTCTTTTGATTCTGAACGTTCTTTCTATCCCTTGTAAATAGTTACAAGTAGTTCGTAGTTTGTTCCTACAGATAGCTGTAGGAACAAACTATCTATCTAACTATCGTTAAAAGTAAGCGTTTTTTTAATATTTTCCTATGTCTATCCTTACTAATATTATAAATGAGAAATTAATTCTGTCTGTCTGTCTGTTACCTTTTCACGCTCAATCCGCTAAACCGATTTAGATGAAATTTGGAATGGAGATAGCCTGAAACCCAGGGAAGGACATAGGCTATATAACATCACGCTACGGCTCACGGGAGCGGCGCAGTAACCACAAATACCACTGACGCGGGTGAGGCCGCGGGCACAGCTAGTATCAAAGAAGTGTAAACGTAAATTCAAACATAAGTACGTTATCAGTGACAAACTCGTTTAAAGCAATTTGCTAGCTCATTAAAAGTGTGACTGGTACCCTAGGCGTAACTAGGTCGCTATGATTTGAATCGCAAAATGCTACTTCATTCCTGCAGAAACTAATTAACTATACACTATTAGAACTTGTACAGGCGGGCTCTTGTTCAGGTAATACTGAGACAAGGGTGCTGCCAGATATGTGTGCTGTACCTATAAGACCGGGTGTGAGATGTCTATATTCGCGGCAACCGTTGACGTCCGTGATGAAAAAGATAAGTTGCCAGAGTTACTTGACATCATGAATTATGCAAGCTAAGGAAGTACATTGATCTTAAATGAGATAAAACCTGGCTAGATTCTGAAATAGTGCAAGGAAGGCTAAGGAGAGCCAACAGGCTCAAAATCGATGGTTAGACGTCGTCGATGACAAGATGGCACCAGACCATGTAAAAAGTCGAGCTACGAGATGATAACAGCAGCAGATATAGCAGATAGCAGTACCTTGGCATAAGCCCGGAATAAAACACCATAATAAAGACAAACAGAAATAATTGAGAAGACCACATATAGAAGAAATAGAAATGGAAATCATAGGGTGCTTCCTTATCCCTCGCGAGCAAATAACCGAAGCTAAACTAAGTTAAGATCAATAACGAACAATAAATACGCAGAATATCTCTATAGTCTTATACTCTGAGAAAATAACGACGTGACGGCATTTACTCGCAATTACGTTCTAGTAAATAATTTACTACGTTTAGAATAATAAATTGAATACCATGTGAATGTGTTTCATTTTTACAATATATACATGGATGCTTCCTAGAATGGGTTCTATAGACTTAGGGCCACTTGCACAACAACTCACTAAATACGTTTAGCACTAAATAGATTTAAAACATCGTGGCATCTCAGTCACCTGCACACGGATGACTGCGACAGTAAAATGATTTAAATCTATTTAGTGCTAAACGTATTTAGTGAGTTGTTGTGCAAGTGGCCCTTAGTACCTCGTATTCTATAGATTAAGTTTAGAAGGTACTTTGGCTTATGTCTTCGAGCTCCGAGTTCAATATCTACCTCACTGTCATGTTAGATATATACAAATTGAGTTACTTAAGTAAATGCGTATAATAATAGAGAGAACGAAATATGTAAATCTCCTAGCGCTAATCTAATTGAAACTGTGTAGGCATATTTATTAATTACGACATATATACATATTTTGTATAAATATGTCATTATGAAACACAACAAATATGATTAGCTGGTAGTAAATCAGTAAATCTACTTTTCTAATATACCAAAATGCTAATAAAAACTCAACATGTCACACACATTCACGTGCAAGTAGTAGATTAATATACTTTTCTTTAAAAGAAGTATTAATTCACGCTGTAAAACTTGAGAATTTTATTCAATAATCACTAAATAAACAGTTGTCACAAAAGCAAAGAGATGAAATTACAAACTGTTAGTCGAACGTTAAAAGCGCCATTAGCTTTCTACGACAGAATCTTACACAATGTACAGCTAGATAATCACTATCTATGTACCCCTATTTTCAAAATACATAAGATCGAATAAAACTAACTTGGCTAAGAAATAAGAACACGTTTCCTATCAAATACAGCGGACTCCACAAGGAAATCAAAGTTACGTAACGTCATGTTTTTCGTGCTTAAACAAGGCAATACGCAGCAAATATTCTCCTAGCCTCTTTATGTAATTAGTATCTGAAGTTTTCGAAACCAATATAGAAGTATATTCAATGTATAGTCTTGCAGTCAACGAGTCTGCGGCCGCGTCGCATTCAGTAGTTATGTAACATTCAGCAGTCCTGTCTAATCAATACGACGACGGCGGCGGGCATTTCATGCTGGCAGGGCCAATGTACGGGGAAAATTCTACAGATATCTTGACGCCCATCTTGGCACGAGCTATATGTCTCACGTTAGTGTAACTCGTTTTGTCGTTTTAAGTTTCCAGGATCATATGGGATTGTTCCGAGTTGGAACTTTGATAAACCGAATTAATATCTGAGACAAGCGATTTTTTATTGGCAACAAAGGCCTTAAAGTATATGGCAATATGGAGTTTAACTTGTGTAGTCTGAACTGGTGTTCACTGTTCACTTAGCTACGATTTTCAGTTCAATTGTTTTCAGCCAATAATCGAGAATGGGCGTTGTTCTTCGATACAAATTGCATTGTCTACGTATTTGAAACGAAGAAAAGGTTGGACTCGGTGGTTTAAATTTCAAGATTTAAAACACGGTTGCATATTAATATTCGGCAATACATGTTGATATATGGCCAGTTTCAATATCCGAAAAACTAATCGTTTTACCTACGGACAGTTAATTTTTGACACATATTCTATGGAAAATATGTCTGAAATGTAACTCTCCGTAGCTAAACCGACTTAACCGTAAGTGGATTTGATCTTTTACTCTGCTAAATTTATTTTTGTTACTATAATATATCTAGTCTATTTCCACTACATAGTAATAAAATGATTCAAAAAGCTATCGTAAGCGAAAAATATATATCTCACATTTAGAATATAAATAAAATGCCTAATATTGGGCATTAAGGTTACCGATCAGACGTACGATCGGATTATCCGCGCTGTCGGTTCAGCGCGTTACAATTTGAATGAAAGTGTATACTTAAACAATATAAATACATTACCTAGATCGTCTTGTTAATGACAAAATACCTTTTTGTCTAATATAATCCCAGCCTATGCCATTTTGTGAACATTGCGTATACTACAAAATATTTGGGAACACTAGTAGTACTGCGGGGCATTGTACAGATAAAAAATGTCATCGCACACTTTATTACTGGCGCTGGCATGCCCTTTTGGCACAAATAGGCTACAAATCACATAACATATATTTTATGTGGCCGTGGAAAATGTAAAGTAAAATTGAGTTTTTTAGAAATTACATGTCGCCTTCTTGTTATGTAACAGAACACGAGTTTATTTTCGGTTGTTTGGCCAAAATACTATACAAGGATATTTACTTTCCTTGTATAGACTACTCACTACGCAGTATATTACGTAAGAATGAAGGAGAAAATTCTGGTAAATTGGTGTATATGAAATGAAAACGAATGATAAAGTAAAAGACAGCTTTTTGTATGAAAATTGAGCACATATACACTGTGTACTTTTTCTTACACCATTGCTTTTTCTTACTGTCTTCGCTCTAACAAATTTCCTATTCTATTAAAATTGTAACACGAGGGTGTGTCAAGTGTGTTTGTCGGCCTCGATGGCGTAGTGGTTAGTGTAACCGACTGCCACGCATGAGGTCGCGGGTTCGATTCCTGCACATGTCAAACATTTGTGTGCATGAACATGGATGTTTGTCCTGGTCTGGGTGTTTCTATGTATAATATGTATGTATGTTTATCCATTGTCTAGTACCCATATTACAAGCTCTGCTTAGTTTGGGCTAGATGGTGTTGTGTGTATGTGATAGAATATTATATTATAGGGTTATTAATCATTCGATAATTTTTTTAAATAGTTTGTCGTCTCTTATTGTAAATCCAATTTTATAGAATGTTGTCTGTTTGTTTGTGCCGCTATCACACAAAAATCACTGGGTTGATTTTAAATTAATTAGAATTTGGTAGAGAGGAGTAAATTAAATCACGTGCGAACTGTAGTTCACGCGGCTAATGATATGCAGATTAAACAAAATAATCAATAGTATACTAAAGTAGAATACTATTGATTGCCTTTCAAGCTATTGATGCTGAATTGATTTTCGCTTCTTTTCGCTAGTTTTGACATTATTATGGTGGTGGTGGTCTTCGACGTTGTGTGAATTTAAAATAGTGTCATGATCCGTAAATAAAATACTATTTAAATTCCAGCTAATCTAGAGAAGGTTTAAAACAACTTTAACAAATAAAATATATCTTGTATGAGTTGACCTTATTTTCTAGGAGTAAAAAATAATATATTTTAAAAGTAGTTATTGATTTTCCTAATTGATACATATTGAAATTATCTTCAATACCACAGTATTAGTTTACAGAAAAGAATCATGAAGTGGACTTTACTGCCGGCGTCATTAAATACTACCCCTAGGTACATTATTAAAATGTCATTACAGATCTGCATAATATAAAAAAATGCGTATAAGTAATATTAGGTAATAGTTTCTTAACTTTTATGTTGAAAATAAAATTGTTCATTACGTACAAATCTAGTTTCATGATCGGTTATTTATGAGTTCTCAAGTTTTCCACGTTGGTCATTCCAATCGTTTCTAGGTCTTACGTTTACGATGAGAAGAAAAAATAGTGGACGTAGCCGTGCCAATCACGCACGCAACGTAATAGCGCTTTGCGAAAGGATGCCCTGAATTTTGTTTCAAGGCCTTTTCTTAAACCACCCTCGTCATAAACACGAAGTCATTTGATACCAACACGCAACTACCGTACGAACTCTGACCTTCCATAATCGATAAAACTTTGTGGAAAGAACAAACTAGGTATTGGGCTATACATATTACAATAAGACATAAGAAAATTACCATCCTTCATTTCAGAAGCCCAGGAGGCATCGTTATCGAATCCTGGAAATCAATACTTTAAGTACACAGATATAGAATGCGGTCAATAACTGAAGCTCCTAATGGCGGAATTCATTTACATATAAATTGTCAATTTGCCAGCCAAAAATATCTTGATGGATCCGTTGTTTCTATCCATGTTCAAAAAAATACAGTCCATTTTATGCTACGAGTGTCCTCGAACCCGTATAATCTGATAATAAAAATGTTTGCCGAAATAGCGACTGAGAACCCTATATAGTGGCATTTCAGATACGTAACCTATCTGACTCTTATACATAACTACAACTAAAGTTATATACTTATATTTCATGTAAAAGCAACATTCTGTTCGTTCTAATCGTTTATGTTATGAATAACTTCTAGTATTATGTGTCAAGGTCTTTATGAAATAAGCCCTAAAATCGATGGTTCTAAGTAGTACAACTAAGGTGAAATACGTTCATAAAACAAAGGGAACGAATGTTTCTACTGACGTAAAAAATTTACTAACAATAAAGAATTGGGTTTAAGAACACTTCTACACAACAGCAGGGTAAATAGTAACTCGTCTGCTACGATAAATGGTCAATACGATACGTAAAGCTCCACGACGAGCGTCACAATTATAAATAAATATTGCGGTAAGAAGAACTTTGTCATTTCCGAAGGCAAACCACTGAATGTTTATAAAAATTGTACAGTTTACCTACAGGGGTTATTTCAACGTGCAAGTATAACAACGCGCGAGCTACTTGCATAATGAGATCGCATCATTTGAATAAGATCGTCGACTGCCTCTTTCCCACCAAGGGGACTGTTGGAACCCTTTCGAGAACAAAGTTCATTTAGAATACTGAGAAGCTTAGACGACTTACAAATAAGATTACTCCACCACATGAGCGCCCTTAATGATCAAGCTCGAAATTTCTTCGTTTAACTCCTTCGAACTTTATTGAGTTCTTTAATCTGACAGTTAGAGGGTGTCAGTAGGCGTGCTCTTATTTATCTTTAACAAGACAGCACACGACAAGGTTCCAATTAAACGACTCCTAGGCTGTAATGTTGTGAAATACTTGACTTGAACAGCCATTGTTAACAATAGATACGAATGGCGAGCATACGAATGTAAAGCACCACTATCGCTATTGTACTCCAAGAAATATTACAAAGAATGGAAGGTAGAAGGTAAAATATAAAGCAGAAACTGACAGATTTTCGCTCACCACCTGTAAGGATCTCTTAATGTTATTTGCCTTTGAAAGCTGTAACATGCTTTTCTGCCATCTATTATTCTGTATTCATGATTTGTTTCAAAATATTAAAGATTTCAAGCGTTAAAAATATCATTTCATAAATAGCTTAGCAAATAACTTGATATTTAATAGGCTACTTTATACTGACACTCCCCTAGGAAAAATTAATCGGGAATGTAAACTGACCTTGGCACGCTTAATTGGTTACGTTTTTCCATTCCATGATGAAGCACTTGATCATGGTAAACAAAACCTTAATTAAGGTCGTAGTATATAGAAAATATACCAGACCTTTTCTTATGAAGCGTGGCATATTACATAATGAATATACGTACGAAGTCAACTTAGGTGCCTACCCAGGTATTCTTGAAACAAACGATATTACAAATTCGTGCAACGTGATCAGAAAACACAGTTTACTGTAAAGAAATTCTTAATATCGACAAGAAACTCCAAAAATAAAAATATTATTTCTGTTTGCAACTACGAACTGAATGCTCAGGTGTATGAAATTGGATTTGCCATTAACACAGCAATCCTGAGATTTTTAATAAACGTTAGAAAGTAATATTTCAGTTAATTACAATTATAACAGGAAAAACGAAGTGGAGATATATATCTCATGCATACATATGTATCTGATGCAATTTCTTATATTGCACTTTATTAAAAAATTGGTAATCTTTAGAAAATTTAATCACGAGTAAAAGAACATATACCGTGGTAGTAGCAGAATGTTGGTCAAGAAAGGGTTCGACTAAAGGACGGGTAGAAATGAGATCAACAGAGTGGCTATGGTTGCACTAGCAACGGGCCGGAAATAGTGGCATAATGAAGTGACGGCCTACACAAACAATGAGTAGATAGAACAGTTACATAGATAGATAGCCATTTAAAGTTGTTATTTAATCCTTTGACAGCCACGTCAATAAATGAAAATAATAAAAATATCAAAAAACCCGACGGCGTAAAAAGTGAACCAAACTACGTACATAATAAAAAAACTAAAAAGAAAAAAACAAGCACTTAGATGTCCGGTGGTCTAGAATTCTATAATATGTTATTGAATGAATACTATTGAAGAAAATAAGATATATTCTAATAATGGAACATAACAACTGAACAGTCAGGATCCATTATTCGACAGCCAATCAAATTTTTCAATGGATCCCGACTGTTCAGTTGTTATGTTCCATTATTAGAATATATAGAAAACAAAAATGAGTTTTAAATACCTATTCAACGATACCCCATTGACATAGTTTGTTTGACTTTAATTTTTTTCATTTTTGCAATATGGCGTCCAGTAATCGCTATATTGAATTTTCACTAACGTCATGTCTTTAGTGACACTCGCCGGACTAAGAGGAATCGATTGACGTGTGAATCATAAAAATCGGCCCAGGCGTTTGGTCTGTATAGTGCTTCAAAGGAACATACAAACATACATACATACATAGGCTGATAAACACATTACCACTCCTTTGCGTCGCGCAGTCGGGTAAAAATGCAAAAGCTTGCCCTCGGCGCCAAGCTATGATTTCATCCTTTAATTTATCATGTAGTCGTGACCGTGGCGTGCTGGACACATTTTGCTTTGTTCTGTATACATGACTGTGGCGGTCAAAAGGTTAGTTACCTAAACGTAGATCAAAAATTTATGTTGTTAACTCGAGCAGTTGAATTTTCCGGGACTGCGTACCATAATAACAAGGCAAGGCTCTATAAGATACATGCCCGCCAAAATCAAATTTAGGACAATGATGAGGCACATTGTGCAGCTTATTTATCAATACTTATTTGTATCCGATATCAGTTCACTCATTACTTTGCCAAATGCTGAGAGGAACAAGTCTAATAATCTAGTAAAGCAATTCTTATTTTCCTACCTTATTTTCTACCACCAGGACCACTTAAACCATTGCGCCAAACGTACATTTTGTCTAATAAAACTAAAATCCACATGCAAAATTAACAGACGAGTTCCAAAACGAAGAAAATTAATTCAATGAGCAATTAAATAATTGTGTAGAAGAATAACATCAAGATTCGGACAGTTCACGAGGACTTAGCACTTGTAGATGTGACATACTGTAACATCGCTGGCATTTCGATTGACACAGTGTAGTATTGATAAAAGATTTCTAACGCCTGTTCAAACCGAATTCTGTATATTTTATTTCGCGTATACAGATTTCAACCTAATAATGATATATTTAATGGGCTATTAAACTAGTTTTATAATGTAATTAAAACCGGTATTTGCAAATTCAATTAGTGGGGCACATCGAAACTTTGTGGCCAGACGCAGATTAAACAATAAAATTTTATTGCTCTTCCAGAAAACACCGACTAAGTGAAGTTCTGGGCAAATATTAGTTTTAGCACAAAATTGTATCACCTCACCTCTGGCATTTGAAGAGCATCTCATCTAAACGTGGAAACATCATTCATTTCATATGGGGCGAGCAACTTTTATCATATTACTTCGTTCAATTTTCAACTGCACATTGTGAGTGTATTACAAAATATACATTCGCGATAGGACGAAGTTATATCGAAATGTAAACCATGTCATGAAGTGGAGCTCTCGTACAATCCATCTCATTCGTCTTATTGATCGGGTGTCAGTCTGTGGCTAGTTTTTGCTTGAGAAAATGGTGACCTATTTTAACACGTTCTCACGGATAAAGACGTTAAAAAATGCAGACGATGGTCTTATAAAGATATTTCGTATATAAGAAACCGATCCCCTTTATTTAAAATACCGTGCTTTTATTAATAAGACGCTGTCACGTACTTTGTATTGAGGATCGCACGTTAATCATTTTAAGTAGAGCTTTTATTGTCACTGAGATGCCTTTTATAGCTAGCTCAGCAATATACAAAAGCACTACTCAAGTGCCACTAAATATACTTACTTAAACCAGGACATACCTGGGACATGCTCATAGTCATAAAAGCCATGTCAAATAGAACACGATTTTTGACTCATAATTTAAATATAATTTGTTTGTTACATAATAATATTTATTCAAATATAAAAAGGACACATCGCACTCTTAATAAAACACTAACATAACTCAAAATTTGGAAGAAAGGCAATTTGAACTCTAATGCGTGACTATAATTCTAATATTATATTTCTGTTAAGTAATTGCAACAGAGTTTAAATTTATTTAATTCGAAAATCTCAGATAGCCCTCTGTTTTATTAAGAGTGCGACATATTGTCGTGAAAATTGTACGCATGTTACAAATTTAGTTAAAATCGGGGTAACAGTGACATAAGCTATTTAAAGATTCTCTATCATATATTTTTAGTGCACAGGTATATTATGATTGGGGCCAAGAAGCTATCTTTTTATAGGAATATCGCCTGCCAGACGACATTCTTATAAAAAGATAGCTACTATTCCGTAGGTGCATATGGTCGCGTGTCACGCTGAACAAGCTCAATTTGCAGTAAATCATTTATGAGGTCAAGAATTATGTGAATAACACACGACGTTCCTGTCTTAGATATCATTCTATAATAAATTAATATTCTCGAGTCTTGTGCAAAGTGCAAAATAAAAAGAGGTTGCTACTTAAAATATGGGCACATTTTAACAAATATGCTCATATTTTAAGTAGGTACCAATCTCTTTGTCTTTGTCTCGTATACTAACGTAATCTCGATCGAAACAATTGGTATTATCAAATATCATTAACTGCTACTTACTGTATTCTTATGACAAAATATCTCGAATCGTTAGAATATTACTATACTATTATAAAAGCGTTATGTATATTGGAGATACTCTTTGAAAACGAATTGGGAGCGACTATTTTAGGGCATTTGAACCCAAAACAATTTTTGCCTGTCAATCTATATCTTTATTTATCTACCTGCATGTTATGGCATCACAAAAACCCACTAAATGTATTTTTATAATAATGTCAATATCTTTGTAGCTTGAAATTTTCTTTAAATCTAAGCCACATTTAACCTTATTTTGGTCAGAAAATATAATGCATACTACGATCCATGTTCGCGAACAAATTTGTAGTCAATACGGATAGCCTTTTTCCCGACTTTGTCCGTGTAAGAATCTGTGTAGAATATAAAAATAAATATTATGTCTGATTTGCATAATGACACCGATGATGATGCCGACTACAGATAGAAAAATATTAAGAAACATTAAAACAAAGGAAAGCCAGTTATATACAAATATAACATAATACTAAGTTCTTCATTAAAATAATTAATATAAAATCAACAAACCATATTATTTCGGCACGGTAATCGAATCGTCACGTGAAAATACAGGCAACAAATTTGCGAGTTCCAACATCAATGTTAACATGCCGCATTACTTCATAAGCTTATTACATAAACAACATGGTCTAATTCTTTGTAATAAATAAACGGTAGGTAGTTATGTAACAAGAGATTAACGTTAACCTTAAGAACATGATAACATTTATTTTTAATAAATACAGTATTTCTCTTATAATCTTCGTTTAACAGCTAAGACCTGCTAATTCTAAATTAAACCCAAAAAAGAAATTGAATCATTGTTAAGCTAGTTGACTACTGAATAATTATTGATTTCTTATTCAATACTTTTTGGCACCAAGTGAGACCCTTAAAGTATTCCAGTTGCAAAACAACGTAGAATTGTGTTATGTAACATCACGTTTTTCCTTATTTGGTAGCTAAAACTGTTACACTTCCTGGTGACTATTTTATAATTCTTAGTTTACAAAGACATGGTGCAAAAGTAGTTTGTAGATTAAACTGATTAACTGCATACCAAAATAAGGTAAATACAAATTTACAGTTCTATCATCGATTTCAAATAAATCCAAACACACGAAATCAAAAAGAACATGAACTTAAGTAGATCAAGGATTGACAAAACAACATCCGAAACTATTTAAAAAAAAGAATCACAAACAAAATCTTGTCATAATAATTAATGGTAGCCATAAAAGTTGGATGCAGTTCAAGCGTACTTATTTGTAAGGCTCAACTTCAGCAAACGTAAACAGAAATTGGTTACAATTTGGCGCCAGTGCACCTAACTTATGAAACTTGCAAGCGACCGGGCGCGATCAATGCCGACCTCTTTAGCGACCAATGCACCAAGTAACTGCCCAAGAAAACCGTGCTTTGTTACAACTAGAAATACGTAGCATCGGTTTAAATCGTGCCTATATAGTCGTGTGCTACTTTAAAAGAACTTCCAGCTATCTTTAGGAAGTAGATTTAAATCAAACGACAGAAAAGCGATCAATTGCCCTATAGATTGAAATATTGCCCTATAGATTGGTTGAGTTGAGACAGTATTCGTCTGTGACATTATTTGAGTGACACAAATCGAATTAGGCGGTCTCCAACGCACTTAGTTCGATAAAACGAACGGGCAATATAGCGTGACATTTTTGTAATACATTTGTGTTTAAAACTTTATACTGCACGTTATCATGATTGAAAACGAATTGTGGTTTTTAAAATACCGCGGTACACTGATTAAAATGTATGTGAGTGGGACCATGGAAATCGCTTTAATTAGGCTGATGCAGACAACATGTAACAGCTAATTATTTATGCTAATACAAAAGGCAGATCGGTAGGTGATATAAGTGAGAATTGAGGTGTTAAGCAAAAAAATATATATTGGGCAATCCTAGCGTAAAAATAATCATTGGCATAAAAATCTTAGGGATTACACAAATGCACCTCTATATACACCTGAAAGAGTAGGAAGACGAGTATTTCACACACTTTTCCCCTGATTTCATATAATCCCCTATTGTCCTCAGGCGAGGACATATACAGAGTACCTACATACTACTATTAAAAAATTACGGACAAAAATGTCCAGCCCTACTTTTCCCGACTGGGAAAGCGATATGTGTAATTAAATCTTTTAAGATAGCTAATAAGCGTACGGCCCGCCTGATTAATGTAGTCTTTTGACGCATATAGCACCAGAGGGTTGATGCCCTGAGCTGGCCACGATACCATTTCTGCAAAATGCATTCATTAGATGTACAGTAAACGAATATACTAACGGTTAACTTGACTGGTTTTGGACCCAATGACGTTTGGACGTCTTTCGATTAAGATGATAAAGTCCCTATAGACTGCAGCTTCGAATCGGAGCTTGAAATTTTGATACGAGTCAATAATAACTGCGTATAACTACAAATTTGAATGGAAAGCTCGCCGTTACTAATTATTTGGTGGCGGTATGAATGAGCCTACTCAGCCGGCGAAATGCAACCTCTTTCAGGAAGCTGGTGAAGACTAGTATTGTTTACTGCGTTTTGCCTGGTTAGCAAAAGTTCCAGATACTCATATGCCTCCAATATTCGTTTCCTCTTCATCCATCTTTAATTCCTGCTCCGTAGGGTCGGTAAGCGATAACAATATTATTGCAAGCGACAATAAGCTATGGTAACCGCTAACCATCTGACTACCTTTGTTCTATAAAAATATGTTTGAACGTTACGCAAGACAGATTCGTAATAGTAACCACTGCACTGTCTTTTACCTCTAACTTTTTAATATTTGTACCCTACAGTACATGAGTCTGAAATTACCTAACATACGTAACATAAACATTGTTCTACCTAGCCGCAGTAGACACACAGGCGCGACCTTAGTATTTGCTCCGTGGGCGCGACGCAGTACGTATGTAGAACTCTAATAACCATAGCCCTAAATGTACAATACAACAAAAGAATCGATATAAACGCTTGGCAACATTAAACTGCCCCTTTATCTGAGCGTATACATGAACATTTTTCCTTGAACATAGTATGAAATAAAAACCTTAGATATTTCTAAAAAAGACTTTTATGGTTGGAATTAATACATAGGCTAGCGGAATAGAAAGATAAAGGATCTTGAGAGCAATCTTGCAAAATCTACCCTCCAATTTCTAAAATGTGCATCGTAAATATTAATCGAATTGTGTAGTAGAGCCTCGCTGATTACAGCATGAATGGGCCGGCTCGACCGGGGAAGAACTACCCTCTCACAGAATATCGACGTGAAATAGCAGTATTCCTACTGTTGTGTTTCGTTCGGTGAGTGAGAGTGCCGGAGGCCCAATCACCCTCTTTCCCCCTTCCCGCTCCTTCTCCTTCCCACTTCCTTTCCTAAAGGGTCGGCAACGCGCAAGTGATGCCTCTGGTGTTGCAGGTGTCCAAAGGCTACTGTGACCACTTACCATCAGGTGGGCCATATGCTTGTTTACCGCAATACTTACTGTTCAAAAAGCTAAATTTCGATATACGGTTTAAATTAGCTTATAAGCCGAAGGCTTAGGCCGTTAGGGCTTTTGTCCCGAATACTGGCAAATGGTCAAACGTTATTAGACTGGCAGCCTGCCTAGAATTACCATCATTACCTGACGTAGATATTTTACAAGGAAATGCATATTGTGTTTTATTACTGGTTGCTTACCTGAGGTTTTACGCGCGTAGTACATAAAAATCTAGTTTAAAAACACGCGCAGCGCCCTCTAGCGCAGCGTATACATTATTTTTGCAGGTTTATTATTTTAAGCTACATTACCATGATGAAACATAGTTACGTATTTAATTATTTTGTTTTACGTTCCTTACGTTATTTATTTTTAGCAAAACATGTCGTTCTGTTGTTCCTTTTAATTCTAAATATGCGTAGTTCTGAGTCTCAATACGCCACAATCGAAGTGAACGAGATGACCTCAAATATTACTACGTCATTCTTACAATCAATAAACACAAGATATAGATGTACCTAGTGTTCCAAAAACTGAAATATCTATGCTTAAAGACGAGTTAGCGTTACTTGCGGATATTACTGAATCAATAACCAGTATTTGGGCCACAAGATTATTTATGATATTGACATTGAAGTGATTTCTTACTGTATACATATCCACATAAGCTTCATCCGCATACCTTCTAGAAAGATCCGTAGGTTCGTAAGAATATATTACTTCCGCAGCCCATATCTCGCGTTAACAATAGGTAGCTGCTCTTACAACACATTTTCTTATATCTATATCTTTAACAAAACGGGGCGTTTGTTATGCGAGATAAAATATTTTGTCAATACTCTAAAGATGAAAGACGCTATTTTCTTTAACGACACGCATGTGAGTATGAGCCCAACTGCCCATCGTAAGACACGTATCGAAAAAATTGCGATTATATATTTCGCGCACTGCAATCAACTGGAAATGGGCTGATGTGCACTAACAGAAGACTAAAACCTTGCCTATATATTGCCGTATTGTGGGATGTGAGATAGCCAGTAGCGTCCTGCAGACAAATTTTTCTTCTAAGTTCAAATACCTAATCCTACCAAAACAAGTAGTTTTATCACATCATCGATAACTAGGATATCGGCAGAAACAACAGCATCCTGAAATGAGTCGCGAAAAACTTAATTACTGTACCTATACATCTTACGAGACTACGCAATTCAAATATCTATACCAAAGCTACCTTAAACCAATCCAAAAACTAAATTTGCCACAGAATAAATATTAGGTAGTAATATAAAATGCAAGGGTTTCCATTATCACAGGTATATCATGTACGAAATTATTCTAACGCCATCTCTGAATCTATTTGTGAAACTCCATGTAAGGTGCAAAGGTGTTTCAAGCCTAACCTTTTTGTTTAGTCTGTAATAATTATTTTGGATATCTTTTTTTTTTTGACTTCCTTTATCATATGGTTTAATGGAAAAATCAAATTACAAGAAGAAACGTGTACACTGGTTTTATATCGTAACTGCAAACCTACACAGTATGTTTGGTAGATGACGCTATTATTTTCTGTATGTGCAGCTTACAAATAATTATTATTATCATAACGAATGCTGACCGCTGTCATTATAGAATTAATTTATATGTTTTAGCAAGAAGAAAAGCAATAAATTATATAATAGAAAATCATAGTAGAGAAAAACAATATACACAGTATTTGATATGTAGGAATTGATAACTGTAATTTAATGTTGGTATGCCACACACATACATTTTCAGACAGTGCTTTCAGCGTAGTTATATGAACGAACTATAACCGGATACCAAAAAAATATTAAAAGAAAAGAAAATGTATATAAACTATAAATCCAGAAGAGAACGTAACTTTAATAGAGTTGGTAACCGCAGCTAAAATATTAAACAACAAAATTAAATAACCAAGTATGTATACTCAGATTAGTTTAAATTGCCCACTCATAACTTTACAAGTTCATTACACATGTCATCAACTTTATACACGACTATACTGAACTTAACTAGCTATAAATACTAATGGCTGCCCATCACGAACACCTTCCAAATAGCCAACAGCTTGGTCAACGAAGTGCAGGCCTTGAAGATATCGAACGATCAGTAAAAACGTTGCTTACTGATAACTTAACTGAGTCGAAGAGAATATAAGAAAACATTAGACGAACTGACGTTACGAGTAATAAGTAATAAAAGCACTTTTACGACGCGAGTTCCGACGTATTTTTCCATTTGGCATGCTGACTGTATAGGTATATTTCGTATCTGTTCTGTTTAATATAATCCTCAATACCGAGACCGATCGGCAGACGCATATACCACTGTGGTATGTCTGCCGATTGGTCTGGGTGTCCGATTTTCGGATCCAAATAGTAGAAACGTTTTCTGTTGGATACAGTCAATAGACACGCCCATTATTACATGTGACCTAAAATCGTACTAAGCAAAAAACGTAAACTTTGAGCACGATTTTGGCTCGATGTTATATTATAGAATTTTCTCTTGTATCTCTCACCACCAAAGACATGGTTTCTTGGCAGGTCTGCGGCATAATTGACAGATACAGCTTGGTAAGTGTAAGTTTATAGTTCATAATTGTTACATTGTGTAACCTAAATAATTTTAAATGAAAGCATAATTTTTATTTCCTATCATAGCGTGACAATCAACTATTTTAGAAAATAATGACTCTAGATGTTAAATCTTTGAAAGTCCTATTACTAATCTATGTTTTTGTACGCGAGATTGCGCAAGTCTATAATTTTATGAACGTCGATTTCTACTATACAATAAAGTACCGCACAACAGTACTTTTGAAAATCGTGGCCCAATAGTCTGCACTCGATTCGGCAAATCGACTTTTATATTCTACATGCAGTTCGAAACTCTAGACGGATTCTTAAGAACCCGTCGACCTATATGGAACTTCCGATGTAGCTCACATACCGAATCTTATCAGAACATCATATTTACCAGAATAAATCCTTTGTTAAATACACAACCCATTTAGTTACGCAGTTAAAACGCGACCGTCAATTCAGCAACGTGTTATTGTTCCACCTATACAATTAATAACACTAGAGCCTAATTAAAAACTGACAGGTGTGGCAAGCGTACCATTATTTTTTAATCGTCCTACAAATCCTGAAAGCTTATTCAACTCCAGCCCTTAAAGTAGCAATCACGTTAACTATGTAAAGTTAAATTCAGTTAAATTACGTAAGCGCAGTAGTTGCGAGGCGTGCGATAACTATCGGCTTTTCCAGATCCCTATCTGTCATAACGAAGCACTGGCAGCTATATACCTACCCCATTATGAACCCATTTCCCTGGCAGCGACCTCAGTATATTTTGCAAAATATTCTTTGTCGTCAGGGAACGTCTCGGTGAGGTTTTGCACGCAACGTTTTCTACCCTTTCTAATTCTACATAACTGGAAAATTTATAAGTTCCGATACATACGTCGAAGCGCGGCTTACGTAATAAATACAAGCTGTTACCACGCCCGTAGCAGCTTCTTCGCTTTTTGGCTCTCCTTGAAAAAATAATAAACGTGTAAGCTACGCTAGTCTGTTGGCGAGCGCCCCTCCAGACTTTCCAAATATATACATATTAACTTCAAATTACGAAAATCCCTTATGAAATATTTAACAACTTTAGGCGGGTGACCTTCTGTATTAAAAAGTTCCTCGGTCGTAGAAAATTCTCGACCTAAGACATTTCACCCTAAAGTGGCGGTCATTATGTACCCAGTAACAATGTTCGACGGGTCTAGAGCCGAGATAAATATTCACGCCTCGCTGCGATATTCTGAATTCGACGCTGCTCCTCGGGCGAAATACGAGTGAAAAATAATAAGCAGCGAATATTTAGGTAAATAACTCGTTTACGTAAAAGATCTGACTGTAGTAAAAAAATAGAGACGGCTTTTTATGTAGTCGTTAATATAATATTCGTCTCAAAAACATATTATACCGTATAACGGAAAGGTGTGGTCGATTGTATTTAAGAATCGTTACATTGTGCACGGTAGAAATTCACAGTTACTATGAAAATTGATATATTATGTTATTTACATAATTAAATTAGTCAAAATTCGACCATAATTGATTTAAATTTTAAGTTTGATAGTTATTGGTGCCAATTCTGTTGTCACAAAATTCTCTAAACTTAACTAAAAATCACTATAATTTAGTTTAGTCCTGCCAAACGACATTTCGTATTCTGAAATCGTTAAAAGTGACAGGACTAAACTAAACTTTAGTAATTTGATAAGCCGGTGAGTACATGTTATTGATATACTCTCATCAGTTATTTAATCTATACTATACTAGAGCAGCGATAGCTCAGTGGGGAGACCAACAGACTGCAATGCTGAGGGTCTCGGGTTCGAACCCACGTCGCACACCTCTGACTTTCGGAAGTCATATGACTTTTCGAAATTATGTGCGTATTGACTGACAATTATCGCCTGCTCCGTGCCTCGGAAAGCACGTTAAGCCGGCTGCCATGAACATCTATGGCAGTCGTTATTGGGAGAGTGTCGACACAAAAGATCCCACTGGGCCGAAGTGTCGCCGGTCTGCGCTGACTGGCCCCGGCATAAGATAAGATAATCTATACTAATATTATAAAGCTGAAGAGTTTGTTTGTTTGTTTCAACGCGCTAATCTCAGGAACTACTAGTTCGATTTGAAAATTCTTTTAGTGTTGGATAGCCTATTTATCGAGGAAGGCTATAGACTATATAACATCACGCTACGACCCACGGGGGCGGTGCAGTAACGATAAACACGGGTGTACCCGCGGGAACATCTAGTCGTATATTATATCAAATGAAAGCTTATTTTATTCTGAATCTAACTGTATTAGGTTGCCTTATAAAAAAGTTGATCCAATCCATGGTTGCCTACATTTTAGATATAAATTTTGAACGCGAGTGGTGAGAGTGACAGAGATGCGTTGCGCGCGTCTCGTACTATATATTGATGTAACCATAGTTACGAAGAATAGTACTACATCAGCCGAACAATGCCGAAATACTACGAACGCGATTCGACTGTGTGTCAAATACATGGTTGTGTGCGTGTAGTGATTTTTCATTAGTTTAATGTATCTCTAATACATATTTATATAAATATTAGGATTCGCCATTCCTTCTCCACATAAACTTTAACTGTGCCAAATTTCATAGTCCTCTGTCCGCGCAATTTTCGTAAAAAGGGGGACAATGTTTTTGCTTCACGTATTAATATATGTAGGTATATGTGTAGATCCGTGCTTACAGTGATTTCGGATGATGTACATGCTGTTTGAATTTGAGTGTGTAGTTTTATTTATAGACTTGATGCACAAAACAAGTTACAGTCAAGAAAATATATAAAAAATCTAGTTTTAAGTGTCTACTTTGTAGAGAGCATGAATTCGTATATTATACCCTATATAGGTATTGCAATGTTAGAGCAATTGCTTTTGTTGCTTAAATTCTCTTAGTCAAGAATTAGCTGAATACCACAGTAATAATAATAATAATATACATAACCCTATAAACTAGTACACAAGGACCAGGATACTTGGTTTCTAAAAACCGACCATTGGTCGAGAAAGTAATAAAATTACACATAATAGTAATAATATTCTATCATATACACCATCTAGCCCAAACTAAGCAGAGCTACTATGGGTACTAGACGGCGGATAAACATATCTACATATATACTTTTTGTATGATATCGACATTTTAAGTCCATTACTAATTTGTATAAAGATTCTCTACGTGTAAAACCATGACTTGGGCACTAACATGATAGTTAATGCCAAAAGAAACCTCATTCGTAGGTCCCACTATACAATTCTTTAGATGACTACACATTAATGTTGCAAGCTGTACATCGAAAATTATTCTGAATGGATTCGGTAATAATTATATTTGGGCTGATATAGCTTGGTAGTTGTTTTGAATGGCGTCATGAAGTAGTCTTCCATAATTTTATTAACCCTGTATCTGGCCTTAAATTTTCGATAGATAAGCAACATCTTTCATTTGTTTTTGCATAAACGAGGACGAGGACTTGTAACCAAACTGCGCATTACTTTTAACAATTTTCTTTTCTAAAAAAGTATTAATTTCTAAACATTACATCGACAAAAGGAAGGTAATCTGAATTATTTATTATGTTATGTAACGTCTTTTTCGATGAGCTCTAATATTACGAATTAGAGCAAGTCGGCATGCTCCTTAAAATGTTGTTTAATTAGGCTCATAAATTACAAAATTCACTCATTGAATTGTATACATACCTACTACAGATTCAAGTGAATCTGTAGTATGTATACAATTCAATGAGTGAATTTAACACCAACAGAGATGATTTAATTTAATTAATGGTACAAATTGTCTGGTGTTTCGCCGGGCAGTAACGAGGTGGCCGCCTCCAACGATGTAATTAAACCGCTTCAAAAGGCGCGCACCGGCTCCCCGCTAACGTTTAGATGCTCCTGAATAATATCCTCATTAGAGCGAGGAGTTACACAACGTCTGCAACGATCGCCACCCACGACAGAACAAGAGTTATGAGGACACGCTCTCATTCCCAACATCCTGCGGGAAGTGCCGCTACTTGCGTCAGTGTCGTGCAGGACCTTAGCCTCACTGCTGTAGTTACCCTGTTGTAGACGAGCTCTCAGACGACTGCAAGTAAGATATATGACTCTAGTCGTAAACAATCTGCCTGTTACTGATTCGCCATCAAATACTTAAGGGTCTTAGAAACATAAACGGAACGAGCTGTACAGTCCCCGCGCTAATGTATGGAACGTTCTCAAAGCACGTGCAATTCGCACTGATGGCAAACCGATTTGCATCTAATGAATGTACCCTGTAGATCTCTATGAATCGAGTTATCGCTAAAAGGGTTTCCGTTTTGATGTGCCCTATATTCGCAAGGCTGTTTTCTAATTTCACAGTCGACTGCCTATTACGGCCGCTAAAAGATACGAGTTTCTGTGTGATATGTGGGGCAAGAAAAGTTTTTGGAATTAGGAGAAACTTATTCGCTAACAGAAATGGAGTACAATAGACCACATAAAAAAACTTAGTAGATGTAGCCGCCCGCGCCAGGATGAAAATGTAATTTCTGTAGCACAGAGGCTAGAATGACGTGTGAAAAAAAAACTTTTGTATAGGGAAGTACGTCTGTTAATGATGCTGAAAAATGAGACGCACGGACTATTCAAGCGTACTCATTCAGGCTATAATGCGAGTAGCACAATGTTGGGATGGGCGAGGAAGGTCAACTATTCACGTATTGCCAATTGCTTCTGGTTTGTACCCATCAACTCATTCACGTGAGGAAGAGGTAGCCGTCGCAAATTTCGTGAATGACATATCCAAGTACCTACATATTACAGATTACTATTCTGTTGTTCAATTAATTACTCGCGGTGGCTCTTGTATCCGTATTAATTGGATGTCGGATCGATGAGGCAGTGTTCGGTACACAGGACCACTCCCCTATTGGAAAAGCTTGCTCTATAGATGTTTACTTCAGTAAACGTTTCGGCTCACAGCCTGATTTATAATTAATTGAAGCGAGATTGGCTGTCGTACTGACAGCCAATCTCGCTTCAATTAATAGACTGAAAAAGAAGGCTCATAATGTCATGTAACCTAGCGGAATGGTGGATAAATAATGTGCAAGCATCGGTAAACATGTGTTATGTGATTATGTCTCACTGTAATAATAATTACAGAGACAAAATAATCTAATTTGTATCAAACAGTTCTTACTAGCTGTTGAAGAAAAGACAAAAGTTGTGAGTATTTTTCCACTATAAAAGCGAGCGTACGTGGGTATCCAGGCGGAGTATTTTGCCTACGGATGTGTTGGTAACCTTGGACAAAGATGATCTCGTCTTGGAGCGCGTGCTGTGTCCTTTGACACAAATGCGGATGCGCTCAATTGGCGCGGCGGCCGTTATCGAACCGCGCTAAACACCACGCAAGGCTGCACTCCCTCACTTTTGCAATGTTTCAGCAAATCTTTAGAGAATGAAGAACAAAGACGGGTTTTTTATTGGATACCACCCAACACGAACACCCCAAAAAATCTAAACTGTCTAAATAACTCTTCTAATGTTCATTCTCATCTTGCTCAGGAAAATAGGCGGAAATAGTAAAAAAATACTCTGGTATAAGACTTTTACACCTATTCAGTAATTAGTAAATCTAAAAAATCGCCGGGGCATGAAGGAGTGAATTTCATTCAAACTTAATAAAATTTTATTTATGGCTAGTTACTACCCGCGCCGTGACCCGCGTGTATTCCATGGGGAGATAAACCATATATTTGTATTTTTTGTATTTAGTATTTATCTATGGCCAAAGTTTCTTAAAATCTGGCTCAACGGTTTATACAAGATGGAGTAAGAAACATCTAAACACTGTCACAATATTTCACATTATATTAGTAGGGAAAATAATGTGTATTATAAATTATGATATAATTTTGTTGTTAATGTAATTTATTTTAATGTTTCTTTTGCATTGGTAATCTTAACCAAAAATATATACATTTTTGTAACAAACAGACAGTTAATCTCTCATTATTTTAAAAATATTAGACTGGCTTGTGCTGTGAGAAAAATGTTGGTATTGTTGCAAACTGATTGAGTTGTTACCAATGTTACAACATGATGATTTTTTGGTCTAATATATCCTATTAATAAATGATGTGATTAAATAGTTTGTATATTTGTATATATATATATATATATATATATCTGAAATTAATTACTGAATGAATTATCTGACTAAATTTTCATGTTTAACATCAACCACTACAAAAATAGGAATATGAGATGTTTGATTCCAATTAGCATTATGAACTATGTGTAACAATATTATTTTAATAATAGTGTGCGCATATATCTCGCCCAATAGTAAGTAATTATAATAATCTATGGGCACTAGTAATATCACTGTTTGTCCAATCCTAAATTTCTACATTGGTACGACTTACAATTTGATTACAATAATTTTGATAGATTTGTAAATGTGAATACTATCTGGATTTGAATATATAGACATACTTTCAACTAGGTACCCATCACATATATTTCTATCTTTTCTATAGGACAAGTTATTTATTTCTTTGTGCATTTAAACCGGTACCTACACCAAAAGAGTGCCTGGATTTGCTTCGTAGATGCTGTTATACATGTTATGTTAATCGATTATGTAATACTAACATAATGCTCCAATTTATTTAGTTGTATTTTGCCGGTAACGCGCTATAAGCTTACAAAAGCTTAGTTAATTTCGGTGAATTAAAAGTGTCTAATTAAGACATAATTGTTGAATTGCAATACTTTAATACAATCGATCGATCAATTCATAGTTTATCTGCAACGTTTTAATTCAAAAGGACTGTTATAACGTTAAAAAACAATCGAAATTGAAACCAACGGCAGGGGCGTGGTCTTCTTTAGTTATTTGCGTGAGAAAAACTTTCATATTACGTGGAGCTTATTTGGAGCAAACATTATCTAGTCTATAAACTGCAAGAAGATTAATAAAATACTATAGAAAAAAGGCTTGTTATGAAGAAATAAATAAATACTTACGTCCAGGGACTCCTTAGACGCCATCTTTCACACACAAACAAATTCGTTTGACGTTTGTCCAAAAATCGATAACAAGGTTCGTAATTTCGATCGGATACGCCTTAAAAAACCTGTTTATAATCTTTGTATAGCATTTCGCAGTAATAATTATACTCTCTCTTATTCTACTTAAAATATAGATTCGTTTTCTTCTTATTACTAATTCTTGGATTATTCTTGTTTATTTTGATAATTAAGTCTATACTTATTTATTGCGGTGTCTTGCATTCATAAAATTATCACATACCAAACACAATAGGTAACCTTAGACGAATATCACCTAGATATAATAAGCTTAAATTGATCCAATAAATAATATACGTTATGCGACTCAGTGAGCAATCGTCTTAAAATATGATAAGTTATTATATAATTAATAACGTGTTACTAAAACAATACCTCAGTTAAAAGATTACCCTGCATTCTGAATGCAAACTGACTATTTCACAAGCCATTAAAGTCACACACTCAGTTCCTTCCACAATATTGGTGATCCACTCTTTCCTTTTCTCTAACCACTGATGGTAAAAATCTGATTTAAATGATTTTCACTACTCTAAGCTGGTCCTAAAATAGGTTGATATTAACCTGCTGCCCCTTCCTTTCCGATAAATAGCGGTTTGGTGGTATCCCTTTAGCTTTAGCAATACTGATGATGGATAACAGTCAAGTTCACGATCAGATTGATCGGTGATCTCATCATATGGGCAGCTAGCTGGACTGCCATCTACGTGAGTAAAAGAAAAATGTCGTTCTCTCATACCTAGAAGATGTGTGACATTTTTTTAAACCATTTTCATGATTATTAATTTAAACAAATCTATACTAATATTATAAAGCTGAAAAGTGTGTTTGTTTGTTTGAACGCGCTAATCTCAGGAACTACTGGTTCGATTTGAAAAATTCTTTTAGTGTTGGATAGCCTACTTATCGAGGAAGGCTATAGGCTATACAACATCACGCTACGACCCACAGGGACGGCGCAGTAACGATAAACGCGGGTGAAACCGCGGGAACATCTAGTCTGTAATAACTTTAGAAAATGTAGATAATGCGATTCGTAAAAAAATAAATAAGAACATAAAAACATGCGGTAAAATAGCAACATAATGTTGGCAACGACCGTGACTTTACGGCATGTGCTAAAAGCTAAATCTGTGGGTAAGGCACTCTTTGGAAGCACAATGTGCAACCACCATCATTCACATTCACTTTCATATCGAGTAAAGATAATTTTTTTTTTAATTTTGCTCATCGGAATGTCCTCACTCCACCTGATGGTAAGCAGTCGTGTGGTCTAAGAGCAGTGGCCTCCACACCGCCCTCATAGCAGCCGAGGCGATGTTGAGGTCTCTACTTTGACGGCCTGAGAAGGTGCTTTTCCACACCCCGCTTAAAGGACCCAAGATTGATGGAAGAAGGAAACAAGTTTTGGCGTTTGTGGTTTTTTGATTTTATTTATAATTGTTTAGCCCAAATAAAGAGCAAATTATGAATAATGTTTTTCTATCTTACTATATTATCATGATATTTAACAAGATTTTTTTTTAGAAGCGAGCGCGTGTACGTATCTGTTTGTAAAGCTGATTCAGCTCACAGCGTCCACTGGTCTGATGGTTGTCTGAACTATTCATAATTGCTTGATTTTTTTACAATAATTAATAGTAGCAAACTATCATACAGCTGTGAAACAGCTTGTGTGATGGTAATCACTTCAGTTACGACTTGTGACACTAATCACAGTAATCACGTAACAATAGCAGTCGTTCGTTGCTGGCCCTAGCAAAAAAGGAATTAGGAACGACAAAAGGTAATTTTGAGAAGTATAGGACAAACAGACCGTCCAACAAGGGAATCGTTTGTACTTTTCTTTAAAAGCGACTAGTCAGATGATACCGTTTGTCTTAATTTATCAAAATAGCATTCATGATGTAATTATCATTAATTATAGCAACTGGTAAGGTACTAAACGACTTAATTCTGAGGGACTTAAAACGTTATCCATAACGGAATTTTTAACGTTATAATAACGTTATAAATGGTATCGGTACTTAGGCAGACATACCGTTTTCGATCTTTTCTATAGCGTTTTACGAGTAACAGAACGAAATTATGACAGCAAGTTATCGTTATTATAACAATAAATACGCAACGTTGCCAGATCGCGCGATGTCTTCCCGGGGCTCCCTGGAGGGTTCCCTGTGCATCGCACGGTGCAACTGTGCGCCACAAGCGAACTGGCAACGCTGTAAAGTGCATGGTCATTATAATACGTATTTGTAAACATCAACCGCTTGCGACGTATTTTAGTTGAATATTGCAATATTTATAATTAATTAAGACCGCTAAGCTGATTCAAGTAAACTTTATTGCATCAGTTGCTTACGGACATTCTGCTGTACGTCTAGTACATCTGAAAACATGATACGAAGTTTAGTTTCCCTAGAGATTTGGTAGTTGAGGCTTAAGCAGTGGAATTTTAAATATGTAAAATAAAATGTATTAAATAATAAATATAATATATTTTAATTTAAATATAAATTAAAATATAATAAATAAAAAACATATAAATAAAATATAAATAAAATATATTATATTTTAATATAAATATAAATTAAAAAGTATATAAATAAAATATAAATTAAACAATATTATAATATATAATACTTATATAAAATAATAATAATAATAATAATAATAACAATAAATGTGTATTTTCATACCTTTATTTCGTAAAGGTATGAAAATACACATACAATAATATAATATAATAATGATAATATATTAATTAAATAATTTAAATTAATTACTAACTAATTAATTTAAATTAAATTAATTATTATTATTAATAATAATATTTTAATATATATATATAGGTATACAATAATAACAATAATATATAATATATTATAAATAATAATATGTAAAGTAAATTGTATTTTATAATATGTGTAAACAATTATTTTCGTACACATCACAAAGCCCAAAAATATTATTTTATATTTATTTTAGTACTTGTATCAGTGCCTCAGTTCAATGTAGGATTGTCGTAATCGGATTTGGTGCTGTCTAAACGAAATCTAAATTCAGTTCGATGGAACAGCAGAATGCCCTATACGAAATCTCTTAACTAAAATTAGAGAATTTTTGACTTATTTTAGTTAAGTGAAAATTACAACAGAATTGGCACCAATATAGGTAAGTAGTAAAACTAAATGTACATATTTGGTACCTACTACATATTTCATTTATTATTTATTGATTGTCTGTAAGCCACTAAAAGTTGTGTTCATTGAATATAATTAAAAATTAAGTACCTGCTTAGGTATTGTCTTTTATTTATTTTAATCTTCTCTAATAATTAACCAGTAAAACGTATAATGTGTTCGTTGTCTCATTGTACATTTACAACGGCAGTTCACATTGGTTCTGTGTCCGTTAAGGATTTCTAATTTCATATCCAGAAGAAAGTGTAACTTACGGTTTGAAAAAGTATAAAATATTAAGTAACAAGATATTTCTGTATTCATTTTGCGAGACTTAGGTTAAATACTTGATTAGAAATAATAGTCATGTACGTTATCCAGTTTTTTTATTGAATTATTTTTTAAATTACGTATTATTTTACTTTCGACTACAAAACGTACACTTTAGCTTAAGAGCACTGTGCTCGGTTCGGATAGAATATACGAAAAAAAGAGTAAACAGTATTGAGTAAAAGAGATGGCATAGAACAATAAATAATAACGTTATTATTTTTATAACAATATTTTAGAAACGTTTAATGTCGTAACGTAATTATAACGTTATACAGCTGCGAATCTTTGCATAGTATCGTATTGATATATCGTTTCTCTCAATCATAACGTTATCTTGCACATGCGCAAATAACGTTACTCAATTTTAGCGGTATTTAAGTCCCTGTAATGAACACAACTTGTTTATAGATTAAGGCTTAGAATATGTTTAACTTATCACCAGATAGAGTAAAATATAACAGTCAAAAATAGTAAATGATCACCAAATTGCGCAGCAAAATATATTTAAAGAGATCAAAATAAGTCGACGGAGCCTCGCGAAGCTTAGCTGTTGTATTACGTGTAATAGATCAAATGGAACCAAAGATATTGTATGGTAATGGAACCGTACCTTTCAGCTGACACAATTTATAGTGTCGCCAGTTGTTAAAATTTACTTGTTATTTAGACGTCTTTAAAGTTTTTAAATTATTGTATATAATATAAATATATAGACATATTCACAAATTTTAAGATATCAACTTGTATACTGTAACGATTAAGCAGTCTCAGCACGATCATTAATCATAGCAGGCCCCAATTGTAATTTTATAAAAGAAATGGAGTCAGTGCACAAATCAGTGGAACTGAGATAAATTGACAAACAAATGACAACTGTCTGACAACATAATAAATAGGTGTATGCCTGCGGGTTATAGGCAATAATGTATTTGTGTGAAACTGTTTAAAATAAACGTTGTGATAACACGATAAGTACGATTTATCAGAAAACCGTGAGTTAACTTTTTACCGGTATTATTATAGTTTTTTAAGCACAATAGCTAACAATTGAGTGCCCAGGCAGGCAGGGTGAATTTATTTTTGATTATTTTGCCGATAGCGTCTGTGGACAATAATAGTTTATGCAAACATTTAAAAATGTGTCAGTCCATTGCAAACGTGATGTAGTTAAGCGTACTTCTTCCTGAGTACAGATGTTTGTAGTGGTACTATAAAATTGAGTGATTGTATGTTATCTTATTGTCAGAATCAAATATGAGGATCCGAAGACTGTCGGCAGTGTTTTGGGCTACGTGTATCATTGCATTTATATTTATACTTTACGTTGTGACTGATTTAAGTTTTAAACTGCCCAGTATTAAACCTGCAGTTGAAGATGTGGATCATGTAAGCACTTTTTTAATAGTTTTATATAAGCCTGTTTTATTTTTTCACTACAGTATATTTAAGAGTTGAATGAAATTACCAAGTTTTAAGATTATTCACGTACGAAGTAAATTTCTTCTAGTTCCATAAATTTGCTTCCGTAAGTGAACATTGTTATTAATAATATTTAGGTGCAGCATCTGTTAATAACACCTTATCGTAAATGTGTTCAGTATGGATAATTACATACCTAGTGTAAAAATCTTATCAAAATATCAGATCATATCATATTAGATGCTGTAGGTCTCCTTATTAAAAATATTGTTTTCATTTACCAATTTTGTAAGTCTGCTTGCAGTTTTAAAATTTCTCTACCTTAAAACTCACTATTAAACTAACCAGCTCATGAATCATTGTTTTAATACATAACACAATTAACTACACAAGATTGCATCAAAACAAAATGCTTTTTATAGCTTTATAATTCAATTTGATGTAATTGTTTGTCCAAGTAAATACAGTGTAAACTCTATATAACGACACTCAAGGGCTGTGCATGTTTTGACTTTATAGAGAGTTGTCATTAAATGGAGAGAAGAAAAATCTGTATTAGAAAAAGAAAAAGTTTATTTCAGACTAGTGTTAGTAATTACATAAAAAACAATTCTTATTTGAACACTATTGTGTATAATCTGTTATTTTTGTCTGACATCTTTTGCTGCACCAGTAATTTTGTTGTATTTTTTTCAATCCATGACTCCTACTAACAATTACATGTGCAAACAATCCCAATTTGTAAACAAAAGAATGGATTTCTTAGAAAACAATCCCATTTTGTAAGCAAAAGAACAGATTTCTTAGAAAGTTCGATATGTATGATGCCGACAGTTGAGTTTATTACAGGCTAGGATATTAAAGCGACAAAAGAACGTACACAGCTGCGCAGTTTTTACTAATTTAGGCAACTTAGAAAGTACTCTTTATTATTTAATTGTTGTCGTTATTGAAAGTGGGTGTAATGCTATATAGAGTGTATCATTGTATGGAAGACAAGCTAAACCCACCAAAGTCAAGTGATTTTGACGCTTTAGGGAGTTTATCGTTAAATCGAGTGATGTCACATGGAGTTTACACTGTATATCTATTTCATTATACAAATACTAAAACAGACCAACAAATTTTGATAAAACTATACATTTTCAAATTCAGCTATCTATGTTAATTAGGGAGAATGGAATGTATTGGTACATACTACATACTAACATCTAAGACTAGTGAGCTTTGTCAGTCATCCATGTCATATACATTTTTTCTTTATTTACCATCTTATTTCTTAATTTGATACAGTGTAACATTAACATTTTATAATAAAGTCATTATTCCAGGCTAAATGGTCAGCATTTGAATCCAAGCTACGTCATATAGAAAATGAGCTAAACAAACACCATGATGTTGTTGGTGAGATTAAATCTGCAGTAGATCAGATTGTGGAGAAGTCGCAAGAATATTATCCACCTCAGAAGAGACCAAAGGAAATATATAATGAACAGCCCAAGCAGAGAGAATTTAAACCTGTGGCGGATGAACCACCTAAGATGCGCATTCCATTTAATGTGTCCAGTTGCCCCATTCAAAAGCAAACTGTGCCAAAGACAGATATACAGGTAATTATTTGTGTTTTTTGGTCAATTTATTTTATAGTCTAAATCAGAGGTTCCCAGACGTTTTTTCTCATAGACTACTTTCAAAATTTAGCTGGTTCCGGTGGACCCCCGCAGCTATATTTCTACCATATTCCTTGGCATTCGTATTTATATTGGTGAAGAATCAAACAAGTTCATGCAATTAAAAATTTTTATGAAATCTCTGAACATTTTAGTTTTTCACTATCGAAAGCAAATAAAGTTAGCCCTGCTTACGAATTATGCACCCCCATTGTTTTGTCACGCCAACGTAGACCTCCATCGTGTCTTCCATAGACCCCTAGGGGTCCACCTGGACCACTTTGGGAACTAAGGGTTTAAATGTTGTTTGAAATAAACTAAGAATTATGTAAATAGTATAATATTTAGCCTTAGGGTAGTTGTGCAATTACAATAATATAATTCTGCAATAATCCTTTACTAGCACCAGCATTTTATAATACTGCACCATACAGTAATTCAGTAATATTTACTAATTAAGGTGGTTCTCATATTATTACATATTGAAAAAAATTATATAATTGATAAGGCTAAAACAATTTGACAGTTTAGTTACATTAGCTACAACATAAGAGAGAGGCTTAGAGTATACACTCTCAGGAGAGAGGTAATCACAAAGTAAATGAATATTGAAGTGTCTGATTGCTTGTGAAGTCTTAATTATTTGTGCCATATAGATTGTGCTGGTTGTTACCTCTATAGAAATGTATACACAGTGTAGTTGCTTAAAGTATGCTTCGGTAATATCATAATAAAATGCATTTTAACTGTCCATTAATGATATCAATGAGTTATTACATTAGGTCAATCTATGTACTAGTTTTAAGGAATATTAAATGACTTGGAAGAATGCCAATATAAATAATAGTAAAGAACATGTAGCTGTAGCATATTTAAACACTTCATATCTCAGCTACATGACATTGTCGGCTACATGACATTGTATACTGATAACCAGTGATCGGAATAGGTCTCTACCTATTCCGATCACTGGTTATCAGTATACAATGTCAATGTATTTAGGTTCATTGACCACAAACATTGATGTTAATATGGATATTCCACGGGATTCCGACTGATACTCCGGGATTTTATTGAATTTCATTCTTTTTGTCAATATGTATAAAAATGGTTTATGTAAGCCAATAAGCGCATGAGCGACGTTGTAAATTTTACGTAAACAGCACGCTATAAAACTTTTTGTCAAGCGCGCGACGTTGCCGCTTTGTTGAGACGCGTAATGTCGCCGCATTATGGAAACAAAAGAAAACAATAGCGGGGTATTTCTGTCGCTAGAGTGACGCACCTGTTTTTGTCTCTTTCTGCGCCACTAGAATTCAATTCTTTACCAACAGTAACTTGTTGTCTCACTCGATTACTTCGGTTCTTAGAGTGCGCTTGTTTGCTTCCTGTTGTGTTTTGTTGTGTGGTGAATATCTTCTGACCCTGGCTTATATACTGGATTCTGGAACCTTCTTGCTACTACGACTTTGGCTAGCATTTACGGACTCTGATTTGACCTTAATGGATTGGACGTTTGGAGTTATTTTCAGTCTTCTAGTGAGCTGAAGACAAACCAGACCAATGACATTTTTTGTTTAAATAAGTGAATTATTGTTGAAGCGTATTGATTATTTTAATTAAGATTTTATTGTAAATACATATTGTTCTATTTGATAATGTTTTGATTTTCTGTTTTTGTACAACTTCAGAATAAAAATGTTTAAATGATTGTTGATTCTTGAATAAGAAATTGTTACGTAAAAAAATATATGTGGTTTAATGAATCATGTTTATCTATTTATTATACTGTCCTTAATCCTGTCCTTCTTATATTTACCCGTCAGAAAGGAAGTGTAATCTTTCATTAGTCCCGAAGGCGAGAATAGATTTTTTATGATTTTACTACTTAAAAACTAAATCCCGGGACTCGGGGAATATCTATATTATTCTAACCTATGGCAAGTACATAAAACAGCTCTACCTATTCCGATCTCTGCTGATAACACAGGATTTACCTAGCTTCGGAGTCATTATTCATATAAACAAACAATGGAACTATGTTATATTTTTACTGTTTCAGATATTATGTATTGTTTTGTCGAATAAATTTTATTATTATTATTCTCTTTATTTATAAATTTTCAATAATAATTACATTTTTAATTAATATATATTAAAAACACATTTAAAAATATAAAAACTATGAAAACCCACCAGCATCGGGAACTGGGTCCAAGCTATCGGTGGTTAGGGCTCCAGCGAAAGGAACCTCCTCACGATGCGTGCCGCTTCAAGCAATACGGCCTTCTGCATCAGAGACTTAATCCAGCCGTCTAACGCGAGCCTCTTCAGATTGTGATCGAGACTCTTGGCAATCAGTCCATGGACTTATACGACTATCGGTACAATGATCGCCGAATCCACATCCCACCTGTCGACAATCTCGTGCGCCAGATCCAGATATTTAACTTGTTTATCCTTTTCAGCTTTCACGAGATTCCCGTCATAGGTATACACCTTTGCATCTCTATATTAAGTGCAGCTTTAATCAGTGACTAATAATTGTAACTTTTCATCATATGCCATAGGGTATGTGAGTCTATAATATAAGTAATATTTATTTCCCCTAATTTGCTTAGGGGCTAAGCAGAGTCATTTAGTTGGAATTTTCTTTTAACTCCAACATATTTCTGTAGGTTGTTTATTCCAAAACAATTGCTTTCCAAGTGTTATGACGAGTTTTATGTAGTAGTATGTATGTATGTACAGTTTTAGTAATTAATGTATATGTATGAATGTAAGGTAAATTATATATTATTACGCCTTCATTGATCTTACGCCCAAATATTTGATCAATCGACACAAGCACAGATTAATGTGAATCAAATAGATTATGTTGAAACAGCTGGCACTTGTTGTTACTAAAAAATATTAGTATTGAGTAAAGCTGTTTTGTTTAACGAGTTTAAGTAAAGTTGTTAGTTTTAATGACATGCCTACTAATGAAAAGGATTTAGGCCAAATCAGTTGGAGGTTTGAAGAATCCATACAATGTTTGGTAGAGAAGCTATATTAGCTATATTTTTAAGCACATTGGCAGAAGTTACGATCAGTATTATTTTTATGTATTCCAAACGTAATACAACTGAGGGCTCTGCTGGATGGATGAGGCGATTTATTGTAATTCCTACCATAATAATTGAGGTACATTGGATCTTGTTAATGAATTCGTGAGGTACATTGAACAAACAAAGCATTGCATTAGTTTTATCGGTCTAGCTCGAGTGGCCCCGCTAGATAGATACACATGTATTTTGGTTGGCAAGTTCCTCGCTTTATTTTCCTTCGCCATTAATACGTTATTAATAATACTAACGTACCCGTATAATAGCGGCAATCTTATCGCATGCTGTACGTATTATTGGCCATTGTATGGGGGTTATTCAAATGAATTAACTTTGAAACATACCTTTTTTTATAAGGGGCTTCTAAACTGGCAATGTCTTATCTGCCAGCCAGACATTGCATTAAAAATGATGCCTATATATACCGATTTAAGGCTATATTCAATTGTTAGACATTCAGATGATAAGTGATAAGCGCGCGTTTTTTACATCATATTCATTCGAGTAGTTGTAAATGTGCGCTTAATGCTCGTTATCTGGACATTAGCTCTAGAGCTAATCCTTAATTTGATATGGTTTATTACACAATTCGTATGGCGTAGTGGTTTAAATGATCGCTTCGCCATTGCCGCTGCGCCGAATGTTGTAGGTTCGATCCCCACGCGGGACCTAAATTTGTGTAATCCGCAAATAATTGTGCCGGGTCTGGAGGGTTTTTGTGTCCGTTGTTTGAATGTTTGTAAAGTCCCGAGTGACACAGGTTTTTTTACTAGAGCAGGAAACTTTTTATAACTTTAAAAACAAATTAAAAGTGTCTACTAAATATATTTTTTAATTGCAGATGTTGTCAATGTATGAAAGAATTATGTTCGATGACATCGACGGTGGTGTATGGAAGCAAGGCTGGAATATTGAATACAAAGAGGACCAATGGAATCAGAAAAACAAACTTAAAGTTTTTATAGTTCCACATTCACACAACGACCCAGGTAATATATCTTTTTAATGAGGAGTTTTGAATTAGATTAACTCAAGTAGTATTTTTATCTATGCAAAATTCTCAATAGCATAGCATTTTACCCGGTAGATGGTAATAGTTGTGCACCATGTTAAGTGGGATTAAAACAAAGCTGTTTAAAACTGGGTGTGAGTCTGCTCAGTCCAAATTAAGGACGTAATTTCATGTACGGTCGAAATAGACTGCTGACTAGCTAATGAACATTAATGTAAGCCAATTAATCAATGCCGTAATTCGAGAAACTCGATTATGTAGTATTGTTTGTTAGAACTACCCTCGTCCTAATACTCTCGCTTATAAAAAAAGGAAATTTCAAATACTTGTGTTACCGCGCGCGTCCTAATACTTTCGCTTAAACGGAGATTTGTGTTATCTGGCAATCATACTCTTTCTTCAAATAGGTAGTACATGTTGTTTATTAAGTTGTTTTTAGGAAAATGATTTTCGATATTAAATGTTACATTTAATCTCGAAAATCGTTTTACTATAGGCTTCTATAGCTATGTACGATAAATAAAAGGCGCTTACTTACACGTTATATATGAAATAGAATATCTTTGATTAACTTCTTGAACGTCTAGAGGAAATACGGAAAAAATAATTAAAAATTAATTGTGCAAACAATACACAAACGGACAAATGTATGTCTGCTATTGTTTGCACAATGAATTTTTAATTATTTTTCCGTATTTCCCCTAGACGTTCAAGAAGATAACAAAGATTAAGCCATACTCCGCCACGCTGGCCGAGTGCGTTGGCAGACTTCACACATCTTCGAGAAAATTATGTACAACTCTCAGACATACAGGTTTCCTCAGGATGTTTTCCTTCACCGTTAAAACAAGCGATAATTAACTATTTAATAAGCACATAACTTCAGAAAGTCAGAGGGGCGTGGATCGAACTCGAGACTTCTAGAGACTAGACTCTAGCAAAAGCTACGTAGAGCATACAGCAAGCAGCAATTTGATGAAATGCCAGACATAATTTAATTCATTCAAATTGTTGAACGCTAATATTAAAATTAAAATTATCATTTAGGAACACCTCTGTTGTGTAGTAACATTAATCAATTAAATAAATTTTATATTTATTATGTGTAGGACAAACATTTAGTCACATAGGCAATTGATGATGTTATATACTTGGGCTTTATATAACATGACTGAAAACCTGTGTAACGCGTTGGTCATTTACATGAATATTACGCATTTTGATTGTAAACCATCGTAAACCTAAGAATGCCCGGGAATGGAATGTAGTTCTATCGCTGTCCCAAGTAGCGCTGATGTCTAGGCGATGAATTTTTGTCTTTCGGCGCCTTTTGGTCGACCCTTTCATATCACGTAATTTTTTTTTTTTTCTATTTTGCTCGTCAAAATTACCACACTCCACCTGATGGTAAGCAGTCGTGTGGTCTAAGAGCAGTGGCCTCCACATCGCTCCCACAGTAGCCGAGGCGATGTTGAGGTCTCTACTTTGACGGCCTGAGAAGATGCTTTTTCACGCCCCGCTTAAAGAACCCAGGATTGAAGGAAGAAGGAAACACGTGCCTTGGCAGAGAATTCCATGCCTTGGTCGTTCGGCAGAGATATGAGGACCCAAACTTTTTGGTACGCGCTCTAATCGACTCTACCGTGTAAGGATGGCATCTGAGCCCAGCACGCGTTGTTCTGGATAAGAAAGGGGAGGGCGGGATAAGGTGGAATAACTCTTCAGAGCACTCCCCGTGGTATATTCTGTAGAAACATGCCAATGAGGCAATGTCCCTACGGAGTTGCAGAGGTTCCAGTGAACTCGTGACCTCTGGATCTCCGATGATACGGACAGCCCGCCGCTGTAACCGGTCGAGAGCGTCCAGCAAGTACTGCGCGGAGCCATCCCAAAGATGAGAACAGTACTCCACGCAAGGGCGCACTTGTGCCTTATACAATAGGCACAGTTGCCCAGGCGTGAAGAACCGCCTCACCCTGTTCAGAACTCCGAGTTTTCGCGAAGCTTGCTTAATGACGCTCTCGATATAGGTTTTCTGATTAAGGGAGCGGCAAAGATCCATACCTAAGATGGAGAGACTGTCACGTATCACCAGTGGAGTGTTCTTCAGAGAAGGGAGGGGAAGGAACGGAGACTTTTTTGTTGAGAACGCGCATCCCTGGGTCTTCTTGGCGTTGAACTCGACCAAGTTCTTGGCACCCCATTCATAGAAGCGGTCCAAGGTCTGGTCAAGTTCAACGACAAGATTCTGCCTTTTCCCCTCAACCTCAGCCTGTTTGGCCCCAGGATGTCGGAGATATCGCCCATGCACGGTACTGTCGTCCGCATAACAATGTATGTTGCCGATATTCAACATATCATTGATATGCAGAAGAAAGAGCGTAGGGGATAAGACAGAACCCTGAGGCACTCCTGCATTGACCTGCATAAATTTGGAAGCGCGACCGTCGCAAAGGACCCGAATACGACGCTTCTGCAGGAAACTTGCAATCCAGGTGCACAGTTGAGGGGGCAAGCCATAGGTCGGAAGCTTGGAAAGAAGAGACCGGTGCCAGACTCTGTCGAAAGCTTTGGCTATGTCAAGGCTGATAGCCAAAGACTCGCCGTGCTTGTCCATAGCCTCACCCCAGAAGTGCGTGACGAACACTAGAAGATCACCCGTTGATCGTTTAGCCCGAAAGCCGTATTGGCGATCATTGATCAACGATTGATCCTCCAGGTAGCGGACAATTTGGGTGTTTATAATCCGCTCGAACACCTTGGAGAGCACCGAGGTGATAGCTATGGGTCGATAGTTGCTTGGCTCGGAACGGTCCCCCTTTTTGGGAATCGGTTGAACGTTCGCCTCCTTCCAAGCCTCAGGCACAATGCCTGCGGCGTAAGACGTCCGGTATAGGCGCGTAAGCGTGGGAGACAACTCCGCTGCACATTTTTTCAGGACCACAGCTGGGATGCCGTCAGGTCCACTGGCTTTCCGAACATCGAGAGACTGAAGTATCGCACGAACGGTTCGTTGCCTGATACATATATCAGGCATGGTGTAGCCGCAGTTGGCAATGTTAGGCGGCTGCGAACCGCAGTCATCGATTCGGGAGTTGGCCGCAAAGAGATTTGCAAGCAGATCTGCTTTCTCCTGCGGCCGATGAGCCAGTGATCCATTCAGATACCTCAGAGGGGGCAGCAAGGTCTAGCAGAAGTTGGACTGCACGGCTTTGGCCAGGCGCCAATAGCTACGACTGCCCGTAGGATGCGCCATGAGTTCCTGGCCGAACCGTGCGACGCACTGGGCATCCGCTCTTAAGTATGCCTCTTGCAGACCTTTGTGGCTTGGTTGAACGCTGCCTTCAGGTGATCCACGTTAGGGTCGTGGAGAGTGCGAGCCCTGGTCCAAGCGCGGTACGCTGTCTGTTTGCGTTCAACAGCATCAGCGCATTCACGACCGAACCAGGGCCTTTTCCTGCCGCCGCTCGTGACATCACTGTATGGAATATAATATTCCATACCCAGGATGATTTCACCAGCGACAGCAGTAGCGCTCTCTGATGGATCCCTGTTCTCAAAGCAGCGTTGAGCCCAAGGGATGGATGCGAAGTACTCCCGCATTCCATCCCAGTCTGCCGACGAGTAGTGCCACAGTCGTCGTCTTGCCTCCTCGGGTCGTGGGGGCGTAACAAAAACAGCTGTGGCACAAACCAGACAGTGGTCTGAGGTGCCCAGAGGAGCACGAATCGACACACTGTACCGGTTCGGGTTACTCGTCAGCAGCAGATCGAGCAGAGAGGGTGGGTGCCTGACCTGCAATGTCTGGTATCCGGGTGGGCTGGAGTACCAGTTGAGACAGGTCATGCGTGAGAGCGAACGCATGGGCAGTTCGTCCCGCGTGGTCTGTTTTGGGAGAACCCAACCAGGTCTCATGGTGGGCATTGAAATCTCCCAAGAACACCAACTCAGCGTTCGGAAACCGCTCCTGCGCGTCGTCTGCCGCCTGACTCAGGTAATTTAAGAGTCGAGTTGTCTCAGCGTCTCCTGAATGGGATCGGTAGAGGCACATGTAGATTTGGCTGAAAGAGCCATGATCTACGTGTACCCAAAGGACAGAGAAGGAAGGATCCTCTAGGCATTGTAGACGGCGACAGCAAATATCCGCCCTAACAAACAAGCATACCCCGGCTTTCGCGAGGAAACACTCCTCTAGCACGTAGCCGGGATATTGCAGGTAGTTCGTGTCTGCAGGACGGCGTATTTGTGTCTCCGTTAGAAAAAGCATTGCCGGCCGAGCCGTCTCCAGGTGGCGATGGACGGCATTAAGGTTAGCGTGGAGTCCTCTGATGTTAATAAACTCCACGACACAGGAAGCAGCAGTGGGGTTACGGCGATTGGCTGCTGTTGAACGACAATGCTTTGTTCGTACTGTCATAGAGTGAAAGGAAGGGGAAACGTGAAAAAAAAGAGGCGGCTATTCTCGCAGCAAAGTGGGGCAAGGCGCAGAGCAAGTTTTGTCATATAACTGTATGGTATGGCGATAGCCGATCCGACGGACGGAAGGACCTCCGTACCCTCCCGAAAGTGGTCGCCGGGACCCACCCTCCGGTCACCATCTGGCACGACGAGCCACCTCGAGATTATGCGCGGCATGATAAGGCAGCCAACCTAGTTGGTTAGACTCGGTTGGGCCTCTGGATTATACCGCGGGCGGCCAGCAGAGCACCGTTTCTACGACTCTCCCTGGCCGCCGGGTCGACTCGCGCCACCCACACAATGACTCTACGGATACTCTGCAGGTCCCTCATAAGCTGCAAGAATCGTCACCTCATGCTTAGGCCTCCGGCGCTCTCATACACCGACCGAAACACAGCAGTGAAACACTGTTGTTTCACGTCGATTTTCTGTGAGAGAGTAGTACTTCCCCGTTCAAGCCGGCCCATTCCTGCTGTAACCAGCTTGGCTCTACTACCTTGGACTTGGCTCTACTACTTTAAATTATACTTCAGTTTTATGTTAAATAAATGACAATTGCCAAATTTTCAATATCGCGCTTTATTTTGCCCAAATTTGCGCTGGTCTTCCGCATTTGGCTTTTTGGCGCCCCTTGCCATTTAGCGCCTAGAGCGACCACTCCTCTCGCTCCACCCAGGGCTTATCTTATGTTATGTGGGGGCCAGTCAGTGCAGACCGGCGACACTTCGACCCAGTGGGATCTTTTGTGTCGACACTCTCCCAATAACGACTGCCATAGATGTTCATGGCAGCCGGGACCGATGGCTTAACGTGCTCTCCGAGGCACGGAGCAGGCGATAATTGTCAATCAATACGTACATAATTTCGAAAAGTCATATAACTTCCGAAAGTCAGAGGTGCGCGACGTGGGTTCGAACTCGAGACCCTCAGCATTGCAGCCTGTTGGTGTCCCCACTGAGCTATCGCTGCTCGTGTCCACCCAGGGCTAGTCCCAACTTTAAACAGTTTAGATAATTCAATCTGTATCTGATACCTTAGGCGATTCACACACAGCCCCGCGCCACGCTGCGGGATGCGCGGTGACATAGTCACGCGTGCTGGTGCGCGAGTGCAGATCTGCATCATAATGCAGATTTCTCCGCACAAACGCGCGTAGCTGCAGTTTAGTCATACGGTGGCCTAGAGGCCACATTTCATAGCAGCTTGCGGTGGTGATAGTACATTGCAAAGTATTAATTTTTATAGATGGTCATTATTTTGGATCTCATTCAGGATGCTGCAGTCATATCATGTGTTTGTTTTTTTTATAATCAAATAAGAAGAAATCGTGCCCGTAAAAGATATTAGGTACATCCCTTTTTTACAAACAAGATCGATAAATGGGTCATTTGTTCAGGATTTCATAGATTTAAGAAAATATGAAGATCAATTTTCTCACGACTTTCGATTTCGTAAATGAATCGATCGATATCGAGATCCATTTTGAAGTAATACGTGTACTTGTGTCAAAATCACGCACGATACTGCAGAACTCGGTGTGCCATACCTTGCGTCTTGCCCCGCACCGACGCGCGGGGGTGCGTGTTTCCCCGCATGTAGACGCGTGATCTGCAGCACTGCGCGTGAATGCGTTTTCTATGTGTTGCAACACATAGAAAACGCATTCACGCGCAGTGCTTCTATACAAACACAGGTACTTGCAAACAACGTAAGAATACACACTCCCGCGCTACACTGCGTGATGCGGTGCACTGTGCCAACCGCCTTACCTAGCGTATTTCAATAAACACAAACAATTAGAGGCTTTTTGACCGCCTTAAAAACGTGCCTATCGGAATGAGCCAAATTATGAAAGAGCCATAAGAAAAAAAATTTTATATTACCCTTATTACCAATGTACTATGTGGTAATTTCAAGGACGTTCACAAATTTTTAATAATGTAATCAATGTTGCGTAATTGAAGGACGCGCGTTATCACGCTATTTCTAAGTCGATAGAGATAAAGGTTACGATTATAACATGTGTACGAGTAATTGAATACTCAAGTGGATTGTAGTTTTAGTATGTAACTAGGCCGCATTGGTAATATCGTCCATTGTTTCAACGATGACATATATGTATATTTTCTTAAAACATATATCACTGAGCTAGCAAACTATTATATAAGACTAACTGCACGGATGACGATGATGATGTCACCATGCCACTGCGCCGAGCGTTGTGGGTTCTCTCCACACGGAACAAAGAATTTGTGTGATCCACAAATTGTTGTTCCGCGTCTGGGCGTCCGGTGTCCGTTATTTAAATTAATGTATTTAAAGTTTCTTACAATACAGGAAAGATTCCTTCTTCGGGTGTTGACCTTTTGAATAAAACATAAATAACTATCAACATTTCAAATAAAGAAAAATAAGGAACAGTTTAATTTTTTAAATTTTGTGTATTTGTTCAACTCTCATCGTTATGGTTATAATTTGTTCTTAAATAATTTATTAATTTTAATGTAAAAAAGCGTGGGGTGGGGGTTATCAAAGTATCTTAGAAAAGCACCCACGCTTTTTTACATTAAAATTATTAAATTAATTTCTACTTTAATAAAGCGTGTTTTTCGTTTTTTTAACTAAAAACCTATTTTTATAATAGTTTATAAAAATAAACTATTATTTTTTTTATATTTTTCTTATATTTTTTCTAAATTATTGTATTGTCGTCGGTCCTCGATAAGTGTGCAAAATTTCAAATCAATCCGTCGGTTTGAAAGGGGTGAAAATCACGTTCAAAGATTTCGTTACATAGATTCATAGATACATACCAAGCTAATAAAAGTGTGTTAAAATAGAACCAAAGACAATAATTCTCACGTACTTTCACTGCATTGAACAGTAACATCGGTGTCATTGAAATCTAGGTTAACATTTGGTTGACAATAGACGGGCAAAATAATAAAATTATCGCAGAGTACAATCCTTTTTTTTTACTTGGGGGAATGCATTGACGCATACCCCTCTGCGGGGGCCGGCGGAGGGGTTATGTCGGACTTACCGGGGTAAAAGAAAGATGTTGAAATTATGATAATGGACCTCCCGGAATACCAACTAAACCTACCACGGTGTTCCTCGACAAAACCGCAATCGACGGGGCCGCGCGAATCACTTGCACATGCGGTCGCGACCCCGCCGAGGTTTCAGCCCGCCGTATGAAAAGGCAGGCCACTACACGTTAAGACCTACCCTTTGGCACTGCTCACTTATAAAACCCTACTGTCCCTCCCCTTGAGGGGAGACGGACTCGACACAGAGGCGCGCGTGGGAACACGCACGCCGCCTCTCGGACCTGGTGCTGATCGGATGGCGGGCAAGCCCACGAAGCCCACCACCCCCAGGTCAAACCTCAGGGTGGATGGAGGTAATCTCGCGGAGAGTACAATCCTGCTTCAAGTGCTTATAACGTTAAATATGATTTTTAATAAACTTTCAAGAGCGTAATATTTATAATATTAATTTAATTTAAATTAAGAAGTGTGTCAGGATCGTAGCAAATGGAAATCCGTAGTCTCTGCCTACCCCTCTGGGAAACAGGCGTGAATCTATGTATGTATGTATTAATTTAAATTCGTACTAATTATGATTAATTTTTTATAAAGAATATTTGAGGTATTAGCGTGATGTACCTTTGTAACTATTTTTCTTAATATATTTGTACTACAAAACTATCGTAATACTAAGTTTTGCCCGCGGTTTCATTTTGCTAGATGAAAGGTATCGTATGTCCTTTTCTGTTCCCCTGACAGCGTGTATGCGAAATTTCATGATGATCGGTCGAGTAACAGTGATGTGATAACGTAACAAATAAATAATCGAACAAACTCAGATTTGCATTTATAATATTAGTTAGGATTATAAAGTGAAGTGGAACAATTTGTAGTTTTGATTACACTGAACTAAACCGATTTCAACATTATATATGCGTCAGATAGCTCGCTTATTGAGGAAGCTTATAGCCAATTATACCATCAGGCTACAGCTCAAAGGAGCAGCATAGTTACCTTAAAAGTTATTTAACGGAGGTGAAAATGGGCTAGTTAAAAAAAATTGTGTTTGCTGTCGCGCATAAGAGCTTGTTAAATCTTTAACTAAACTAGGAGTGGGTGCTCGTTGATAGAGCATATGCCCACGGTTGTGAATTGTTATACCGTGTAAATTTAATCGAAATACATATACATTGCGGCCTGTATAACTTCAGAAGGGTTGACAGAGTTATATTATATACACATCTTCTTAGTGACGTTTTAAGTTGTTTGTTTTTTACTTCATCTTTTTTTATACTACGTACTAAGTTCACAAAACAAGCATACGCCTGCCTATTGCTGAGCTGATTCTGCGAGACCCTATATGTTATAAACAGCGGAGGTATCATTTAATTTTATGTTACCAGCGCAAGAGCAAATATATAAAGAACGCACGATTTTTTAAATTTTTTTTGTGACGTCTCAGATCCAATTATACGAACTAAACATAAAAATACTTACAACAATGCAAAGAAACAACACATGACAGATTATACAACTCTCTTACAAAACTTCTATGTTAGAAGTTTTGTGAGTTTGCTAACAAAATCATCGCTCATCCATCCACAACTAGGTCAATGGCTCTATCTGAACCCAGAAGTTCGTTAGGCGCAGAACCTGAGTGTGCATGGTATCTGCGACTTGGCTCTGGGACGATAGTGTACCTAATCTTTACACCTTATGTATATCCTTAACACAGAATGCTATACAACAGACATAATAGAAAATGTGTGTTCGCATTTATGACTGGCATGGCTTTTAATGTGTTAAGGGGCCTGTTCGGAGGGGAGGGAGGAACGGGGTGGGGGGGACTTCAACAGAAACTTAACATAAGGTTGTATGGCTGCGATCTTTTGTAGTTCGAAGGCATTTTTCTCATTTAGTTTAAAATCCCAGGCTCATGCGTAGGTGCCATACTTCTGACAATTCTTATCATCTATTACTTATCATATATTAGTATCTAAAAATATAAAGAATGAACAATTATTAAAATATGAACTAAAGTAAAAAGAATCATCTATATCTTATGCCGTTGCGATACCATGACTGTATCGGGTGATCAATTAATCTGACCTGCAGTGCACAAATGGCGCGTGCTGTTCTATCTAAATGATTTGCAAAATTAGTTATCATAGGCTTCTGTAATAATTTTTGATTAGCTATCTTACGCTGATTAATTTTATGATCAAGTCTATATTCACTAAATAGTATTAAACAAAGTTGTTATCGGCGTCTGTCTGTATTTTTGTCCGCTTAGTTCATCTAAGCTATGTAACTTTATGTTGCGAATTTCACTATCATATAAAGAAATTCCTTTCTAAGGTTTATATGTGTCATAAATATATTTTAGCGTTATTAAATTTAAAATATAATAAAGCACTTTCTAAAGAATTGTAAGTACTGAAAAGACCTACAGAAAAGTCTGCGGTAGCAATTGGCTATGCATGTTAATCGAAAATAGTAGAATATTTACGAAGTTATTTCGACCTGTATAGTACCATTATACAGTTAAATATGTAAGTTACGTTGGGAATTTCATCTAAATGCATTGGAAGCATATGTAAAATTACTCGGAATAAATCTTCAGGAGTTATTAGTAATCATTAACATAACGGTAATTTATGTAGGTATACAGCGGCTCATGTCATTCTCACAGGTGATTTACACCCCATATTTGCAGCTATGTTTAGGTTTCATATACCTAACACTAATTTGGTGTAATACGATTAAGGAAAATAGAGTGCCATTGATACTTAAGTTCATCAAAACTGCACCTTCACGCAGTTTATACCTCACAAGAATTAACAAATAGTGAAAATATTTCAGGATGGCTGAAAACATTCGAGAATTACTACAAGACTCAAACACGCGCGATATTTACCAACATGGTGGAGAAGTTGAACGAGGGCGTCGGTAGAAAGTTTATATGGGCGGAGATCAGCTTCCTCGCATTGTGGTGGAATAGCGACGCTAGCGACAAAGACAAGGCTGCGTTCCTCAAGTGAGTATGCAAAACAAATATTATAAAAATCCTTTTGTTCATTGCAAATCGTGTTGAGATTCTGTAAACTAACAATTGCTCTCGTTGTTGACAATTATTCGGTGATTATTCGAATGAGCCGAGTCGCTCATGAACGTACACTCAGCGACATAAGTAGCTAATATATTTAATAGATTTGTAATTGTATTTTATGAATGAACATTTACTTATTATTGTTCTTAAGCAATGAATTGTAATTAAAAATACTGTAATCTAACTGTTAATGCAGTAAGACATAAGGAATTAGCATTAGTCTATACTAATATTATAGAGCTGAAGAGTTTGTTTGTTTGTTTGAACGCGCTAATCTCAGGAACTACTGGTCCGATTTGAAAAATTCTTTTAGTGTTAGATAGCCCATTTATCGAGGAAGGCTATAGGCTATATATCATCACGCTAAGATCAACAGGAGCGGAGCACCAATGAAGAATGTTTCAAAATCGGAGGGTATTTTTCCTTTTGAGAGCTTCCGCTGCGTGCGCTGCGTAAACAGTCAAAGTTTCGCAAAAATCATGTATGACAGAATTGTTCCTCTTTAAAAGTTCTAAAAAAAAGTCCGCGACAGCATATGTCTATCTTTTAAGGCTGGCTCACTATAACCATTTTTATGCTAATCAAATTTGTTCTAAAATAATGCACTATTTGCGAAGGTATTTTTATAAACATGATATTAATCCTTATCCAAATAAATACGTTATTCATCACACAAGTATTTAATTTAAAACAAAATTGCCCTTTACATCATTCGATTTCAATGAATATCTTAGGAGATATCGCAGTTTTAAAATGACATCGCAGCAAAATAATTACCAATACACATAGTACAAACGATGTATCTCCTGGTTTATTCTGCGTGATTACTATTGGTTCGATTTGAAAAATTCTTTTAGTGTTGGATAGCCTATTTATCGAGGAAGGCTATAGGCTATATAACATCACGCTACGACCCACGGGGGCGGTGCAGTAACGATAAACGCGGGTGAAACCGCGGGCACATCTAGTGTGTATGATAAAGCTATTCAAAATCTTTTATTCATCGACTTTATCGCTATACGACTTTCTTCAGTGTAATAGAGTATTAATTATACAATTATTTTCATAATAATACTACTTTTCGCTCGGTCGGTAAAAGTTCCGAAGTAAGACATATACTCTGTCTTGCCTTATACTCTGCCTTGCCTTATACTCTGTCGTGCCTTTCATCACATATTTGATTCATTTTTCCCCTAGCACATAACGCACCAGTGACGTGACACCTTTAGTATCGGAATTAGGCGGAGCGCTTACTTATTTTCTAGCATTGTTGTAAATCACACACAATTTTAAATACATTGCCAAACCATGCGTAGATTTTGAAAATAACAATCAGTCCAGTATTTGCAAAGGCACTTACATGGCAATAAATAGCAAGATTTTACCAAACGTAAGAGCAGACACAACATTAAAAAATGTTCGTAATGCTATCGACGTTGTTGCTAAGACAAATTCAAAACAAAAATGTTATCAAACATAACATTACCGCGATAACTGTTATGCTAAACTGAAACGTATTCGTGTAACGGGATTATCGTATATTTCATTCATCGTGGACGCTATTCTATTCTAGTCTACTTAATGAGACACGACAAACAACCCACAAAATAGGTCGTTTTGGATATCTTTGTTGTGGATGGAATATTGGCATGAAGTAAAGTTTATTTGAAATGGCTATTGCTATTAAATTACGGTTGCAAAAGGTGATTATTTTAGGGAGTATTTTTTACTAGATTTTGCCGGTGGCTTCGCTCGCATAAATGTGGGTGAGATAAAGTTAGTAACAGTACCTTTTTTGTTTCCCTGACAACGTGTATGCGAAATTTCATAATGATCGATCGAGTAGTTAAGGCGTGAAAGCGCAACAAACAAACAAACTTACATTGGCATTTATTAAGTACTTATGGATAGTTATTGCTATGAAATGACGGTTGCCAGAAGATTATTTTAAGAAATAGTATTCATTTATTTAAACTAATATATATATCTAATATATAAAATTCTCGTGTCACGGGGTTCGAACTTGAACTCCTCCGAAACGGCTCGACCGATTTTTGTGATCCTTAGCGTGATTGTCGGCCAGGGTGGAGAATCGGCCAACATCTATTTTTCATCCCCCTAAATTTTTTATTTTATTTTTTAGGCAAAATTTTTTGTTTTTATTTTTTTATGACACAGCATACAAAAATACATACAACCCTAAATTTTCACCCCTCTACGATCAACCCTTATATTTTATTTGTTAATTAAAAACTTTAATTTTTTTTGGTAAAATTTTTATTTTATTTTTTGATGACTTACAATAAAAAATCTCATATTACTCTCAATTTTTCGCCCCTCTACGATCAACCCCTATTTTTTATTTGTTAATTATAAACTTAAATTTTTTGGCAATATTTTTTTTTAATTTTATGATGACTTACAATAAAAAATCTCATATTACTCTCAATTTTTCACCCCTCTACGATCAACTCCTATTTTTTATTTGTTAATTATAAACTTTAATTTTTTGGCAAAATTTTTTTTGAATTTTTTGATGACTTACAATAAAAAATCTCATAATACTCTCAATTTTTGACCCCTTTACGATCAACCCCTATTTTTTATTTGTTAATTCCTATCCAGATATTATAATTTCAAGTTCCTTTAATTATGATTTTTTTTTAAATTCAATTTGATCTCCCGCCCTCACCGTTCGACTACTGATCAACTATAAATCGATCAGTTATCCCCGCCAAGTGTCACCACTTATCCAGCAAACATTACGTAGTAGGGATGAGGACGAAGCCGGTCTCCTGTCTTACTCACTATACATTTTTCAGCCATGTTTTTTTAGTTTTATTTGTGTATCAATCGTAGCAGTGACTGCGAGATTAGTCTCTTTTAAAGATACTATGATAAATCCTATCCTAATCCTAACTAATATTATAAAAGCGAAAATGAGTTTGTTTGTTTGTTACCTTTTCACGCCTAAACCACTAAACCGATCATTCTGAAATTTTGCATATACATTGTCAGGTGTATAAAACGGACATAGGCTACCTTTCATCCCGAAAAAATTACTGTTCGCTATATTACAAGCTGAATACAACCCGAATTGATTATCAAATTCTAAATTAACGCGAGCGAAGCCGCGGGCAAAAGCTAGTATATATATATATGAATTATTATATTTATAAATTTAGGAGCCTAGTTATATTTTTTAAACTTAGGCTCCTTAATTTAAAAACATAGGTATAGGTACGTCACACTCGGTAGTCGTGTGACTATTATGTTTCATAATTTCATGTTTTAAAATCTAGAAGTACTTTTAGTATTGTTGCCGCCTGCGCACATAGTCTCGTTATCATAAATCTAGGTACATACGTAATGTTGGCTAATGTTGCGGCAAACATATAAAATGTCTATAACAATGCTAACATGTTATACGATATTAAAATGAGATTTAAATAAATAGTATGTCGTGGGTTCCAAGACTGCTGAAACTTCGAGCGTCGTAACTCTGTAATTTCCATGGTTACCATCAATGCCATTTTTATTTAAACAGTTAGATTAAACTACAGACTACAATCATGTCTTGTCTTGATTATTTATGTACATGTAAGTGGATGCTCCTGTTTACCATACTGCCGCTTTAGAGGCTACCATCAAATTTTATTAAATGCTTGAGTATGTTCAGTAGTAATTCATGGAGAAATGGTTGCAGCACCTTACAGTTATGATTTGTAAACAATATAGTTACATAAGATTAGTTGTATGTTGTGAAATTTCTTTATACCTGTGTATCTCAGACTTAAATTATATAAATAATAATAACAAGTGTGCTCTTTCGAGGCTATTTAATATTCAATTATATCTAAGTAATAAGTCATGGCTTAATCATTACATACAATTTATTATTACACGGCTGAATGTATCTCTTAAAAGTTCCGTATTTAATCACTATGTGCATTGCATAGCGTTTATATTTATACTCATTCTGCCAGGCTTAATATTACCTGCATCTGTCATTATATATATAATAAAAAACCATGTCTAGACCTCAATATTTTAATATGTGCATTAATTACGTATGATCAGGCCTATACCTACTGTGACTCTAAATGTAAACATCTGTACTCAATATCATTTAATAAGTTAATAAACGATGTTCGATAATATAAATAACAATGTTTTGTCAGTCTATTATCAGAACTGCCGTGGGCTGAGAACAAAGTTGAATACTATTTACATGAACATACTGTCCCACAGTTATGATATTATAATATTAACAGAGACTTGGCTGCAGGATGGCATAATAAATAATGAATTTGTGGACTCCCGCTATAATGTGTTCCGATGTCACCGAGACCGTGCCGCAACTAAGTGTAGTGATGGAGGTGGAGTTCTGGTGGCCGTGCTGAGCTCGCTGTGTGCTTTGCGCTGTACGCCTGCGCCCCCTGCCGCCACTCTTAATATTCCACCCATTATAGACAATATCTTGTTAGAGCTACGCATTGGCAAGACCCAATATCTCATAAGCGCCACTTATATTCCGCCTCGCATGGATTTCGATGTATATCTTACTTTTTTTAATGAAATACAGGACTTTATACAGATAAAGCACTATGATAATTTTTATTTAATTGGAGACTTTAACCTAACTCATTTAGACTGGTACCTTGATGGAACACAAATGAAACTTCGAAGCATTAACAATCTAAAGCCACCATATTCTCACTTATTACATTTTATTTCTCTCGTCAACTGTATACAAGTTAATACTTTTAAAAATAACTCAAGCATATTACTTGATTTGTGTCTAACTAGTATCCACGACAGCAGAACCTTTTCTGCTCCTATCACACTTGTTCCACCGGACTTACATCATCCTCCATTTTACGTCTTAATACCAATTGATAGTAACTTATCCAAACCTATACCCACCAAGCCACATACAAGATATAGCTACAGGAATGCAAACTATGCTCTAATTAACAATGACATTCTATAAATTGATTGGTGCGAAGGTTTTAGGAATAAATCCGCCGAAGATGGTGTTGCAATATTTTATGAATATATGTTTGATATTATAAGCAAACATGTTCCTTCTAAGCGCGTTAACAATTCCAAATTCCCTGTCTGGTTCACCCCTGCTTTAATACATATATTTAAGAATAAAAATAAGCCTTGGATTAAATGGAAGATATATAAAAATAAATCAGATTACGCTATATTCTCTATGTTTCGAGAAAGGTTTAAAAAGAAATCAGTTATATGTTACAACAAATATATGAACTCAGTAGAAGATAGTATACCTAAAAATATTAAATACTTTTGGACTTATATAAAAAACCGTACACCTCAGTCACATATTCCAAACAGTGTAAATTATAACGGTACTGAGGCGAATAGTCTTGAAAGCATCTGTAACTTGTTTTCTTCATTCTTTGTTTCAGTTTTTCAGTCCTCTAACGTAACCGATTCTTTCAGTACGGACGATATAGGTGACGTCGATATAGGAATCAGCTATGGTCCTATTATAAATGATATTCATGTATCAGAACAGGACGTGTTAAAAGAACTTAAGGCTCTAGACACTTCTAAAGGCTCAGGCATTGATAGTATTCCATCCATTTTTCTCAAAAATACTGCTGTAACAATACATAAGCCTTTAGTAATTTTATATAATAAATGTTTAGGGGATGGCTTTTTCCCGACAGTATGCAAATCAGCCAGAATAACACCAATACATAAAGGGGGAACAAAAAGGGATGTAGCAAACTATCATCCAATTTCAATTCTTCCTGCATTACCTAAGCTTTTGGAGAGGCTGGTACATAATAGCATCTATCCGCTACTGCATAAAACTATTCTCCCGTAACAACATGGTTTCGTCTCTAAACGCTCTACTGTCACTAATCTTCTGGTTTACACTACCGAGTTGTTCGATAATCTGGACGCAAATATACAAACGGATAGCGTGTATACAGATTTTCGAAAGGCTTTTGACCGAGTAGATCATAGAATGCTTCTAGAAAAACTTGCGTATTCGCGGTAATCTTTGGAGGTGGTTTAAGTCTTATGTGTCAAGTAGAACACAAAAAGTCGTTATAAATGGGTACGAATCTAAAACTGTTTTTATAACATCTGGAGTTCCTCAGGGTTCTATCCTTGGCCCCTTGCTTTTCATCTTGTTTATAAACGAGATAAATAAGTGTTTTCAACATTGTAAAATTTTATTATACGCAGACGACCTAAAAATTTACCGTTATATAGTTGACCACAATGACCAGCGGGAGTTCCAAGAGGATTTACACAGGTTTAGAAACTATTGCAACATTAACATACTGCAACTTAGTCTAGATAAATGTAAAACTATCACTTTCACGAGAAAACGAAAATTTAGTACATATAATTATAGTATAGGCAATCATTACCTTGAAAGAGTGCAGAATATCCGCGAACTCGGAGTCACATTAGATACTAGGCTGATACTTGATGCACATATTAATAATATCTGCAGTAAAGCTTACAAAATGTATGGTTTTGTTTTGAGAGCCAGTAACGATTTCGTGCGTTCAAACACATATTTGTATCTTTATAAGACCTTAATCCGCTCCCAGTTGGAATATGCCGTATGCATATGGGATCCACTTTATATGAAATACTCTGATAGCCTTGAAAGGGTGCAAAAGAGATTCTTGCGTTGTATGCACTATAAATGTTGTCACAGCTATAAATCGTACCAAAATCTGTTACAAAAGTACAACTTGTTAGACATAAAATCAAGGAGAACGCAAATGCAAGCAATGTTATTATACGACATTTGCCACGACCGATATGATTGTATTGATATTATTAATAACATTAATTATAGAGTGCCCGCTAGACTGCACACGCGAGCATGTCGTATAACTCCGCTTTTTAACATACCAACATCACGTACTAACGCAGGCAAGCGCGCCCCTATTCGTCGTATACTTGACTCATACAACTGCCACTTTAACCACATTGATATGTACGCGAATAGTGTGGGTGCTTACAAAAAACTCGTTATTAAAAAACTGTCCGATTTAAATTTAAATATTGCACACTGACTGTTTTAGCGCTGCATCTCATTGTCACCATTTGTAGTTTTTAGTTTTAAGTATACCTACCACTCTCAACTTGTGTATGTATAAATAATGTATGTTTTACTCGTGGTAAACGATGTGGATGTCACAATTAGTCGTATTTAGAACCATACAATTTCAAAAATTTGTTATTGTGATGTTGTTAGTTTGCCCAATAAACAAAAAAAAAATATATAATGGTAAACTTGGCGATTAAAAAGAGTGGCCATGAGTTTCTTGCCCGTTCTTCTCATGAGCCCTACACCCTTGCTTTGCTGAACGTGGCAGTAAATGTAAATTCACAGAAAAATTTAGTGTAACTTTGACATTCATAAGGTGTTACCTTGTAACCTAACTTGAATAAATTTATGTTTGATTTTGATTTTTGATTTTGCTGATTTAGATTTCCCGGATGGTACAGTGGTGAAAGTTGCAGAATAATGTGAAAAAACATTTATTCTTATATTTTATACTAAAATTATAAAAAAATACAAAAGTAATTATGGCTGCACGGGTGGCATAAGCAGTCGCCTCGCTACTGCTACTGCACCGGGCGTTGTGCGTTCGAATCCCACACGGGACAAAACTTTGTGTGATCCACAAATGATTGTACCGAGTCTAGATGTTCTTTGTGCCCGTTGCTTCAGTTTGTAAAGTCTCACACGACACAGGAATTACTTCTAGTGCGGGCGTTGCCGTTGCAGCTCTCGCGTACCGATCTGCTAATTTTACTCGTTATTAATTTGTGTGCATTGATTGTAATACCTTGATAACAAGTAAAATTTTTGACAACATGTGACAAAAATTTTTGACTGTCTGAATTCTAGTAAAATTTTGAGAAGATTATATTTTAACAGATATATATATTTAAATCATACCAGATTTATTTTACAGAACTACATTTAATTCATACCCTAATTTCAAATTAATGTTTTTATAGAGTTAATAAGAAAACCGCTGCGTATGCGCGGTTTCATTTATAGTTGTTATTTTTCTAACCGTTGGTTTTATTTGGTAAATAAACAATTCATTATAAGATCATTCAAAACTGCTTTTATTGTTTGTTCTATAATAAATAGAGATGAAACAACAAAAAAGACAATACATAAAGATTGGTTTCCATATATTATTTCTAGCTATACGCTAACAGTACGCTATATTTGTTTATTGAATAATAAGACTTGCAAAAATTATATTGCCTGCCATCGTATATGAAATAATAGTTAATTACAAGTCGATTTTTTGTAAGGTTTGCGGTTGATATGTGATTGTATGTACAAACGTGTTAGTAAAAATGTGTTTCAGGGCATGTGTTTTCCATTGATGCATGTTTATAATAAGCAGCACCTTTGCAAATACGCTGAAAATGTTGATAAATCTAAGATATTGCATAAAAATACTATACTTGTAGTGGCCACGATATCAACATATCTCCTTGAACACCAATAACATCACTGAATACAATTAATTTTATTTACAGCCTTCTGAAGAACAACAAGATAGAAATAGTAACAGGCGGATGGGTTATGAACGACGAGGCCAATTCCCACTGGCTTTCAACCGTCCAGCAACTAGCGACTGGCCACCAATGGTGCTTGGACAACCTGGGGATTATACCGAAGAACGCATGGTCCATCGATCCTTTCGGCTACTCGAGTACTCAACAGTACATGTTGAAGTTGGCTGGGATCGAGAACTCGATTATACAACGAGTGCATTATAGAGTGAAGAAGGAATTGGCTTCTAATAGGCAGCTGGAGTTTAAATGGAGGCAGTTGTGGGGTAATTATATTGTTAACTTATATAGTGCTTCGTTATATTGTCTTACGTTTACGGGATTTCGAAAGGGTATGGGATGTACGGATCAGGTCTTTTCCTTACGGAGCATAGCCGAGAAAGTTTTGGCCAAAGGTCAAAACGTCTATTGCGCATTCGTGGATCTGGAAAAGGCTTATGATAAAGTGGTGAGGAATGAACTTTGGTCGGTATTGTCCATGTATGGAGTGAATAGCAACCTCACGCGAGCTCTGAAATCTCTTTATGATGATTCCAGAGCTTGTGTTAGGATAAATGGGACCTACACAGAATGGTTTAGCATCGAAAAAGGTGTTAGACAAGGATGTGTAACCTATACATGGACAATTGTTTGAAAGATTTAAAAGATTGTGAATGGGGATTAAGAATGAATGAGTTACTCGTCAAATGTCTTCTTTATGCCGATGACCAAGTAATACTTGCGTCATCAGCGGAAGAGTTGCAGGCGATGGGAACTATAATTATGCATGGTGCTTTTGAGAGTAAAGGAATGAAAATAAATGTAAGCGAGACGTAAGTAATGGTATTTGAAAAGGAAGAGTGTGTGACAATGGGTAATATTATGATTGACTAGCTTTTGCCCGCGGCTTCGCTCGCGATTTTATAAAATGTCAATAATAACGAACGCTCGCCGCTCGACACGTCCGTCCGCATAAACAGTCAAAAACTATATGAAAGGCGCGCGGCTTTTTTTTTTCGTGCTAGTTTTTGGCCAACTTTACGCGGACTGTGGGTGAGCGCAGAAGGCTCCCAACCCGCGCGGCCGGAGACGCCGTCCTTATATAGGCTTGCGATCCGTGGCGTCACGCGCCACGCTAGTGCCGCGAACAGTTCAAGCCAAATTCGACCTTCGGCCCTACATTTACAGCGCAACGTTAGTGAACTGCGGGTGACAAACTTATTATTTGCGTTTGGTACAGTAACCGTGTCTAGGGATTGAACCGCAAAAGTAAGTTTTTTTTTTATTGTATATACTTTTCCGGGATAAAAAGTACCCAGTGTGGTGCCCAGGATATAAAAGTATAATAATACGAAGTTTCATCGTAATCGAACTGGTAGTTTTTGCGTGATGCTTGAACAAACAGACAGACAGACAGACAGACAAAAAATTTTTTAATCACTTTTTTGGGTTCGGTTTCGATCTAGTAACACCCCCTGCTATATTTTTTTAAAATATTTTCTATGTACAGAATTTACACTTCTACAGATTTATTATATGTATAGATATAGATGAAGTAAAAATGGAGCAAGAGAAAGAGTTTGTATATTTGGGTACTTTGTTTACAAGGGATGGTAAACATGAGGGAGAGATATTGAAAGGAGAACGATTGCTGGCAACAAAATGAATGGTGCTTTACGCGCTTTTATGAATAGGCACGTTTGGCTGTTCATAGAGGACTATTAGTGCCCACACTTATGCATGGAAGTGAAAGTTGGGTATGGCAAAAGAAGCATGAGAGCAGAATAAATGCTGTAGAAATGAGAGCGCTGAGAAGCATACGTGTTGTGACTCTGAAAGATAGAATAAGGAATAGTGTCATTAGAGCGAGATGCGGCATGAAAGTGGATATAGTAACAAGAATAGAAAAGGGTATGTTAAGCATGTGTGGGCATGTAGAAACAGGCGTGAATCTATGTATGTATGTATGTTTACGTGAATGTTATACATTGAAACATACAATTTACTATGGAATTAGAGGCAAAAAATTCATTAGCTTTCTTAGATGTACAGTCACCTGTAATAGTGCACTCAACTTAGAATTACATTCGAATCAGAATTACACTCAAATTAGAAATGAACTAGATGGCGTTGTTTTATAAATATTGCAACGCGTACTTTTTAAGCAAATAGGTGAAATTTATAAGAACTTATAATGTCAACCGAAAAGGCATTTGAACAAAGGGACAGAATAATGTTTACGTACGAACAGAATAGCGAATCATCAAAAGTATCTATAATAAAATAAATTACCCACTATAAATTTATAAATTCATTTTGAATTCTGTGCTTCTTGTTTTACCCTGAAATGTGTTCTTTTTTTAAATTAACTATTGTGAACAGAGATTAAAAAATTGTTTAAAGTAAATTGATCAAAATTGAGATATTAAGAAATCTACTTATGTTTATGTTATAGTAGTACACCGCCATTTATTACGATATAAATAAACTACTTAACAGTTCTTGTATCAATTTCCGTTAGATGGCGTCAATTACCGGCTTATACCATTTTTGTTTTGAAATGGGTAAGCATTTATGCAGTTAACTGTACTTGTTATCAGGAATCTGATCAAACTTTGAGCCACACTTTGTATAGGAAAAATACTCAGATTTTGGGATGCCTACCCATGAGGTCATACGGTATTGAATAATGAATTGGCACAGTGCCTTGTAGATCTGTATAATTAGATTATTGTCTGCGATATAACGCAGGTTTTTAAAAACGAATATTAATTTACGTAGTAGATCTATCTTATCTTATGTGGGGGCCAGTCAGTACAGACCGGCGACACTTCGACCCAGTGGGATCTTTTGTGTCGACACTATCCCAATAACGACTACCATAGATGTTCATGGTAGCCGGGACCACCGGCTTAACGTGCTCTCCGAGGCACGGAGCAGGCGATAATTGTCAATCAATACGCAAATAATTTCGAAAGTCATATAACTTCCGAAAGTCAGAGGTGCGCGACGTGGGTTCGAACCCGAGACCCTCTGCATTGCAGTCTGTTGGTTTCCCCACTGAGCTATCGCTGCTCTTGTAGTAGATCTAACTCGAGACCTTTGCGTGGCAGTCTCACGATATCGTACTATATAGTGTAAATGTCAATCTGGTTATTTGAAGACACAAGAACTGAGCTTATTTGATAACCATTGCGCATTCTTAATATATTTCTTTTGCAGATGGTGTTGGCAAGACGGATATGTTTACACACATATTCCCTTTCTACTCTTACGATGTTCCACACTCTTGCGGTCCAGACCCTAAGGTAAGTGTTATAAATTGTTCGGTCTAATTATATGCCCTGTAAACAATGTATTGTTAACTAGTATATTAGGTCAAAACTAAACACCATACATTTTGTGTAGGTGCGTCTCGTTTTCTCGTATGTACGGCGACGAATGATATTTGTAACTACTAACTGATTCGAATGATATACTGATAAAATTGTATTCAAATAATATTCGAATACTTTCTTTCAATACGTGAACAAAAAGTTTGGGTCCTCATACCTCTGCCGAACGATCAAGGCATGGAATTCTCTGCCAAGGCACGTGTTTCCTTCTTCCTTCAATCCTGGGTCCTTTAAGCGGGGCGTGAAAAAGCATCTTTTCAGGCCGTCAAAGTAGAGACCTCAACATCGCCTCGGCTACTGTGGGGGCGGTGTGGAGGCCACTGCTCTTAGATCACACGACTGCTTACCATCAGGAGGAGTGTGGTCATTTTGACGAGCAAAATAAAAAAAAAAATATATGTGATGCCCAGTTTGCATGGTCAAGGATGCAGCGCATGCTCTATGTATTGTGTGGCTACCGTATACTACTCTACAGTTAATGTTCAATTATTAAAAATGCTAAGTTCATATTGTAAACTATAAACTAACAAAAGCTTGACCAAGCAGCTAGTATTGGTTTCATATTTATACATAGAAGTTGTATTTTATTGTTCATTTATGTTTCTAGATCTGCTGTCAATTCGATTTCAAGAGGTTGCCTGGTAATGGTATGCAGTGTCCGTGGGGAATAGCTCCACAGCGATTGACTCAGAAGAATCTTCAAGAAAGGTGAGATTCATTATTCGGCTACATAATGGCATAGCTAACGGCAAGGGTTTTGAAACATGATCTAACATAGCATTATAAGCATTCTTATAAGGAGTTATAAGTCCGAAAGATTAGGTACAAGACTACCAGGAAGAAATTGGAAGTTATCTTATTAATGAAGCGTATTGTTGCATTCAAACGATATTCGAATACGATTTTCGATACGATTCGATTCGATGCATGTGTTCGATGCAATTCCTTCTTTGCATTCGAATATGATGCAATGCAAGTGACACGGGTATGCGAATTTAGCTAATCAAGCTATCGAAGTAGCATACACTGTTCAATCCACGGTCTTTGGCAGTATAAGATGGTGGCAGAGCCTATTTGAATTTACCATTACACTATATATATATATTACACGCTTCGAGTCAAATAATAATCTTTCTTGTTCCACCGTCTGTCACTGTAGTCAGCGGCTTGTGTTTTTTTAGTATTGTAACTGCAATGCCATATGAATAATAATACAACACGATGAAAACATTTTATGATTAGAGCAGTAGTGAATACGACTGATATGCACGAGATCTCGTGTGCTATTCTCAGGTCGGCCAAAATGTTTACGGGTTTTCTGTCAGTTGCAGCACAGAGTATGGAACTGTGCCTCATAGATGGCAATAGGCTTGCATTCTATTACATGGGACTGAAAACCATAACTGGCGAAATGTGGGTGTAACACTTCTCTGTCAATTAAGTGTGATGCCTGAGACTTTGGAATGTTCCTTTACAGAGCGTCTCTAATCCTGGACCAGTGGCGGAAGAAAGCCCAGCTGTACCGAAGCAACGTGGTGCTGTTCCCGTTAGGGGACGACTTCAGATACGACCGCGCCAACGAGTGGGACAACCAGTACCAGAACTATGAGTTGCTCATCGACTATATCAATAATAGTGACGCGTGGAATGCTGAGGTAACCAGATCGTACTATCTGATATTTACCTAGACCTATTACCTATTTTATATACCTATTTTTTTGACTTTTGAAATGATTTACACGGAAGACGTAGCGGGCTTGCGGTCGCCTTGCCAACGCCCCCGCGCGTGTAGTAGAACCAATGATTATTTTAATCCATAATAATCGTTTTAAATCTGAGAGCTTTGTTATCCTTAATTGTCTTTTGTAAATTCCTTATCGATTCAGGGTTTGATATCTATATTTTGTCTTATAACAAGACAAAGGATTTAAACATGTATCCTTAGTACAACCTAGTTTATCTATTGGCATAAGTTTACATAATTATTTGCAGTCGATTGTGAGGCCCCGGTATGTCACGATGTTCAATCTAAAATCTAGCCGTTAACATTCAAATAATAATATCATTCGAATATTTTGAAAATGTAAACTATAAAGACAAAAGGTGTAAAGCATATATTATGTTATGATTCAGGCACTAAAACATATCAACGCAAAACGTCCAATAACTGTTGTTTACCTAACTAATTTCAAATGTTGCTTAATGTACGTTGGTTAGCCCGTAATTGGCTAGTGTGTAAGCCAACCTTAAGGTTATTTAAAAATTAAGTACATTCTATGCAAAAGCTGTGGGAAGACCTGAATAAATAAATAAATTAGTAATAGGAAATAAATTAGTAATTTATTTCCTGTACAAATACCGCATTAGGGAAATCCTGTGTAGCGGAGGACTTTTCAAACATTTTACAACGGACACAAAGTACACCCAGACGCCGAAACAACTGCTTGTTTACGAATAAAAATGTTATCTAGTTTGGAAATCAAATACTCGCCGCATTGGCAGTGACCAGGCGACCACCTAAACCACTACTACTATCTAATGATTTTGAGATGTTGGACTCAGCAGTAGGTATCATTGTGTTTTTCCTCCGTGGCGCAGCGGTAGTGAATGCGACTACTGTGCATGAGGTCTCGGGTTCGAATCCCGGGTCGGGCCAACAAAAAGTTATTGGGTTTTCCAGTTAAGAAATCTCAATAGCAGCCCGGAGTTAGGAAGTTGGCGATGTAAGAGACACTACCGTGCCTCGGAAAGCACGTAAAGCTGTTGGTCCTGCGCCTGATCGCCTGATCCATCGGATCATGAGAGTTAGGGAACAGAGAGTGCACTTGTGTTTGCACACACACTTGTGCACTATAATATCTCCTGCGTTGTTGGCCAGTCTCCGTTAAGACTGGCCGCCATGGCCGAAATTCGGTCTGGTGGATATTATTATTTTTATGTTTTTCCTGTTAGAAAATTCTTAGTAGTGGCAAATCGACGTGAAACAACAGTGTTTCACTGCTGTGTTTCGTTCGGTGAATGAGAGCGTCGGAGGCCTAAGCATGAGGTGACGATTCTCGCAGCTTATGAGGGACCTGCAGAGTATCCGTAGTCATTGTGTGGGTGGCGCGAGTCGACCCGGCGGCCAGGGAGAGCCGTAGAAACGGTGCTCTGCTGGCCGCCCGCGGTATAGTCCAGAGGCCCAACCGAGTCTAACCAACTAGGTTGGCTGCCTTATCATGCCGCGCATAATCTCGAGGTGGCTCGTCGTGCCGGATGGTGACCGGAGGGTGGGTCCCGGCGACCACTTTTGGGAGGGTACGGGGGTCCTTCCGTCCGTCGGATCGGCTATCGCCATACCATACAGTTATATGACAAAACTTGCTCTGCGCCTTGCCCCACTTTGCTGCGAGAATAGCCGCCTCTTTTTTTTTTCACGCTTCCCCTTCCTTTCACTCTATGGCAGTACGAACAAAGCATTGTCGTTCAACAGCAGCCAATCGCCGTAACCCCACTGCTGCTTCCTGTGTCGTGGAGTTTATTAACATCAGAGGACTCCATGCTAACCTTAATGCCGTCCATCACCACCTGAAGACGGCTCGGCCGGCAATGCTTTTTCTAACGGAGACACAAATACGCCGTCCTGCAGACACGAACTACCTGCAATATCCCGGCTACGTGCTAGAGGAGTTTTTCCTCGCGAAAGCCGGGGTATGCTTGTTTGTTAGGGCGGATATTTGCTGTCGCCGTCTACAATGCCTAGAGGACCCTTCCTTCTCTGTCCTTTGGGTACACGTAGATCATGGCTCTTTCAGCCAAATCTACATGTGCCTTTACCGATCTCATTCAGGAGACGCTGAGACAACTCGACTCTTCAATTACCTGAGTCAGGCGGCAGACGACGCGCAGGAGCGGTTTCCGAACGCTGAGTTGGTGTTCTTGGGAGATTTCAATGCCCACCATGAGACCTGGTTGGGTTCTCCCAAAACAGACCACGCGGGACGAACTGCCCATGCGTTCGCTCTCACGCATGACCTGTCTCAACTGGTACTCCAGCCCACCCGGATACCAGATATTGCAGGTCAGGCGCCCTCTCTGCTCGATCTGCTGCTGACGAGTAACCCGAACCGGTACAGTGTGTCGATTCGTGCTCCTTTGGGCACCTCAGACCACTGTCTGGTTTGTGCCACAGCTGTTGTTGTTACGCCCCCACGACCCGAGGAGGCAAGACGACGACTGTGGCACTACTCGTCAGCAGACTGGGATGGAATGCGGGAATACTTCGCATCCATCCCTTGGGCTCAACGCTGCTTTGAGAACAGGGATCCATCAGAGAGCGCTACTGCTGTCGCTGGTGAAATCATCCTGGGTATAGAATATTATATTCCATACAGTGATGTCACGAGCGGCGGCAGGAAAAGGCCCTGGTTCGGGCGTGAATGCGCCGATGCTGTTGAACGCAAACAGACGGCGTATCGCGCTTGGACCAGGGCTCGCACTCTCCACGACCCTAACGTGGATCACCTGAAGGCAGCGTTCAACCAAGCCACAAAGGTCTGCAAGAGGGCATACTTAAGAGCGGATGACCAGCGCGTCGCACGGTTCGGCCAGGAACTAATGGCGCATCCTACGGGCAGTCGTAGCTATTGGCGCCTGGCCAAAGCCGTGCAGTCCAACTTCTGCCAGACCATGCTGCCCCCTCTGAGGTATCCGAATGGATCACTGGCTCATCGGCCGCAGGAGAAAGCAGATCTGCTTGCAAATCTCTTTGCGGCCACCTCCCGAATCGATGACTGCGGTTCGCAGCCGCCTAACAATGCCAACTGCGGCTACACCATGCCTGATACATGTATCAGGCAACGAACCGTTCGTGCGATACTGCAGTCTCTCGATGTTCGGAAAGCCAGTGGACCTGACGGCATCCCAGCTGTGGTTCTTAAAAAATGTGCAGCGGAGTTGTCTCCCACACTTACGCGCCTATACCGGACGTCTTACGTCGCAGGCATTGTGCCTGAGGCTTGGAAGGAAGCGAACGTTCAACCGATTCCCAAAAAGGGGGACCGTTCCGAGCCAAGCAACTATCGACCCATAGCTATCACCTCGGTACTTTCCAAGGTGTTCGAGCGGATTATAAACACCCAAATTGTCCGCTACCTGGAGGATCAATCGTTGATCAATGATCGCCAATACGGCTTTCGGTCTAAACGATCAACGGGTGATCTTCTAGCGTTCGTCACGCACCTCTGGGGTGAGGCTATGGACAAGCACGGCGAGTCTTTGGCTATGAGCCTTGACATAGCCAAAGCTTTCGACAGAGTCTGGCACCGGTCTCTTCTTTCCAAGCTTCCGGCCTATGGCTTGCCCCCTCAACTGTGCACCTGGATTGCAAGTTTCCTGCAGAAGCGTCGTATTCGGGTCCTTTGCGACGGTCGCGCTTCCAAATTTATGCAGGTCAATGCAGGAGTGCCTCAGGGTTCTGTCTTATCCCCTACGCTCTTTCTTCTGCATATCAATGATATGTTGAATCTCGGCAACATACATTGTTATGCGGACGACAGTACCGTGCATGGGCGATATCTCGGACATCCTGGGGCCAAACAGGCTGAGGTTGAGGGGAAAAGGCAGAATCTTGTCGTTGAACTTGACCGGACCTTGGACCGCATCTATGAATGGGGTGCCAAGAACTTGGTCGAGTTCAACGCCAAGAAGACCCAGGCATGCGCGTTCTCTACAAAAAAGTCTCCGTTCCTTCCCCTCCCTTCTCTGAAGAACACTCCACTGGTGATACGTGACAGTCTCTCCATCTTAGGTATAGATCTTTGCCGCTCCCTTAATCAGAAAACCTATATCGAGAGCGTCATTAAGCAAGCTTCGCGAAAACTCGGAGTTCTGAACAGGGTGAGGCGGTTCTTCACGCCTGGGCAACTGTGCCTATTGTATAAGGCACAAGTGCGCCCTTGCGTGGAGTACTGTTCTCATCTTTGGGATGGCTCCGCGCAGTACTTGCTGGACGCTCTCGACCGGTTACAGCGGCGGGCTGTCCGTATCATCGGAGATCCAGAGGTCACGAGTTCACTGGAACCTCTGCAACTCCGTAGAGACATTGCCTCATTGGCATGTTTCTACAGAATATACCACGGGGAGTGCTCTGAAGAGTTATTCCACCTTATCCCGCCCTCCCCTTTCCTATCCAGAACAACGCGTGCTGGGCTCAGATGCCATCCTTACACGGTAGAGTCGATTAGAGCGCGTACCAAAAAGTTTGGGTCCTCATATCTCTGCCGAACGACCAAGGCATGGAATTCTCTGCCAAGGCACGTGTTTCCTTCTTCCTTCAATCCTGGGTTCTTTAAGCGGGGCGTGAAAAAGCATCTTCTCAGGCCGTCAAAGGAGAGACCTCAACATCGCCTCGGCTACTGTGGGGGCGATGCGGAGGCCACTGCTCTTAGACCACACGACTGCTTACCATCAGGTGGAGTGTGGCCATTTTGACGAGCAAAAAAAAAAAATAATAAAAAAAAAAAAAAAAACAAAAAAAAACGTGGTCGGTAAACAATAGTTGGTTTACCAAGCTAGACCTGATTATAAAGATTCTTATATTCTAGATTCAATTCGGCACTCTAGAAGACTACTTCAAGGCGGTCCACGCAGAGGTGAAGTTATCAGACTTCCCGGTGCTGTCGGGCGACTTCTTCACTTACGCGGACCGACAGCAGCACTATTGGAGCGGCTACTACACCTCCAGACCCTTCTATAAGAATATGGACAGAGTACTGTTGGCGTATGTAAGGTAAGTCTAGCTTGTATTTAAAAGATATTACTTTACTTTTAGTGGAAATAAAAATGTAATCAATGAAAAAAGAAAAAAATTAAATACTGACCGTATTAAATCTTTTTATATATTTCCGTGTTCTATGGTACTTTCTCTACTACTACTCGATTGCGTTCCCAAGGCGCGCGTCTCTGACTTTTCTGAGTTATATGCGTGTTAAATAGTTAATTATCGCTCGCCTTAACGGTGAAAGAAAACATCGTGAAAGTTCTCCATAATGTTCTCGAAGATATGTGAAGTCTGCCAACCTGCACTGGGCCAGCGTGGTGGACTCTGGCCTAACCCTTCTCACAGTGAGAAGAGATCCGTGCCCAGCAGTGGGACAGTTTAATACAGGGCTGATATTATTATATAGTACTTTGATTTTTAATAACATATTTTGTCAAAGTTTTCACTTGCATCCATATGGAAAAAAAGTAATAATATTATTTAGTATGATAAATAGGATAATATTGTCTTCTGTTTACGCGAATGTTATTCATTGAAATTAAACTACTATATACGGATTTTATCGCGTTGTTTATTTTACACTTTATTACAAAATTTTGAAAACTGTTACACTACTATTACTATTAAACTTTACAAATTTTTAAGCTAATTAAATTGTTAAAACTATTAAAACTATTTATACTATTACTATACTATTATACTATATATATTTATGTTTACACTTTCCCCGACGTTTCGGTTGCTTTTCAGCAGCCATGGTCACGGGGAGACTAAGATGGTAGTTCTCTCAATGTTCCAGTGTAGTTATTTCAAAGTACCCGAACATAATTTAATCATGGGTGTTTCTATTTACGCAGAATGAGCTCAAAGTATCATGAAGTCTAGCTGTGGTTTGCTTCTTCTTGGGTTTGACTATTTGAATTACTGGATCCCAAGCTGGTGGTACATTCCAACCATCTTCTCTATTGAAATTAGGATGTTTCTTGATTTCAATAGCCTCGCGAAGCATCCTTGGTAGGAATCGGTGTTCTTTAGCGAGCATTTGTGGTTTGTCAAATCTCAGGTAGTGCTATAATAATGTGGAAATACATTAAAAATGTTCACATCTGTCATGTCGCATATTGATTATTGTTAATAATGATAATAATATGATAATCATATTATAATTCTTAATATAAAATTACGTATGCGTTATTACAAAATAAAGAATTAAATTTTGACCGATAATAACAACATAGAATATTTTTAGGAAAACCGAGTAAGTAGCACTAGCAACCCTAACCTAGTTTCTTTGAATCCACATAACTCGTGAATCCCAAGTGATAAAGGTTTCAAAATATTAGGGTTTATCAAGAGTGGCCTGGACAACAATTTAGTTTAATATTTGAATTCAACTAACAGATGACATTGTAGAAAAAAAAATTACGAAAATATGATTAAAATCGAATTTCTTGGTACTTTATCAAACTAATTTCGTGCTAATTACTGCATAATAAAGAAAATCTGAGCTGTTACAAACAGCCAGTTAAAACAAAAGTAAATAAGGCATGCTTTTTCAATTACAGCTATTTCTATGGTTTTCCTGACTACCATAGAGTTAAATTCAAAAAAATTATATCTCTGGATCGCACATTTGATCTTCGGGAGTTTTCGTCTTGCATTGGAAATCATTTACTCTATCGAATAGGAAGAGAAAAAGGGGATGGTTGATTTTAGGTTCTAAAACATGCTGTGAGCCGGCGCCCGTCAAACTTCTGGGTCCTTACAGCCCTGACCTAGCACCGGATGTCTTCTTTTTATTCCCGAAAATAAAAAATCACCTCAATGGGATACAATACTCGTCGCTGGAAGATGCGCTGTCAGCGTTCGAGCAGGCTGTAAACGAGGTTTCTGTGGCGGACTAGAAAAAGTGTTTCGAAAACTGGTTCACACGCATGAAACTTTGTATAGAGGCTGATGGAGAGTACTTTGAAAAGATTTAATAAAAAATATTTACCTGTAGAACACTTTTACACATTAGTATAGGACGATAATATTATGTTTTGCTTATTACATCAAATTGAACATCATACGAATGTCGTAGTGGCTTCAGTTCCTAGAATCAATGTTCTGAGTGTTAGGATACAATCACCATGAGCTGTTTTGATACTTTGGATATTTTTGTGTATAACAAATCAGGGAATAGTTAACTACTAAAACAATGATTTTAATATTGATTTTAATTTTAATTTAATTTAAATCTTGATTTTAATTTAATTTCATTTAATTGATGGTCTCTTTTTCTTTTAATTGTATAATTCTATTGATATTCCTTATTTCTGTATATTTTAATTGTTAATCATATATCCATATTTTGATAATGTTCTGATTGTGATATTTTTTTATTGGCATGAATTTATTTAATTAATTACATTTGTTCTCTTAGAACCCCTGTAAATATTTGTACGTTCATCTTGTATACTTGTGTGTGCATACTCATCTTTAAACAAATAAAAGTGTCTATCTTTAAGAAAAATCTTTCTTTTTCTTAAAGATAGATACTTTTTTTGTTTTAGGTATGAACCTAGGACCCCTTGGAGTACTCCAGGGCTCATGCCAGTACTCCACATGGGACCATTCTAGCTATAGATTTGTAGCCTCTGATTTTCTCGCATCTATTCGTGAGGTAGGGTACACATCATCTATGTAGTGAGATACAAATTCCCGCGACAATTTTTGTATAAGAATACAACAAAACAGGATCAACCACGTCAAACGCCTTTGAAAAATCGGTATAGATAGCATGTACTCATGTACAGTTTTCCATTGCTTCATAAATATCCGTGAAGTAGTTTCAAAGATTCGATGTGCTTAAGCAGGCTGGTAGGAACCCTTGCTGATTATTATTAGATATGGGCTTTAGATAAAAAACAATTTAAATTTGAATCATCTTTTTAAACAACTTTCCTATCGCAGATAATGTCTGTAATTTGCAATATTATTCCGGTGTCCATTTTTGTGAATCGGAGTAATGTGTGCGATCTTTAATTTTGAGGCCAAAGCACCGCTAGGGAGAGATTTGTTAAAAATGTGGTAATGTGGATCAACAAGCTGATTCGCACAATTTTGAAAAAATATTGGTGGTATCGAATCTTTAGATGCAATCTTCTATACGTAAAAATTGCGTATGTGAAATTATCCTATTTTTAGTGAGCCTGGGCGTGTTATTGGTTGTCGTCAGGGCGGCAGAGATAATAACGTCGCAGGCGATGTCGTCGCGCGCGCTGTCGCCGCTGTTGGCGCTGCAGCTGCGCGACCGCGTGGAGCTGGCGCGGCGCGCGCTGGCGCTGTTCCAGCACCACGACGGCGTCACCGGCACCTCGCGCGACAACGTGCGGGAGGACTACGCCATGAAGTAACGCACCATTATATCTAGCCTGTCATCATCCCACACTTGTTTTGTTTATCTAGTCGAGATAAGGCTTATATTTTCTTACTGACTTATTTTGTTTTTAATATATTGTTCTATCTAGCACCCTTTCTAAAAAAGGTAACTGTGTTAATTCCTCTGCCTAAATGATATCTGTAGTATATTGACACTACAGATATCATTTAGGCTAGAGATGTTATGGATATGATATTTCGGATCTGGATACGGATATGGATATAGGAATAAAATTATATCGGTTTCGGATACGGTTACGGATATATCATTATTTCCGATTATCCGTTAGTTTCGGTTACGGATATTAGATTGAAGTAAAATTATAAAATATAAATTATAAACACAAATCATCATCATCATCATCAGGCTATAATAGTCCACTGCTGGACATAGCCCTCACCCAAAGAGCGCCATAGCACCCTGTCTTCAGCTTGCCGCATCCAGCATCTGCCTGCAGTCTTTCGCAAATCGTCATCCTACCTGGTCGGAGGGCGTCCTACACTACGTAATAATAAACACAAATAGTATGTAATAATTTGGTTTTACTTATAGGTTTTATCTGGTCTAGGTTATCATTTGGTATTATAATCAGTCATAATAATTTAAGTAAGTAATTATTATATACCTACTCAATTTTAAGTTTTATCTATTGAAACAATTATTTAGACTCCGCCCTTATACGAAACTATCCGAAACTTGTGAAACGGATACGGTTACGGTTACGGATATATTTTTATTTCGGATATCCGACAGTTTCGGTTACGGTTCCGGAGCTCCATAACATCCCTGATTTAGGCAGAGGAATATGCATTGGCAGTACACAAGTTTCTATTATGAACACTTGTTGTTCAACAGATTAAACGTTATTGAGTAACAAACTCGGCAACATGGCTCTCAACATGGCTCGCGACTTCGTCGGCGTATGTGTTTGAGACACATACGCCGACGAAGTCGCGAGCCATTAGTACTAAATTAATAGTTTATTTGACCATTATTGTAGAGATTCTAACCAGTCTTACATACCCATTAGACAGGCACAATTATTAACTTGAACGTTTATTACAGAATGCACAACGCAATACAATACTGTCAGTCGGCCATACAGCAAGTGGCGTACTACCTTCTCAAGCAACCACCTATCCTGGATCAGACCCAGGACGATGTTTACTTCGATGTGGACGACATCTGGCGGCGACATGATGAGATTCCGTCCAGGATTACGATAGCGTTGGATGTGGTGTCGCCTTCCAGGAAAATCGTGCTATACAACGCCTTAGCGTTCAGGAGACACGAGATTATGACTGTGCTGGTGTCTTCGCCGCATGTTGAGGTAAATATAAGTTTACTAGTTTAATAGAATAGGGTTGTTGTTTTGACTAGATATTCCCGCATCTTAACTTGCTTGGAAACGGTACGTTTTTTTGGATGAAAGGAACTCTGTATTCTTTTTTACACCCCTGACAACATATGCGCAAAATAACATGATGTTCGGTAAAGTAGTTAAGACTTAACGCCTTAACAACTTTACCGAACCTTAATTACTACCGCCTTAATTACAAACAAACTCACATTCGCATTTATAGTATTAGTTAGGTTTTTGTACGTTGTTGATAATATGTAACAGCATTCAAAAGAAACCTTTTGTACAAACTGCATCATTATTGCAGCTGCCAATACTTTAAATTTGGGCATGCCAAAATGCGGCAATTTAGTGGGGATATCTCGCTAAGTCTCTCGCACGCCTGCACCTTAGTAGAGTTTACGGCACATTATGTATAGTGCACCCTTTTCATAATATTTAACAATTCTGTCGAGTGGTTTAAATAAAGTTTTGACATTTTAGATTTTGGATAACTTTATCTTTAAAGGACGATAAATAATACTCTTCGATATATAATTTTAACTTTCATACATCAAAATATTACTGTTTATCTTTTAATTTATTACAGATATCTGATATAAACGATAATAATCGAGAAATAATGGTAATCAATTCCGATTTATAATGGTTTGCGTTTTATTTTTAATATAATTTAAATAGTACTTAAGCGTTAACTGAAAGTAATTTTCTTCTAAAATTCTTAAGCTTACTCATAGCACTGACAAAACAAATATCAGTAGTAATGGGTTTTAGCGATTCTACTCAGATTGTCCTAAGTACTCTACTATCATATATGTGTTCTGTCTTGGGGTGTGCTTAGAGGAGGGAATAGAAACAACGTTTCACCAACACGGTTTATTTGCGATTTATCAGCAATAATGTACCTACAGGGTAATCATATTATTAACTAGATGAACCCGCGTTTATAGTTACTGTTCCGCCCCCGTGGGTCGTAGCATGATGTTTTATAGCCTATAGCCTTCCTCGATAAATAGGCTATCCAACATTAAAATAATTTTTCAATTCGAACCAGTAGTTCCTGAGCTTAGCGCGTTCAAACAAACAAACTCTTCAGCTTTATAATATTAGATAGGCAATTGGGAATTATAATATTGGATAGTAGCAATGTACTAAATTGTATTCTAAATATATTCGAATATGTTGACAACAGTATACATAAGTGCGTGTCGTGCTTCGTCAACTATGCAAAGCAGATATCGCGTTGTGTAAGTACAACAGAATGCAAATTCCAACGTAATTATGGACATTGCTAGTTAATAGACTATAATTGATGACTAAGTTTGTATATAAGGGAAAAAGTTGTTGTGTTTTATCTGATTTGTCATTGACTACCAGGAGCAGACATTTTTTCTTTTCTTTCTCTCCTATACCACTGGCGTTTCGGGCGAGCGCGTTCCTCTAACATTTGACTAGCGTCGGCGTCGTGTGCGTACTAAATAACTCGCTCGCGTTACGTAGACGCGGCGTATTTCTCGAGTCAACATAAAATGTGACCCTTGCGTCGTGTAGATGGGACCTTAGGGGGACGTGCATGCCCGATATACCCCAATGTGATCGAGCCCTTATATATTTCTTGATTTAATAGTTCTTATTTTGTGTGTTTTATATTTAAGTTTCTACGAAGTTCTAATTAGTCATATCTTCTACCTTGGATCGTTTAATGGGATACTAATAGGTATGTAATCTGTGAACTGGCAGTATGTTCAACCTAATTTTTTTATTAATTTCTATCTTAACCTATTGAGTCGGTGGCACACCGGCGGCCACACACAATAAGTTTTTAATTATGTCTGGTATTCCAAGTACTGACAGGTGAAATATAATTTCGTACGTTGCTGTATTGCAATAAATTACAGATATACCGGTTATTTCAAAATTTAAAAAGTGAAATTTCGAACAAAACGTATTGATATTGCCCGTTCAGATTACAGTGATATTGCCTATGCACAGTTGCCTCTCTTTGGCTTGTATGCTGTAATCTAAATATGTTATCTTACTCAATATTCCAGGTATTCGATCCAGAAGGCAACCCCATGATGGCTCAGATATCACCGGTGGTAGCTGGTGACAAGCGGCTGGCGTTCGCAGCGAACAAGTATCAGCTCTCGTTCCCAGTGGTCGCAGAACCGCTTGCGCTGACCACTTACACAGTGGCGCTGAGAGATAGCATGACTATCAATAAGTTAGTTTACATTATTTTGTGTTATAAGTATTCTCTTTGCCTGTATTTAATTTTATGTCACAAAATTGCAATAGCATTACGGAACCTACAATACTCAAAAAGCTGTTCCGTGGAATGTAGTGGGCAAAACGTTGATCTGATATGCTTCTCAGCCTAGCCTTTGAAATAAAAATTAATTTAATAATTATATTATTAAATTATATTGGTTTTTTTAATTATATAAATATTCTAATATCTATATCGTAGACAGAGGTGTGTTAAACGTACATTTCGCCAGCTTTAACTATAGATCCCATGTTTAAACCCTTATGGAAGCGAGTCTTTTGCCGTCACAGATTTGGAATCCGCGCTACGATTGAAAATTTTAACAGAAAACCACAATGGAATCCTACTGCCTAACAAAAATCAAAACCCGTCTCCCTGCACCTGAGTCATCGCTACGTTGGTTTTGTAGGTTTCTATTAATGTGTAAAGAGACAATCCATGATGCAGTACTTGAACTTAGGTGTAATTTACGTCTACGTATACACAGATACACGTCGTACTCGCACGTGCGCGTATACAACGCGGACTACTGGACCTTCGACTTGCCCAAGATGTTCCCGGTGGAGCAGCCGTCAGCTCGCCTCATGGAGGACATCACCATACAGGCCGGGAACAGTACCAAAGTCGTCGCCACCATGAACGGGTTAATCAAGGCTATAGTATCAACTGATGGAAATGTCGTTCCTGTACATATGGATTTTGTACAGTAAGTGACACTTTAGGCCTTACAAATAAACGCAATATTTTTTTTATGAAATATGACTTCTGCTCTATTCATAAGTCCCATGTCGCGGGAGATTTTACGAACTTCAGACAACTGACACAAAGAACACTTAGACTCAGAATAACTATGTGTGGAGTGATAAACTAAAAATAAGAAAAAGTACTACAAATAAGACAAGAATCACTTATGCTTAGTTTAGCGTTGATATTTCAATTCAGACAAACGTTATTTCGAAATTATTCCTGGAATAACCTCAGTTTAAAAGTAAAACTACCACAGTTTTGTTAGATTACCCTCATTTTTATGTTTATTTTATTATTTACTAGATTCTACCCTCAACTTCGCTCGTGTTAATTTAGTTTTTGTCAATAAGTTTCTCCCTCGGGAGCAGTATTTTTCTATATGAAAGGTACCCTATGTCGTTTTCTGAACTCCTGACAACGTATATGCAAAATACGATGATGATCAATTGAGTCGTTAAAACGTGAAAGCGTAACAAACAAACAAACTCACATTCACATTTATAATAATAGTTAGGTTGTGTTGAGGCGATTTTAAAAGACATCACCTCACATTCACAGACATTCTCAGAATCAATGTAGAGAGTTAAAAAAAATGCGAAATTATCAATTATTGTTTAATCGTAGAATATTATGTTAACATAAGGTAATTGTTGTTGCATTATTTCTGTATTACAGACTTCTATATTTACGGGTATAACAAATTATATTATTAAACAATATATATACTATTGAACGACATGGTCACATTGCGTATTTATATCCGCGAGTTTCTCATAATTTTAATAAACACGGTCATAGTACCAGGTTCCTGCTAGTTCATTTATATAACAAGTATACCCAATAATACTGGGTTCAATGAAAAATTCTAATAACCTTTTACACTTGTCTTCTTTACATCATACTTAACAAATTTTGCTCAAGCACTTTTTACAAAACTCAATAGTTTTGTCAAAAACAATTGCATTCGTGTTGTTTGGTTACATCGGTGATTTCCTTGGCGACTTGGCTTGTAGCCTTAAGTCTTAGTCGTGCAATTAGAGCAACCAATTTCTATATTTGTATGTTCTTATTAAATAATCAAATAATGAATTATGATAACTAGCAGAAGAAAAGTTGTTAAGTAAGGTATATAATATAAATAAGTCACGCGTAAAAATTTTTTGCCTGCATATTCAATAATTTACAGGTATATAATATGTATTACGCTGGCCTAGCGGGCGACCGATGGACTGCCACGCAGAGGTCTCAAGTTGATCGATCCCAAGGCGTGTATCTCTGATTTTTTGATGTTATGAGCGTATTAAATAGTTAATTATCGCTCGTTTTAATGGCGAAGAAAAATATCATGAGGAAATTTGCTTGTCTGAGAGTTCTTTATAATGTACTCGAAGATATGTAAAGTCTGCCGACACGCAGTGGGCTAGCGTGGTGGACTATGGCCTAACACTTCTGACACTGAGAAGAGGCCCGTGCCCAGCAGTGTGACAGTTTAATACAGAGCTGATATTATATTATTACATATACTTATGTGCTTTTTGTTAAGATATGACAGTCACCACGGTAAGGACAACAACAGCGGCGCCTACCTGTTTATCCCGTCGGGTCCCGCCGAGGAGTTCCGCGCTGAGCCGTTCCCCGAGATCGTAGTCACCGAGGGCATGTACAAAGCCACCGTGTACACTGCGCTCACCTCGCCTAGGGCTGCCGACATCGTACTGGCGGTAAGAGGGATTTGTGGGAAGTATCCTGTAACTCCTGTATACTTCCCTTCTATCCAGATTAAATTATAGGTAGATATATCAGATAGAAAGAATAGCGAAACCGGAAGAAATTAAGAATATTATAGAACAATATCACAATTTACTACAGTTACTGCAAAAGTACGTACGCCACAAATTAATAGATAATTTTTATTTTTGGCACTAGTCACAGTTAGGTGCATAAATTAGATAGGTAAGATGGCAATAAACGCACAAACAACTTTTTTATGTGTAGATCCGTGCTTACAGTGATTTCGGATTATGTATGTACTGTCAGTATTTCTTGCATGGTTTTATTTAGTTATTTGTTTGATGAGCAAAACAAGTTACAGTCAAGAAAAATATATGAAACATACAAAATATAGTTTTAATGTTTGTATTTTGTAGAGACTACAGGACACAAACTCATAACTACCCTATATATTGTAATTAGAGCAACTGTTTTTATTGTTTGAATTCACCTAGTCAAGAGTTAGCCAGCCGTGCATAGGTACCCCTTTAAGCTACTTCACGTTCCTCTTTCCTAGGGCTATGCGTAGCAGTATCAGAAACATGAATCTAATCCAAACCAGATTAAGTACATGCCTAATCCAAAACGTACATAAAATTGTTTAGTATTGAAAAATATTGTAATCAACATAATCAAATTCGTTTTTTATTTCAATCATGTTGTTTTACAGATCACAGTCGTCAACAACCCTTCTCTGGCGCAAAGTGAAGTCGAAATCAGCAATACTCTACTGATAGACCCGCAAGTGGACAATATGGAGCTCGCCATGCGTTTCTCTACTGACATAAAGAACGGAGACACGTTCTACACCGACCAGAATGGCATGCATGTATGTATTTCAGTTATTGCGCATAATTTATACCTAGTTACTTATTATATATGTAAATTAATTATTAGTTAATGTCTGGACAAGCTTTAATTTTTAGATTCATTGTTAGACCCGGATAGGTGGCGTTGCGATCATTTCCTTCAGATAACGTCTGTCGGGTCCGTTAACATTATATAATATTTATATATATATATATATATATATATATATATATATATATATATATATATATATATATATATATATATATATATGTATATAGTGCTGCGCGATTTGTTATCAAGTAATGTGAATCAATTAGTTGTCACTGATTATTATTCGAATTATAATCTGATCTATTCTAAATAGATAATCTGAAGATGAAACTCGAAAAAATAATTATTGAAATACTAATGATATTGTTACAGCTAGTCCCATCTCTCGGCACTGTGGGGAAGACTCGGTAGTTCCTTCTAATAATTAATTACAGCGCCATCTATTGACGTCTTACTGAACTACGTAGCTTGTCAGTACGCGAAGAGTAGAGAGAGCGCTAGGACCTTCTCGAATCTTCGTACTGTTACATACCGGGTATGATGCTTCTAGTAAATTCCAGAAACGCTGAATCGCGTATATGAGACAGAGCACATGCACTGCCAAGTCTGTTTACAATCGTAAGCGGTCAAGCAAACGGAAGCGAAAATATCACAGAGTTTAAAGCAGTTATAGTGGGAAAGTGTATAAGTAGTGTGTGTGGTGTTTTAAGTTTAATTGTGTGTTAGAATAAAACGTGATTTCGTCGGTAATATTGTTTAAATTCTTATCCCTCGAACCCAGCACGTAACAATATGTACAACATCGTCGTTACCGTGAAACGAATATAAAACTACGTGTAAATAAAGAGCGTGAGCGCGGGTCTACGTAATAGCATCGGTCCGCTGACTGCCGGTGTCGGTGGCCGGCGCCCGCGCCGTCGGCTGATTGCGATGCCCCTCTCGCCCCGATCCGTCCCCGCCGCCGAACGTGCGCGATGAGCGCATGTTGAATGAATAATTCAATAATAACGTTACGATTTTAAATGAGAGCGTGATATATTTTTTGATTTGTTATGGTACATGTACGACCTTGTAGTAGAATAAATATTATTCGAATACAATCAAATCGAAAATACGAATGTATATGAAGCGTACCTCTTGCAGTTTTTTTTCTTTCTTTAGGTACCTACTAAGGGTCAGCGCCGACGGACGGAGAGGCGGCGAAGAGACTAATTCAGTAACAATTTAAATTCAACCTAAAGTGATTCAGAATACGACTGTATTTGGTACAACGAAATAAAATGACGGCGAGCAACTCAAAGCGCGGTCATTTTATTTCGTTGTACCCAATACAATCGGTATCCTTTTTAGCAATCGTTGGAGATATCTTTTGTAGAAGGTATTCAAAATCGCTGCAAGACAGCAAGACATTCGAACAAAATTATCAAATTCTCCAGATGGCTCCGCATAAAGTTCTGGAAGCTGGTTTTCCATGCTATTCCTGCGAAAAAAAAAATGTAATATACAAGTTGACATGCTAAAATATGGTAATAATTATTATATTATGAATAAGATATTTTTCTTATTAATTTAAAATATTAATTACTTACTTTGTTCGGTTTCTATGTATATTTTTTAATAACTACTGCGATGCACACTCAAATAATACTTAAAAGTACTAAATATATAAATAGCTGCGACAGCTACGGTCTCAATATCCATTTTGCGTGCGTATGTGTCGCGTCTGTCGAGAATCAACACAGACTGATCAACCTACAGACGTATGGTCGGCTCGTGGTGATACATCTGCGGATGTATCTGCCGACGTGATACGGCTTTAGATAATCGCAATCGAAATTTAAGACTATGTCGTTACTACGAGTGGATCTCTGAACTAATAGTTGAGGTGTACATTGTCCACAGATGATAAAACGTCGTTACTTCGACAAGCTGCCGCTACAAGCTAATTTCTACCCTATGCCGGCGGCGGCGTACATCGAGGACGAGCGCACGCGCCTCACCGTGCTCACCTCCACGCCGCTCGGCATGGCTGCCCTGCAGGCCGGACAGATGGATGTAAGTGCCGCTACAAGCGAACTACTACCCGTTGCTTGTCTCATACACGGCGGTGGCGTACATCGAAGACGAGCACACGCGCCTCACCGTGCTCACCTCCACGCCGCTCGGCATGGCCGCCCTGCAGGCCGGACAGATGGAGATAAGTGCCGCTACAAGCGAACTACTACCCGCTGCCTGTCTCATACAATGATGCCTACCTCTTCCAGTCTATATATGGATGACGCAAACTCAAATATTTATCACACTAGCTCATTATTTCAATTTGTTACAGATAATGCAAGACAGAAGATTAAATAAAGACGACTCAAGAGGTCTGGCGCAAGGCGTGTTGGACAACGTGCGAACTCGACACACGTTCAAACTCATCATTGAAAACGCCATTAAATCATGTCCGGTATGTAACCACATTTTTAATACATATTTTCAGCTCGCTATTTAAGTGTGGAGATGCTCTATATTTTATTTTACATAACATCTAATTCCTCGTGATCATTTAGCTGTGCGATTGTCGCGCGTTGTATCCCCACTTTTCCCCGATTACGCTGTCAGTACTAACAAACGCTGTCAGTACTGACAGGGCCTGTCACGCAAGCGGTTTGTTTGATATGGCGTATCAAAGTAACACCGATTTAAGCATTGCAGTATCAAATCGGTGTTACTTTTTGTTACAATATGAGTGGACGGCTATGTATGATACCCTATTTTGCCCACGGCTTCGGTCGCCTATGTTAATGTAGATTGTGCAGGCTTGTATGGAAGTTCGTATCACTTCTTTATTTTTATCAGTTACTTGTGCCTCGATGAAAATTACCCTAATTATATTGAGCATAATCAACGATTTTGGCTAAAGGCTAATTATTTATAAAGGACTCAATGATTACTTAACAAAAATATTTATATTAAAACCAGTATGGTTTTCGTCCGAAATCGAATACACTTAGCGCCACTATAGACTTAATAACAACAATTAAAACAAAAATAGACCAAAAAGATGTCACGGTTGGAGTTTTCATTGATTTAAAAAAAGCATTTGACACGGTCAGACACAGCTTACTTTTTAAAAAAATGCAGGGTATTGGCATCACTGGGCCAGCGTAGAAAATGATTCAGTCATATCTGTCTAACAGATACCAGATTGTAAAAATTGAAAATTATGAAAGTTCTCCTCAATCTAAACCCTTGGGTGTACCACAAGGATCAATCCTCGAGGCCTTGTTATTCCTAATTTATGTTAATAACATCTCACAGCTTAACTTAAATGGTCAACTTACATTATACGCAGATGACACTTGTATGTTTTACTTTGGACATGATCTCAACCTAATTATTTAACAAGCCCAAGAAGATTTGAATACTTTGCATGAATGGTTTCAATATAACCTTCTTACAATTAATATTTCAAAGACGTCGTATATCATATTTTGCGCTAAAAATAAAACACTTCCGAACCACGACAACCTCCATGTAAATGGACAAATACTTAAGAAAGCTACTCAAGAAAAATATTTAGGGCTAACACTGGACAAAAACTTAACATGGATTCCATACATACAAAGCAAAAAGAATAAGCTAACGTCACTAGTAGGATCGTTACATAACATGGCAAGGTGCATTCATCCAAAAGCTCGAGCTCTGATCTACAATGCTTTAATAAAACCTCATATACTGTATCTTATTGAGATCTGGGGTAACGCGGCCAAAACTAATATAAAACCAATCCAAACAGCACAAAATAAAATAGTAAAAATACTATATCATTATGACTTTTTATCGCCATCTGAAACTATATACAAAGAAACTAAAATAAAAAATATTCGGCAATTATATATATATATATATATAACACTTGCATACTTATATATAAATTGATAAATAAACTCATACATTCGCACATTACTTTCACAACAAAAGGAGAAACACAAAAATATTCATCTCGACGTGCTAACCACCTAGTTTTACCAAGCATTAGAACAAACTACGGTAAAAACAGTTTAACGTTTGCAGGAGCACAACTATATAATGCACTTCCAAATGACGTGAAAGAGGCGACTTCGCTTAACATCTTCAAAAAAAAAGCTCCGCGATTATATGTATTAAGTAAAATTAAAAAATTATTATTTCTTATAACTTGGGCCACTCGATTGGCAATCTCACTTTTATTATTTGTACCGAACTCGCAACCACACGCCCGGACTATTTATTTCTAAATACCTACATCGGGTTTTTTATTAATGTAAATTAACTTTAAAAACTATTATGTTCTCATGTAAGTCTTTAAACCGAAGTAGGGTTAATGTTCATTTCTTCTATTCATTATATTAGTAAGAACTTCCCGCGACGCCCAACTAAACAACATCTATTACAACTTGCTCGTCAAATTATTTTTAAATATTGAGTTTAAAGTGAGATATTGATCTATATGTGATAGTAATTATATGCATAAGACTATTATAAGTGTATTCAACGATCTTCTCAGTGTTAAAAGCTTATCTAATTGCAATAAATCAACATTTTATAAACAACCGTTAAAACCAATTCAGTGCAACTGTGATTCAAATAAATCGTTGGCCGTAACGCGTAAGCGACGCGGATAGCACGGCGCTTACGACCTTTTCACCGAGACGCCGCACACGAGCTTCGCGCTTACACCAAACAGCGCTTTAAGTATTACATTGCATCATACTATTTTGTATTGCTAGACGCTACTGCTTTGCACGCCGCTGATAGCGCTTAATTCTCACCACGTTATATTTTAAAATATTGACTGTGGATTGATAAAACATGTCAACAAAGAACTGTGCTGGTTGTATGAACGCTTTTAAGAGCCGAGAATGTTTGCAATGCTGCATTTGTCACCTCTGGTTCGATCTGTTATGTGCGAATGAAAAGCGCTTCAAACTTATGGGTTTAGAACAAAGAGGGTCTTGGAAATGCCCTGGCTGCCGTATGAAACAATCCAAAGGCGACAACACGAACACACCCGTCTGCCCTATTCGACTTGAGAGTCCACCTAAAACTACGCAACAGTCGCCCTCGCCATCTGATAGCAACATTACACTCCGCACTAAACCATCCCGTACCATGTCGCCAGACCAAGCCAACGATGGCAACCTTATACATTGTACAAGTGAAACCCTGCGAGAGATTATAAAACAGGAGATACAGAGTGCACTTAAGGATGCTGTATCGAAGCAGTTTCAACAAATAACTGAACTCGTAGATGATGTTAAGAAATCACTATCTTTCTTTAACGAGAAGTACGAAGAAATGAGGGCTACGCTAGAAGAAAAATCAAGTAAAATCCAACATCTTGAAAGGGACAATGTGACCTTACATGAAACGCTTCAACAGATGGGTAAGCGTCTTAACTTAGTAGAACAGGCCTCCAGGTCCACCAACATAGAAATACAATGTGTACCAGAAAATAAATCTGAAAACTTAGCTACTACTGTACTACAACTTGGTAAAGTTATCAACTGCGATATGAAAGACCACGACATACTACACTGCACAAGAATTGCTAAAATGGACACTCAAAGCAAAAGGCCTCGATCTATGCTTATCAAGCTTAGTAGTCCTCGTCTGCGTGACAGCTTCCTTGCCGCAGTAATTAAATACAACAGGAAAAATGCTCAGGAAAAACTAAACACTAGTCATCTGGGAATAGCAAGTGAAAATCCTCTACCTATATACATCAGCGAACATCTAACTGCCGAAAACAAAGCAATCCATGCAGCAGCCCGGATACGTGGTAAAGAATTGGGATACAAGTTCGTATGGGTCCGAAACGGAAAAATCTTCATTAAGAGAAACGAGACCACGCAGAGTATCCTAATTAGCAGTTTAGATAAGTTAAAATCTTTAACATAAGCGTATTATTTTTTTTTTTGCACTCATTTTTATCATGTTCCTGTTGTCACTTCTAGTCACATTCAATTGTCCACTTCATATATATTACCAAAACGTACGAGGCTTGAAAACTAAAACTGTTAACTTGTATCAAAACATATCCATTAATAAATATGATATTGTAGTGCTCACAGAGACTTGGTTACATAGTGACGTTTATGACTCAGAGTTGTTTGATGATAGGTACGTTGTTTATAGACGCGATCGTGAAACAAGTATATATAATACTAGAAAAGACGGCGGTGGTGTTCTAATTGCTATTTCCAAGCATTTGAAATCATGCAGGCTATCACATCTCGAAAGCGAGATTGAAGATTTATGGGTTAGTATAGACATTCTCTCAAAAAATATTAAACGTAAACTCTATATTGGTGGAGTATATTTACCACCACCTGTCCACCATAATACACTAACAATATATACAAATAATGTGCAGAAAGTTATAAATAAAAATGATAATATGTTAATCTTGTGCGATTTTAATCTTAGCAATATATCTTGGTTACCAAAAATAAAAAAATATTCCCTGAATGCAGGAATACGGACATAAATGCAATATTTACTGAATTTATATCTCTGAACGCCTTAAATCAATATAATAACATACTAAATAGTAAACAAAAAATTTTAGACTTGATACTGTCTAATCAACATATAGAAAACGTCGCGCGTAGTAATTTAAGTATATCAAAAGAGGATCCTTTGCACCCACCGCTTGAATTTTACCTACCATTACTAGCAGATTGTCAGCTGAAGGGGAAAGCCGCTACTAAGCCCAACTTCTTTCAGGCTGACTATGATAAAGTATTAAATATGTTATTGTCAGTAAAATGGGAAAGTTTATTCGAAACTTGCTTTACGGTTAACGAAATGCTAGATGTATTTTATGATAAGTTAAGATGTATAATACTAGCAACTATTCCTAAGAAAACATTAAACAACAAAAAATATCCTCCGTGGTATTCCCAAGATCTTAAACGTTTATTTAAAGAAAAATATAAATACCATGTTCGTTTTAAAAAATATAATAATCCGCTAGATTTAGTTTACTTCGAGAAACTAAGAGAAGATTGCAAAATACTGACAGTGACTTGCTACAAAAAATACTTAGATAATATAGAGAACGGGATAACTAGAAATCCAAAATTATTCTGGTCATTTATTAAAAATAAGAGGAAGAGTAGCAGTTCATATCCAGCTCAAATGCAATAAAACAATAAAATATCAAAAGATGGAGATGAAATTTGCAATATGTTTGGTGAAAATTTCGCGCAGGCTTTTAATCAACCATCAAACAGCTTTAATGTTACGAATACAATTTCTGTTATTACATCGACAGCGCTGTGTAATTTAGAATTCACAGATAAGGAAATATATAAAGGTTTAAAAGCACTAGACGAAAATAAGGGAGCGGGCAGTGATGGCATTCCTCCTGTTTTTATTAAGCGCTGTGCAAAAGCTCTAGCCTATCCTCTTCAATTTATTTTTAATAAATCCCTTTATGAAGGTACCTTTCCACGAAGTGGAAAGAAGCTTTAGTAGTGCCTATATTTAAATCTGGTGAAAAGCATCTTGTGAATAACTACAGACCAATTTCAATACTGATTACATTTGGCAAAGTATTTGAAAAACTCGTTAGTAAACACCTAACGTGGCATCTAAAACAACATATAACTAAACATCAACATGGCTTCGTTAAATCTAGGTCCACTAACACTATCTTATTATGTTTCACGGCTGTTTTATCTGAGTGCCTAGATAGACGTATCCCAGTAGACGCAATCTACACAGATTTCAGTAAAGCATTTGATAAAGTGGACCATTGCCTTCTCATTGAAAAGCTTGCTCAGTTTGGCATCGATGGATCATTGATTAAGTGGTTTAAATCATACTTACAAGACAGAACTTCTAAAGTAGTTATAAATGGATATTCTTCAACTAGTTACAAAGCCACCTCTGGAATTCCCCAGGGATCTCATTTAGGTCCAATACTTTTTAACGTTTTTATTAATGACATAGTCAAATGCTTCAAACACTCACGTTTATTTTTATTTGCCGATGATTTAAAGATTATTAACGATTCAAACTGATACAGATGTTCAAATGCTACAGAATGAAATAAACAGACTATCAAACTGGTGTAAAGATAATAAAATGCTGTTAAATACAAGTAAATGTCACTACACACAGTTCACCCGCAACAAACAATTAAAAAATAATAGCTACAACATAGAAGGAGTCCAACTAAACAAGATTCATGTCATTCGTGATTTAGGAGTTAAACTAGACAGTGCCCTCAAATTCGATGTTCATATATTACATACCGTTGCAAGAGGTTTTAAAATACTTGGCTTTGTCTTGCGAAATTGCAAGGACTTCAAAAATTCGTTAACAAAAATAAAGTTGTTTAACTCACTTATACGCCCGATTCTAGAGTATGGCTCAGTCGTATGGAATCCACATTATGACGTATATACAAAGCGTTTAGAGAGCGTCCAGAGGCGTTTCCTCTACCACCTATGTTACGGAGACCGTTTAGCAAAACTAATTTCAAACTACACATTAAGGTTAAAACATTATAAACTAAAAACATTAGCAAGCCGCAGATTGAAACTAGATGCCATATTTCTGCATAAAATTCTGAACGGCATCACAGACTAGTGAACTGTTAGCCGCCTTACACATAAAAATACCTAACCGAATTCCAAGAAAAAGTAATTATAACCTATTGGATGTTCCATTCTCAAAAACCAACCTGGGTCATTACGCTGCTGTACCAAGGCTTTGTAGGCAATACAATAATTTATCAAAGTCTCACGATATTGATATTAGTCAACCCTTACCAAAATATAAAACACACTTAGAACGGGTTATTTAAGTTTTTCATTAAGTTTCACATTGTTTATTTCTTTTGTTAAGTTAATTCCTAACGTGTAGCTTATTTTAATTAATTAATTTTAAATTTTTCTATTTTATGCTTTGTTGTTATATGTATGTGCATGCTGTGGTCTCCTATAAGTAAAGGAGTACACTATACAAAACTAATGTCCATTTGTCTGTGCAATTTTGTGTATATTCTTTGTTGGAGATCCTTAATAAATAAATAAATAAGTTAAAACATTTATCGATTACCCAGCTCAAGACAGCAGCGGAGCACCCCAGCGGCCAGTTAACTCTTGGGGCGCACGTGTCCCAGCAGCTGCTGCTGACGCCGCTCATCGTGATGCACTACACGGCGCGCGACGATTCCCCGCGCGGCGGGTACTCGCGCGCCACGCTCAACGCCGCCGACGTCGTGCTCGCCTCCTACCAGTCGCACGTGTCTGCTAAGGTATAACTAGTAGCCCTATACTACACGGCGCGCGACGACTCCCCGTTTTTCTTGCGGCGTGCCTTACCCATATTCCACAGTGTCTGCCAATCTTTACTCTGAGGGATGAAAGATAGTAGAACTAGTAGTAGCCCTGCACTCCTACAGAAAAAACTATTGAATACATAATTTAGTAACTACAGGGCAATTATTTGTGATTTGGAGTAATATTAGATTTTTCGAATGTGCCAACACTAACACAATGCCCACGCATCTCACCGTTGTTACAACGAATTTTTGATTCTCAGTCTTAGTTATGCGTGATCCATATATACATACACAGATAGATTATTATATAGCATAGTCCCAGGTTTCAGACTCTATATCTGGTTTACCTAAGTGCTATTCTCTTAGGTTTGTTATAATTCACATGTTGTTGAGAAGTCCTTAGAATGATATCTAATATATAAAATTCTCGTGTCACGGGGTTCGAACTTGAACTCCTCCGAAACGGCTCGACCGATTTTTGTGATCCTTAGCGTGATTGTCGGCCAGGGTGGAGAATCGGCCAACATCTATTTTTCATCCCCCTAAATGTTAAGGGTAGTCCACCCCTAAATTTTATTTTTTATTTTTTAGGCAAAATTTTTTGTTTTGATTTTTTTATGACACAGCATACAAAAATACATACAACCCTAAATTTTCACCCCTCTACGATCAACCCTTATATTTTATTTGTTAATTAAAAACTTTAATTTTTTTTGGTAAAATTTTATTTTTATTTTTTGATGACTTACAATAAAAAATCTCATATTACTCTCAATTTTTCACCCCTCTACGATCAACCCCTATTTTTTATTTGTTAATTATAAACTTTAATTTTTTGGAATTTTTTTTTTTATTTTATGATGACTTACAATAAAAATCTCATATTACTCTCAATTTTTCACCCCTCTACGATCAACCCCTAGTTTTTATTTGTTAATTATAAACTTTAATTTTTTGGCAAAATTTTTTTTGATTTTATGATGACTTACAATAAAAAATCTCATATTACTCTCAATTTTTCACCCCTCTACGATCAACTCCTATTTTTTATTTGTTAATTATAAACTTTAATTTTTTGGCAAATTTTTTTTTTTAATTTTTTGATGACTTACAATAAAAAATCTCATATTACTTTCAATTTTTCACCCCTCTACGATCAACTCATATTTTTTATTTGTTAATTATAAACTTTAATTTTTTGGCAAATTTTTTTTTAAATTTTTGATGACTTACAATAAAAAATCTCATAATACTCTCAATTTTTCACCCCTTTACGATCAACCCCTATTTTTTATTTGTTAATTCCTATCCAGATATTATAATTTCAAGTTCCTTTAATTATGATTTTTTTTTTAATTCAATTTGATCTCCCGCCCTCACCGTTCGACTACTGATCAACTATAAATCGATCAGTTATCCCCGCCAAGTGTCACCACTTATCCAGCAAACATTACGTAGTAGGGATGAGGACGAAGCCGGTCTCCTGTCTTACTCACTATACATTTTTCAGCCATGTTTTTTAGTTTTATTTGTGTATCAATCGTAGCAGTGACTGTTATACCTATTATTTTAATTTTCCTTTGCAACTCTCATATTAATTTTACTGTCATCGTAAAATTATCATTAATTTCCAGTGCAATAATTTATTTACTATTTATTAATCTGACAGAGACAGTTTTAACTCTCAGTTAATTAAGTGATACATGAATCATGTTTGTAGTAACAATATCAAACAGTAATTGATCAGTAGACGGATCTGGAATCTCTGCATTTATGCTAGATGGTGTTGTGTGTATGTGGTAGAATATTATTATTATTATTACTTATTAGAGCAATCAAATATTTGAAAAATGTGTAGATGTCAATAATAGTAACAATGCGTTAGAAGGCGGTGCTTTACATATACTACCGGTAAAAAGACGCATACAGTAGCTAATTCTAATAGGCACTATTTATCTTTACTTAACAAATCCTAACTCTTAACTATCCTAATTAATATTATAAAAGCGAAAATGAGTTTGTTTGTTTGTTACCTTTTCACGCCTAAACCACTGAACCGATCATCCTGAAATTTTGCATATACGTTGACAGGTGTACAGAAACGGACATAGGCTATCTTTCATCCCGAAAAAAACACTGTTCCCGTGGAAAACAATAATAACGTTCTTATGATAATAGACGGCGCTACGTGTCTTTCGAATCATGATTGAATGATATTATTACAAGCAGAGTACAACCCGAATTGATTGTCAAATTCTAAATAAACGCGAGCGAAGCCGCGGGCAAAAGCTAGTAATATATGTATATTAGATAATAATGGAACTTGTGGTGTGAACAGACGAAGGAGGGCACGGTGCTGCACGGCATGGGCATGACGTTCCAACGCGTGTTCCTCGATCAGTGCTTCGGGAACAAGGAGGTTAACAAGTGGTACCATGTCAGCGACGGACAGGTAACTTCACACTCACGTTTTAAGTGTTGAAATTGAACTACTGTTTACGGAATTTAACGTGGTTTATGTTATAAAACAATAGTCTTAGATAATTTTACCTTCAACCTCTCAACCAACGTTAGTTAAGCTCGGATTCGTCCTAGACGCCGGCATCCGAGCTTAACATTGACATCCAATCATTATTTTAAAATTAATAATGTCTGAACGTAAGGCGCCACCTCCACGGGCGAGTGTATCGCGACGATTCCGCCCTTCTATCGTTTGGTAACCTCCACGGTAAGGCGATTATTCTGGTAGCGTATCGTCATGACTCGCAACGGACCGCGTCGCCGCATGTCCGCGACTACTCACCGCACCTCGCAACAGAGCGCCGCGTGTTCGCAACGACACGTTGCACAGTTGTTTCGTTGAAAAGAGCTCAGTTCGGAGACAGACAAGGGTGGAATAAGTAGTGTCAGTAGTTTTTATATTTTAACAACCAACACGCTTGATTTGTCAGACAGACAACGCAGGAATGACACGTGCAGGTGGAGTAAGGGGTAAGCGGGGGCGAGAACACGCGGCGACGTTTTTGCGGCGAGCGCGTTGCGAGTCGGTTGAGTTTTGCGGCTAGTTCATGGCATCTCGCGGCGGGCGCGCGGCGAGTTGTTGACGTTTTGCTCGTCAATGTTACTCGTCATATCGCCGCGATGAAATCGCTGTGATTCATAGAGTTACTATTGAATTTGATGGCACAGCGAGACTATCGTCGCAATACACTCGCCCGTGGAAGTGACGCCTAAGTGTAGGAAAAAAGGGAAATTTAGGTCAAAGGGCTGTGGTCGGGTGTTTTACAAATAAAACAAAAAATATTTGGAAATACATAAAAAATTAATTAATTTAATACTTGGTATTACCCCCCTCCTAGCTCTAATTACAGCTTGCCGTCGGGTCGGTTTTTCATCGACCTTATTAAGTTTTGACGGTCTCTTCAGGCATGCCGTCCCACTCTTCTAATAATGCTGTCTTCAGCTCTCCTACGCTCGATGGGACTGGATTTCTAGCTCGTACTCTTCTTTTGAGCTCATCTCATAAGTGCTCAATGGGGTTCATGTCTGGACTGAGCACAGGCCAGTCCATTGTGCGTATTTCGACTTCATGAAGAAACTGCCGAGTGATACGCGACGTGTGACAACGGGCGTTGTCGTGCATTAACACGAAGTCTTCGCCAACAAACCCTGCGTAGAGAACAACACGCTCCAACAGTATGTCGGTGATATACCGATCAGCCGTTAGCCCGCCTTCTCGGCCTCCCACAGGCAAAAAAAACAGGCTCAGTTTTTCCTTCTAAGGAGATCCCAGCCTCCGCCGTTTGCAACTGTTTCAGCGAAACAGCACTATGCAAATCGTTCGCCCGGACGCCTGTAGAACCGGCCTCTCCTCTCACTGCCATGCAGACACATTCCGCACTCGTCAGTAAACAGGACCGACCGCCATTGCGTAATGCGCCAATTGAGATGCTCTTGAGCAAACTGGAGGCGCGCTTGTCGGTGGCCTGCAGTCAATTTAGGGCCCGTCGCAGGCCTTTTTGGAGTTAGGTTAGCTTCCTTCAAGCATCTTCTTACTGTCCACTGTCCCTATCTACAGGACCCGAGTAGATAGGGTTTCGGGGGGAGAACTACGGGTCTCCCCCTTAGGACCAGGGTACTGCGGGGTCAGGAAGCCCACTGCGCCTCGAAACGCGTGTTCTATCGGCCGCTGATTAGAGTGCGCGGTGCCTGACATGGTGTTGGACTCGCAGGGGTATGTGGTTAGCCGCTGAGGACGACACGTTTGTTTGCTCGGCAAGCACGTAGCGATCGAGCGTTGGACTCAGGCGCGGCTAGTGCGAACCAGTCGGTTGCGCGAGGCACAGGGTTGTCTTAGCGAAGTGGCAGCGTGGTTTCGCTGCCGCAACGCATCTCGGGTGCTTGCCTGCTTAGCAAGTAAGAGTCATAGCTGGAGTGACTCGGGCCTTACCCGGTCTGTAGGCCTATATGGGTAGGCGTACGGACGTACGTCGGGAAGTGAGCGTGCCTTATACAGCTCCGGTACCATACTGGAGATATGGGAGGCGGCTTCTCCGTCGGCTTCAGCGAGGTTTTCGTTAGCATCTCTTAGGAGTTGCGAGTGGTGAGCGGCTTTATTGCTCCGGTACCTATCTGGAGAATAGGTAGTATCACTTGGGCACGAGGTAGCTCGCTTACGAGAACCGAATCTCTGAGGATAGGGTGGAGAGTCGAGATTTGGGGACAAGACCTGTCTATAACTGGTCCCGGAAGGTGCTTTCGGGCGCTGGAAGGTACAGCGGCTCTCCTAATAAACCGAAAGGTAGGTGTAGGTGAACGCTATATCATAAACTGGACTAGTCATAGAGGAAGGGTGGTGTCCACTCGCCTGCTCAGCAAGTAAGAGTCATAGTTGTGTGACTCGAGCCACACCCGGCTTGTAGGCCTATTTGGGTAGGCGTATGTATGTACGTCGGGAAGTGAGCGCGCCTTATACAGCTCCGGTACCATACTGGAGATATGGGAGGCGGCTTCTCCGTCGGCTTCAGCGAGGTTTTCGTTAGCAACTCCCAGAGTTGCGAGTGGTGAGCGGCTATATTGCTCCGGTACCTATCTGGAGAATAGGTAATGTTACTTGGGCACGAGGCAGTTCGCTTACGAGAACCGGATCTCTGAGGTTAGGATGGAGAGTCGAGATTTGGGGACAAGACCTGTCTATAACTGGTCTCGGAAGGTGCTCTCGGGCGCTGGGAGGTACAGCGGCTCCCACTATTATAACCTAAGGTTGGTGTAGGGGAACGCTATATCATAAACTGGACTAGTCGTAGAGAGAGGGGATGTCCACTCGCTGACAGCCACCCCTCGGACACGTCTGTTAGATGCTAGATGCCGATTGCGCAACGAGTTGGAGACTATGAAACGGTCGTCTCTTTCCGAAGTGCACTGGAGGCGGCTGGTCCTTAGTCTCCAATCGAAGGCACCAGTCTCTTGAAATCGTCTTTATACTCTGGATACAGCAGACTAGCTCAAGTGAAGCAGTAACTGCTCGCTGACTTAGCCCTTGTTGCAACAGGGCGACAGCTTGAGCGGCTTCTTCAGGTGTGGTATCCATATTTTCTTAAAAACAATGAATGCAATTTACAGATATCTGTACCGGTCAACTTGTGATAAGCAACTGGTAAGGGTAGCCCGGTTGTGGGTGGGTTTTATAGCAAGGTAAGTAGCGCAAGTCGTGGGTAGCTTATGGAGCAAGTTTACTGTATCGCCCAATTAAATTGCGTAAATAAATAAGGGCTTATTTTTTTTATAGGGTATTGATGCATGAGAGTCAAGATGGCGGGTGTACCTTAATGAATCGAGTAATAACATTTACCAAAAAAATTTACCTAAATTGTACTATTTAGTATCTCGGTTAAAAAAAATTGTACCTCCTTTAGAAGGAAACCACAGCTAAATTTAGATACACCCGCCATATTGACGTCAATATGGCGGGTGTTCTATAACATTTTATTATTTTATTAGTAATGGTTACATTACTAATGAAACATAATCACACCAAAAAAATGTACCTAAATTGTACTATTTAGTACCTCGGTTAAAAAAAACTGTACCTCCTTTAGAAGGAAACCACAGCTAAATTTAGGTACAGCAGCCGTACTGAAGTCAATATGGCGGGTGTTCTATAGTATTTTATTAGTAATCGTTACATTACTAATAAAATATAATGACACCAAAAAAATTTACCTAAGTTGTACTATTTAATACCTCGCTTAAAAAAAAACTGTACCTCCTTTAGAAGGAAACCACAGCTAAATTTAGGTACAGCAGCCGTACTGAAGTCAATATGGCGGGTGTTCTATAGTATTTTATTATTTTATTAGTAATAGTTACATTACTAATAAAATATAATGACACCATTAAAATGTACCTAAATTGTACTATTTAGTACGTCGGTTAAAAAAAACTGTACCTCCTTTAGAAGGAAACCACAGCTAAATTTAGGTACAGCAGCCGTACTGAAGTCAATATGGCGGGTGTTCTATAGTAATTTATTAGTAATCGTTACATTACTAATAAAATATAATGACACCAAAAAAATGTACCTAAATTGTACTATTTAGTACCTCGGTTAAAAAAACTGTACCTCCTTTAGAAGGAAACCACAGCTAAATTTAGGTACAGCAGCCGTACTGAAGTCAATATGGCGGGTGTTCTATAGTATTTTATTATTTTATTAGTAATCGTTACATTACTAATAAAATATAATGACACCAATAAAATGTACCTAAATTGTACTATTTAGTACGTCGGTTAAAAAAAACTGTACCTCCTTTAGAAGGAAACCACAGCTAAATTTAGGTACAGCAGCCGTACTGAAGTCAATATGGCGGGTGTTCTATAGTAATTTATTAGTAATCGTTACATTACTAATAAAATATAATGACACCAAAAAAATGTACCTAAATTGTACTATTTAGTACCTCGGTTAAAAAAACTGTACCTCCTTTAGAAGGAAACCACAGCTAAATTTAGGTACACCAGCCGTATTGACGTCAATATAGTGGATGTTCTATAATATTTTATTAACACATACATGAGAACATTATGTAGAACTCTATGCAAGTTTCCTTACGATGTTTTCCTTCACCGTTTAAAGCAAGCGATAATTAACAATTTAATAGGTACGCACATAACTTCGAAAAGTCATAGGTGCGTGCCGTGAGTTCGAACCCGAGACCTACTGCGTGGCAGTCTATCGGTCTCCCGACTAGGCTATCGCTACTGGCCAGAAGGTGAAACGTTATTCGGTAGATTAGACTAATGTCAGGATAAAGCCCCGTAAAGCCTGTCAAAGATGTTCATGACAGCCGAGACCAACGGCTTAACGTGCTCGCCGAGGCACGGAAGCAAGCGATCATTATTTAACAAATTAGCACATAAATTTTGAACATTCGAAAAGTCATTGGTGCGCGCCCAGGATTCGAATGTGAGACTGCATTGCAGTCTGTTGGTCTCGCCTCGGGGCTTCTATTCGTGTTCATATAATTCGTAATTAAAAATATCCGTAAAATATAGATGTATATGTAACTATATCAATATTTCATGATAATTATCGTGTTTGCTTAGACACAAGACACGGTTAATTTATTTCGCAGTACGAACTGATCAAGTGTGTATTTTTTTACTTGAGGTACTTTTTAGGTACATTCTTTGGTGTTATTAGGTATATTTTATTAGAAATGGTTAAATAATAAAATATTATAGAACATCCGCTATATTAACGTCAATACGGCTGGTGTACCTAAATTTAGCTGTGGTTTCCTTCTAAAGGAGGTACAGTTTTTTTTAACCGAGGTACTAAATAGTACAATTTAGGTTCATTTTTTTGGTGTCATTATATTTTATTAGTAATGTAACGATTACTAATAAAATAATAAAATGTTATAGAACACCCGCCATATTGACGTCAATATGGCGGGTGTATCTAAATTTAGCTGTGGTTTCCTTCTAATGGAGGTACAATTTTTTTTAACCGAGGTATTAAATAGTACAATTTAGGTAAATTTTTTTGGTAAATGTTAGTACTCGATTCATTAAGGTACACCCGCCATCTTGACTCTCATTATTGATGCTCATCGAAAGCTTAAATTTAAAACTTTCAAATGACATATTGTTGTCAAATACCAAGTGTAGTTTTGTAAAATTGGTGTATGTGTGCACAGTAAAAAGTTGAGTCGATTTGGTTGCTCGCAAGTGTAGACTATTTAAAACGTAAATTTTGTTATGATAGTCTTCTTTTGTTTGAATAGCTTTTTTGTATTTTCGCACTTTTGATAACTCTGCAGAAGAGTTGCAGGCGATGGAAACTATTATGCATGGTGCTTTTGAGAGTTAAGGAATGAAAATGAATGTAAGCAAGACGAAAGTAATGGTATTTGAAAAGGAGGAGTGCATGACGATGTGTAATATTATGATTGATGGAGAACAAGTGGAGCAAGTGAAAGAGTTTGTATATTTGGGTACTTTGTTTACAAGGCAGACATGTGGGAGATATTAAAAGGAGAACGACGCTGGCAATAAAGTGAATGGCGCTCTACGCACTTTAATGAACAGTCGAAGTATCCGAAAAGGCACGTTTGGCTGTTCATAGAGGACTATTAGTGCCCACACTTATGCATGGAAGTGAAAGTTGGGTATGGCAAAAGAAGCATGAGAGCAGAATAAATGCTGTAGAATTGAGAGCGCTGAAAAATATATGTAGTGTGACTCTGAAAGATAGAATAAGGAATAGTGTGATTAGAGAGAGATGCGGCATGATATAGTGACGAGAATAGAAACGGGTATGTTAAGCTGGTTTGGGCATGTAGAAAGAATGGACGAGAAAAGACTGACTAAGAAAGTTTATAAGGCTAGTGTGAATGGAACAGTCGCAAGGGGAAGACCTAGGCAAACGTTTCTTGATCAGATCGAAGACGTTCTGGATAAAGGCCATGTTAAGAGCACCTTAAACCGGCGAGCGTGTATGAGGAATGTGATGAAAGTGAATGAAGCCAGATAAGTGTGTCAGGATCGTAGCAAATGGAAATCCGTAGTCTCTGCCTACCCCTCTGGGAAACAGGCGTGAATCTATGTATGTATGGTAACTGGATTGGTTGAGAGATTAAACAATTATATTATTTATATTTACGCTTTCCCCGAGTAATATTATGATAAAAAATGGTTTCAATAACTACTTTTCGGATTTCCGCCTATTTGTAAACAAAATGTTTTGGGTGCTAAAAAGCATTTGAAACGTTAGAGTATGTGTAAATCTAAATAGTTTATTATTTTAAATAGTAAACATTAATAGTTAAAGTAATTTTATAGTTGAAAAATTATATAAACGTATCGTTTACAAATAAATCGCAATAAAATCCGTATAAAGTAGTTTAATTTCAAGCGATAATATGTTCAGATATCATTAATAAAATATCTATGTAAAAAAAATTGTTGTGGTTACTATACAGATTTGAAATTTTACATTCAGCGTCATAAGTAGATCAACATTAAATAACATTGTAACAGTATTTTATAAAAAAAAATGTATTCTTTATTGTTCTTTAGTAATGCATCGTAAACAAAATTACTATCTTTAACCGTTTCTGTAGTAAAAGATCTGGAATTGCAATAGTCGTGTATGATAGAACACTTCAAAGTCTCGAGTATACCTACATATATTCAGTTTCTGTTGAAGTCTAATTTACAAATCGTGTATTTTCACAGGTACAAATAACAGAAGTGGTCGACGCGCCAGTTGACAAAGTATTCGAGAGTTCTCTAACGTTCGTCAGTCTCAAGAACCAGCTGCCAAACGGTATCGTCACTCTGTGCCCACAAGAAGTGAGATCGGTGTTCATCAACCAGACTTTAAGAAACTAGACACTACATTATAAGATTTTGAATAAGATACCTGTCATGGAATTGTTCGCTCACGTGATTATGTTGGTTGGTAAAAGCACAATTATTTACTTATTTAAGGTGGGTACTATGTGATATGTATTAGTAATATGACATTAATTATTGTTGGACCCCGCCCCGTTCAGCTTAACGGGTTCACAGTGATATAACTTTGAGATTCCTCCTGTTTTCTTTATCACGGTTATCACATATGACTTAGAGATGAGAGACGGACTCATTGCTCCCGTGGGATAATTTAACGCTTAATTCTTAGCCAAAATGTGGCTAAGAATTATCGGATTTGCCTGTATGGAAATGCTCAGTAGCAACGCGAAATCGAAATTGTGCCTAATATATAGCATTAGGCTCGCTTTGAAGACCTAAGGAAACTGGCTATGAATGTGGGTTTGAACCATATGTGGCTACCCAATTGGGGTATGAAGACGTGTATGGAATAACCTATTGTTGTAATTGGTGCGTAGGTATTCCATAGATCTTCGCAGCAAGTGTGCAAGACACTTGCTTCAATTTCATCTATCTTGGTGCAAAGGATAAGGATATCAAGCCACTGCCTGCAAGAAACTAGCCTCGTGTCAATGGGCCATTAGTGATTTTTAAGGCATAAATTACTTAATATATATTTAAGTAATACATATGATCGCCGCGGTACGTTATCAATTCTAAATTACTGTGCAATATACATATATAATAAATTGTATTCCGAAATAGTTTAATATGTTCGGAACGCAATAATGTTCGTTTTAGATGAGATAATTGGCAATTTTTTACAAACAAAGATTGGGTTTTATAGTCTGGTAATTCTCAATAATACTGGGCACTGCACATGTGCCAATAAATTGCAGTGGGTCCTCGCGTTATGTGCGGATATAGAAAATACCGAAATGTGGGTGTTAAACATTTCTAGCTACTCAGTCGGTAACATAGGCGTGAATTTCTATGTATATATGTAAATTAACACGGAATTACGAGGACCCAACCCAGTCAACTGTGTTTTAAATTCGAGACTAAATTTGATTGAACTGTGTAAGCTTAGGCACGACTCGATCCTGTTTGGTGTAGTATCAATTTGCATTATTAACACGGTATTTTTTGTAGTCTCTTGGTTCCTTTTCATAATATGAATTGGTATAATATAACTTCACGTAACTCGCTATATATAAATAATCCCCATGATGACTATGTCGTCAGTTTAAAAGAAATATTTAAATGAGGCAAAAACATATTTGGAAATTTGACTTTATAGTTGAAGATTGAGTTAAAGTTTGGTTTGTTAAATTGTTAAATTTAGTTTAAATGGAATTATTTAACTATTGTTTTAGATAAACTACTAAATAGTTTGACTATTGGCCAATTTTGTAGATAGCGCTCAATGTAACTAATTATTTTATGTAATTTAAAAACCCCATTAGATATGTTATATTGAAATGTACTGTTATTTTACTCAAACTTTAAGTTTTATGTGTTTTGGTGTAAAAATTTATCTCTTTCCGTATTGAATAGATAAAATTGTAAAAATTATATTTGTTCATTTTAATTATTATTAAAAAAGGATTTATAATAATGGTCTAATTAGAATATTGCTTTTAAAGAAGAAGCGTTGTTTTTTGCGTATTTATTAACAATGAATTATGTATGCAGTGTGTATACTAAAGAGATTGCCATATTTAAGGATCGTAAAGGACACAATAATTAAAAGTAATGAATAAACACATTATCATTTTTAATTATAGCTATATTTATTTAAACAAAATCAAATAGTTTTGTTTAAATAAACATATAGATTTGTAACTGCAATACAAGAAATTTAATATATTATGTACCTACATCTTTTAGGAATATACCTCGAGGCAAGTGTGTTTGTCCTAAAATGTCCATTAACGAAACTGATAGGACTTTTTGTAAATTTTATTTATATCATAAATTAGAGAAATATTAGTCTTATGAATTGTCGTCCTATCAATTATATAATATAATTGCAATTGATTTTAAATTTTTTGCCATATTATTATTTATTGCAAATTTTGAACTACCTTTAAATATAAACTCATTATTCTATATTTTGTAATAACAATAAATTGTCCAACACAATATGCCAAATGTAATATAATAATAATATGAAACATCAATTTTCAATTTTACAGAAATTCGTAATATATACTACTCAAAACAAAATAAGGGCCACTAAGATTTTTTGCTGTACCGTGAAAACAATAAAGACATTAAATTGTTTAACTTATGTAACTACAAAATAATGTTATTGGTTATAATATAGGCTAACAATTGTTTAAAATAATGATCATGAATTGTTTTTTTTAAGTTCATAATGAAATTGGCCATTTTGAATGAAAAACATGAACAAAAGAAATCCTTGGAAAAAGACAAAATACTGTTCTTGTCACTTTTGTTTCTTCTTTTTAGTAACGAGTATGTCCTCCTTTCTTAGCAATACACTCCTGAAGCCTCGTATGCATACTCTGGATCAAATTCCTCACGTTTTCATCTAAAATCTCCTCCCAGGCACGTTTTAAAGCATCGATCAGCTGCTGTTGGTTGTAGACCCCTTGCTTATTCTCTCTAACCTTCGTTTCAATTGGTCCCACAATTGCTCGATTGGATTCAAATCCGGACTGTTAGCTGGCCGTGGTAATACCTCAATATGAGACCCTTCTAGGACAGTTTGGGTCGATCGAGCTGTGTGTGCACGGGCATTGTCTTGCATCAGGATGAATCCAGACCCCACTCGCTGTGCAAATGGGATCACTTGAGGCTTGATGACGTCCTCGATGTAACGTTCTGCAGTTACGGTACCCGCATTTAAAATGGTGAGCTCGGTTTTACCGTTTAAACTAATCCCACCCCAAACCATTACGTTGGGACCACCGAAACGGTCAACTTCGTGGATGTAGGACTCCGAAAACCGTTTGCCGCGTTGTCTCCAAAGACTAACACGCCGATCATCATTAAAAAATTTTACTTTGCACTCGTCTGTAAAAAGCACCTTGCTCCACTGAATAATCCCCCAGTTCAAATACTGACGGGAGAATCTTAAACGGTTTGCACGTTGAACCCTGGTCAGAGGAATTCGAACAACTCGTCGTCTTGACATTTGCTGGTCTTCGTGCAATCGATTACGTATAGTTTGATCACTGACACGGGTACCCGTTGTCAGCCGTAGGTGGTGTTGTAACTTACGGACCGTTACTGTACGATCACGACGAGCACTTAGTTGGACGTACCAATCCTCGCGCGCCGTTGTTATACGAACTCTACCTGAACCGGGTCTCCTGGCAACACTGCCGGTCTCTTGGAAGCGATTCCATACATTTTGGACAGCTCTTCGAGAAAAACCCAACTGCAAACCCACGTAACGCTGAGAACGTCCTTCTTGAATCATAGTTATGGCTCTGGTTGCTGTAATTGTATCCATGTACCTTCGTACTGGTGGCATGATTAACGCGAGATGATAAATGAATCAATTAAAATTGAAAAAGAAAATCTCTTTTCCTAAAATAACCGAACAAGTTAAGACAATCGAAGAAAAACATAAGAATAACATCCAATTATTTTTTTTCTTAAAATGATGGCCAATACTTTTCAAATTAGGAACACGACCACCAGCATAAAAGAGATCAAACACCAAAGAGTTCGTAATATCAATATAATGCTACTTATCAGTTACTTTCAGTTTACTAAAGTGCACTTAAATGTAAATAAACTAGTGGCCCTTATTTTGTTTTGAGTAGTATATATGACTGTGTATAAACACATACTGATATTATCCAGTTTCTCAGACTTGCCGTATGTTGCAATAATTTTAAAGATCACCTTACAACAGCGAATGTCATATCGAAATTTATCTATTTAGATATACTTTGCATCCGTTTTATGTCACATGTCACAAAAATTACTAACTTTTTGTCATTTTACCTAATTCTAATACCAATATATATGATTTTGAACGAACCAGTAATACTCGATTCACTAGTAGCGGGGTGACCATGCCATCAGTTTACATTACTCAAATGAATGAATTCCCTACAGCGGGAGGAATAAACTTTAAATAAATAACTTGAGCATTATTAATATACTTGCCAATGAGATTTCATAAGTTTTTAAGTGTTCATCGTATCACAAATTGTGTAAGTTGTATGTCCGAATATTGAAGTTGCTATTAGTTAGGTCTAGCGTTAAAATATGTATATATTTGCACATGAATACTTAATGAAAACTAGGTTATGTATCTCTATTATATATTCTTTATATATTTGGATGATCGATAGTGAAATCTCATATAAGTATGTATATTCATGAATTTATAAAAGCAGAGTTGTTCGCTTAAATGGTGCTCACAGATAAGAATAAAGGAAGTAATGCAATGTCGATGTATGATATGGAAACTTAGCTAAAATTTGTTTAGAAGTTTTATTAATACTGTTATTTTCTCAGTTCCTCAGTTTCATTGCCTGAAGGGAAATAATCATCAACATTTCACTTCCATTGTATCTCACGTTGGCTAAAGACCAATGGGAATTCCAAAAGTATGGACACTAGCCACATATTATCCAGCCAGAAGTCTAAGCTTGTCTTTTTGAACATGGGCATACCAATGTCAAATATTGCATTAAGTTGATAATAAACTAACTCGAAAGTACAAAAAAAAAAAGAAATTACTTTTTATAAGAATCGTTTCAAAGTGGACTAAAGAAAGAGAGTTAATAACTTAACGGTAGCGGGCTTTTAGACAAAATAAAAAAAAACATCGATATTGTGTTCTCTATTCCATCATGTGACGCTATAATCCTTAATGTACGTATCATATTATAATATAAATTACTTTAATTTGAAACAAACGCGTACGTATACATTAAAAGTATATAATATGTACTATGAAAGAGGGTAGTTTCGTAACGAGTGATGTTTAAAGTCACTGCTTACCCCATTGTGAAGAAAGCTTGATGTTATGTATGTATATGATATCCTATGTATTTTACCATATATACAAGTTTAGATAATACATCGACCCCATGTTAACCAAGATCTCAAGGTCGGTACGCATTTTAGGATATCACAGTTTATATAATAATAAACATAACAATAATTGTTTTATTTTAACATATGTCTGTAATATATTAGTGAGATTTGTATTATAATATCTTATTATATAATTATGTAAATGAATTTCGAAATAATTTTGTAAATATAGAAAATCGTGTTGACATGTATCTTGTGTTTTAATATATAAATAAACTAGGAAAACTACCAGTGAGAATCGCCACCCGTCCCAAGAACCTCTCTACCGGGTACTACTTTTAAACGGGGGGCTCCATCAATTGTTATTGGAATAGTAAGATCTTCGTTCGGTGCTGTGGTTTCGGAAATACGAGGTGTCTGTGCCAAGATGAGCGCTCACTTTGGCACAGCCACCAATACCCCCTTATATCTTTTAAACGGCGAGCCGACCAATTCTGCTACTATACGACCAATTTACTAATCATGGACGAATGCGCTACGTAAACAGATTTCCAGTTTGCGATGGTGGCTGTGCCAAGATGAGCCATACCAATAATCCAGCTAGATCGAGCAGATTTTTGGACTTGCTGCATCCAGCATCTGGCGCTAGATGGCTCAACGGTGCGCAGACAAGTAGCTTACTTTTTTACGGTGTGGAATTTTATAAACCGAAAAAAGTGGATCTAAGATCTATTCTTTTAAGGCCAACGCAGACCGGGACGGGATGGCAAAGGATTTTGCCGTCAGTCAGCGCACACTAGCCGCTTAGATACCGCGGCATTCCAGCGCCTTGCCACGGCAACTGATCTAAATTTATTAATTTTTCCTTCATGTTGGAATCAAAAACACGTCGTCTCCGAAAAATTAACGTACACAGTCGTCAGAGACGCGGGCGCAAATGGTGTGCATCCCCCCGCTTCTTTACCCCCGCCTCACCTCGCGGTATGTCACAACTAGCGCCGGCGGCTTCCTCGGCATGCCGATGCCTACCGCAGTACACCACGGCATCCCGCCGCGGGAGCCCTTGGCGCGTCTTTCAATGCCGTGCAATGAAATCCCTTTCGATGCCACGGCATTATTTTAAAGCATAGCAATTTATGTCGTATTTCTATAGCAATACGTTTGAATGTCCATTGGTAAAAATTTAAATCCCTTGCCATGCCGTCCCGGTCTGCGTAGGCCTTTAGATTGCTGCACAGATTAGTAAATGTAGTGACATAGGTTATAATAAACTTTCTTTCGATTTTTCTGTAGTGTCCGTCGTTTATCCGGTACAGGTGGGCCCTCAATTCTCTATGTGAGAACTGAGGGCCCAACATTACGGTTCGCTTATTTGACTTTCACAAAATCTGATTCCAACTTTTACAATTCTTTGGGAATGTTCACTAAATCCTAAGCACATTTTCAAAGAGATTTGACAAAGTGACCCTCGCACCACACGCACATGTTATAACAACCGATGACCACTCTGGTTTAGGGGTTTGCTACGATTTAAAAGAGACATACAAACGCATAAATAAAAAATAAGAGTGATATTCATTTTCTTTATTCAAACTTAACGTAATCATATGCCTTGCCATAAATTAAACCCAGAATAATAACAAAATGCATTATAAATACCGTTCCAGCATAAATAAACACAAAATTACATGAATAATACAAGTATGTCTAAATAAGGCATACATTTTTAGTATTTCTGGCGTAATACCTTGTTCATAGTTAATCACAAACACTCATATAAAGAGGTGAAATTATAATACCTATTTACCCATTTATATTCAGAAATAATATAATTCTAGAAATCCTTAGAAATTTTGGTTTTAACTAAGAACTTGCTACATGATTCGATCGTATTTCGACTTTACGAAACTTTCTTCATACTGCACTGTAATATAGTTAAAGATAATACATATAGGTATAGGTAAAGATAATAATAATAATATTAATAGTTTATTGTCTCATAATAGAATACATACTGAAACGTTTATAACAAACAAAAACAATAAAGACAACATATACATGTTCAAAACTCTACCAAGCACATAATCGACAAATTATCTCTTAATTACAGCGTTAAAATTACATTAGAAAAGCGAATATAAATATTACTACTAATGGAGAATGTAATTGGCAATAATATATCACAATATAAATCAATCATACTAGCTACGTATATACAGGTACAGTTATTTGCAAGTTGTAAATCCTACTCTCACGCCAGGAAACATTCAACCAACGGACAACGAACATTCAGATTCGGAACAACTATTTGCGTATCACACAAATTATCACCCGTATGGGAATGGAGTCCTACCACTCGGTGCAATCATAGAGGCAAGGTGACCACTGCCACCACTGCTCATCTATACATTGATCTTACGGTATGTTATTTGTTTTTATTCGTTCAATTTATCAAGCCCAAACTGTGTTCGTTTACAAAAGACTTAACAAAGAAGTTATCTTATCTTATGTGGGGGCCAGTCAGTGCAGACCGGCGACACTTCGACCCAGTGGGATCTTTTGTGTCGACACTCTCCCATAACGACTGCCATAGATGTTCATGGCAGCCGGCAACGGCTTAACGTGCTTTCCGAGGCACGGAGCAGGCGATAATTATCGATCAATACGCACATAATTTCGAAAAGTCATATAACTTCCGAAAGTCAGAGGTGCGCGACGTGGGTTCGAACCCGAGACCCTCTGCATTGCAGTCTGTTGGTCTCCCACTGAGCTATCGCTGCTCTACAAAGAAGTTAATAAACAGGTATAAATAACAATTTGTGGGAAAATTTATAATACAATAAAATTATTTAATTAGGACCTAATTCGTTGCTTACGTTTTCTTTTATATAAAATAAAAACCAGATAGCAACTGAAATAATATCATTTATTAGAATACAAATCTAGGTTAGTTTAGTTTCTTCAATCTTTAATCAAACATTGCGTCTCTCCATGCATCCATGAACGCAACATCTAGGTTTATTCTATTCTCCGTTACTTACCAGTTACAAACAGGTTGCCTAGTGACAAAGACCGTATGAAGCCATGTGCCATGGTAGTTTTAGTTGCCTCGCAACAAAATGCTCTAATGAATTACTATACAATAGTAATTATTTGTAAAATGCATAAACCTAATTTTACTATAAATCTGCTATGTTACTAGTCTCATGACCCATTAGGGATAGCTGTATAATGTGAACGAAAACAAAAATGAAATTAATGTTAGCAACATAGGTCGATCAACGAAAATTTGAAAATATGGTTCCTTAATACGATACTATTATACTAACAAAATAATAAATACCCTCATAAACATTTAAGTTCTTATGTCGCTGGTTTCCAAAGCTTAAATATATGGTATATATATATTTATATACTATCTATTTAACATATATATATATATATATATATCAGCCATTCTAATTATATTAATAAAACCTTTTCAAATTTTACGTTTGAGATTTAAATTCTTATGTGAGCAAATGTTTCACCACAACATGTCTTCATTTACGTTAAAAGATAAATCATACATAAAATGTTGCACACACACAGAGTATTATCCAAAATTTGCCCTATAAAATCCTAAAACTACGAAATAAATCATCATTACCGAAAATCTATTCTATCGAGCATATATTCACACATATTTACACAATACAAAAGCTCTATACACTACTTAATCTTTTTTAGAACTGATTTTTCAATCGTCAGTTACCAAATCATAATAAGGAATCATTTTGAGAGATTTCCTTTAAAACCTGTCAAAACGTTACATCGATAAGCGTTATAGACTACAATATCTTTGGATTATCTGGTGATTGAAAAATCATCCCTTAGTTCTAAAATTTACCGATTGACGATTTTATCTAGATATGGAGGTTTGACATTAAATTATGTCACATTCAAATTGGCACATAACCGCGGTATTTTCCAAATATGCTTTTAATTTAATATCGTACCATCATTTCTATTTAATACAATATCACTGTCTACTATCTACATATTAACACAATATAATAAAACCCGTATGTTAAAACAATACTAAAGGCATTAGTGATGGCAGTAAGATTATAATAAATACAATGTTGCCAGCTTCTTACACGTCGAGTGAGCAGATTATACAAATTCATCTTGTATATTGTCTAATAATAATAATTTCTTTATTGATACCCAATAGATGACAATACATACAACGTCTATGACTAAACTTCAATCCCTAACGAAGGTCCAAAAAGGACTTAAAAGACAAAGAGACAAGGCGACTTCTCAAGGTTGTGGGTACAAGGCCTGCTTCTTTAGTTTTAGCCAGTTTATAATTTATAAGGGGACTATAGGCATACTATGGATGTATTGACAAAAACGCGCAATACTATCATGCTGGTTTTAGTCATTTTAAAGTAATACTAGTTCGGTAATAATGGTTCCTGTGTTAAAAGCGAAAATTTGAACACATTTGAGTGTAATAATTAGTGACATCAAATTCAGCGCCGGCGAAACTAATAGATGATTTATGTATTATTTTGCTGTTTGTTTATATGTATATTTAACAAGAATAGATAATATTCTATAGATAATATGTTGATAGACTTCAAAGGTAGTAGTTAGAGCGAGATGTACTCGTATGATGATCGGCACACTAACTAACCGCTATTGAACCAAGGAGAATAATGAGAGATTCCTATTAAATTTGTTACTTTATATATTCAAGGAAGACAGATTCTATGATTTACTAACAAGAAATAAAATTTATCTCATCTTTACAATCGATCTAATTTGTTTAATCTAATCTAACCTATTATCGTCCAAATCTGTTTTTGGATAACACCTTATACATTTTGTGATTGTCATATATTTATCTATTTCTCGTTCATCATGCGTACATGTTTAACGTTAGATATACCGTGATAGATCAGAATACAAACAAAAACTTTTTTCGTTCATACCTAACATTTTATAAATTCTACTACTGTCTGTAAAGAATATATCTATTTCGTTGTGCGCTCTGCTTACTGGAGTAAGCAGAGCGCACAACGAAATAGTTTCATGTTAGTTGTAACACATTTTTGTGGGGTGATATATAAAACTTTTATATTTTAATATATCAATGGGGTGACGTGTTTTCGTTATAAATAAACGATATGTCAACCGCTTTTATTTAGGATGCACTTTTTAGTATATGTTTGGCAATTTATTAAGCCGTTAGTAAAACTATATATTTAAGGCAAAATGTTGAACAAAATTCGTTACCATATAATTTTTGATTAGAAGTCAAAAAAGGAATAATCTATAAATGTAGTTCTTATTATCATCAAAGGTAGTAAATGCATTTCTAAATACACACCAGTTTATCATTAGCGATTTAGATATTAGATGGCTACCTAAGAAATTCCTCCCTTTACGTCATTATTGACAACAACAAACTATTGATAATTGCTAACTTCGTAAAGCTAATCGACAACATGTCAATAAAAAAAATTCAGTCAGACAATCCCAGCGATTAACATGCGTATTACTATCAGATGGAATACCTAATCTGACCATAATTAAAATTCTATTGTCTGGCCATCGGTGTGCCGCTGCGACTCAATAGGTTTATCGAGGCCGAAATTATAACTAGCTAGTAGGTATTTACAATCTGCACGGCTCGTTACTGTGTAACACTACGGAGTTTGTGCTGCCAAAGTCTACAGTGAACTGCGGCAGTATCGCGCTCACTACACTGTGACACTTGCGCATTATGTCGGGAACCACCTCGTACGTTATCTCTTGCTCACTGAAACAAACGAAATGATTTAATTATTTTTCTTGTTATTGATTTTTTATCTTTTTCTTTCCTTCTCCATTTTAGTTTGCGCTCTGTTAAATATAATTTATTTTATTCAGACCGACTTAAGAATATAATAAATAAATATATTCTTTACAGACAGTAGTAGAATTTATAAAATGTTAGGTATGAACGAAAAAAGTTTTTGTTTGTGTTCTCTCTATTTGATACAACTTGGTAAAGGACATAGCATTTTTAGTTACATATATGTTTAGCTGATAAGTATTGATTAGTTATTCGGCTATGACTATAGATAAAAAAATCATGCATACACTACTCATTTATTAAATTAGCAAAAACAAATAATATAAATTAAAATGGCGGTAGATATGTATATAGTAAGATAACCTGTGTATAAACTGTCCCACTGGTATACTCGGGCCTCTTTCTAGTGTGGAAGGGTTAGGTCATAGTTTTATCCCGTCCTTGACAGACTTAACATATTTTCGACAACATTATGAAGAATATTTAGATATGCAGATTCACTTACAGTGTTTTCCTTCACCGTTAAAGCGAGCGATATTTTACTAATTAATATGAACATAACTTCGAAACGTCAGACTGTGCAATGGCGTCGAACCGCCACGCAAAGTTGATCTCTGGGTAGCGTTCTAACGGTCTCCCACAAGGTTATCACTGCTATGTAGTAGATATAGCTATGGCTATTATAAACCACACGTAAATTTTGTTTAGCTTGTCCAAAATCCATGAGGTTACGAGAAAAATGAATAATGACCTGTTCACTACCAAATCAATAACTAAACATGGTTTGACACGTTCTTAATATACTACAGGATGTCTAGTGCAAGTTGATTTTACGTTAACGCGATGGAAACGTTTACCGCCTTTGGACCTCTGATTGGTTAAGAGCTTGTAGCGGGCCAATCGAAGCGCCGAACGTCCGTCATAAACGTGTCGATCATACATACAGTTTTAGTTTAAGTTCATATTTAGTTATTTTTATGTTCCAGCAGATAACTTAAATAATTGTCCCCCTTTAAAATAGAGAGTCAAGTGATCGCCTGAAACACAGGTCACTAACCTAGTTCAGGCAAGTAGCTTATAATAATTTAAAGATGTATAAGTATCCGTTCTTGCCATAACTAGGATTTTTATTTTGGTTATAAACTAGTTTATTACGGCATTGAGTTATTGTTAGATATTAAAATTTAATTTAAAGTTGATTTAAGCCACTGTTGTACTCTTATTCAGCCGAATAAATTTTATTATTATTTATTTTTTACGATTGAATAAGTTATTTTGAAAGATAGAATAAGGAATAGTGTAATTAGAGAGAGATGCAGTATAAAAGCGGATATAGTGACAAGAAGAGAAAAGGGTATGTTAAGCTGGTTTGGGCATGTAGAAAGAGTGGACGAGAAAAGACAGACTAAGAAAGTTTATAAAGGCTTGTGTGAATGGAACAGTTGCAAGGGGAAGACCTAGGCGAACGTTTCTCGATCAGATCGGAGACGTTCTAGACAAAGGCCAGGTTCAGAACACATTGAACCGGAGAGCGTGTATGAGGAATGTGATGAAAGTGAATGAAGCCAGAAAAGTGTGTCAGGATCGTAGCAAATGGAAGTACGTAGTCTCTGTCTACCCTTCTGGAAAACAGGCGTGAATGTATGTATGTATTTTTTATAATCGCGTTAACGTAAAAGAAACTCGCACTAGGCGCTATGAATGGTGGCGTGGTATACGTACAGTCTCCGTTTGGTGAGCGCGTTGGCCGCGACGAGCCCGTGCAGGCAGTTGGCGCTCGCTTCGAGACTGAGGCAGTAAGGGTGCGCGCGCGCTGACTCCACGTGCTGTTGGACCTGCTTCAGGAACAACTTGTGCTCACAGCTCGAGCGCTGGAATATACACAACATGAAGTACAATTTTTATTACTTACATTTATGTTACTTAGTAAATTATGGCAGGCTGGAGCAACAAACAATACATAAAAACCCATCGTCCTGTATTATCTCTCAACTTTTTTGTCATGCCCATTTATTATAGAACGAATATATATACTATAAAACTAGTAACTGAATTATTTTATAATAAAGAAATTTGTAAAGTAAAAAAAATAATACTACATATTATACATAATTATTAGATACAGTATTTAGAGTGACAAATACTTATGATATTCTTAGATTTTATAGTAACAAAATGACAAACAAGCATACACCCTGCATAACGGTAGGCGTTTATCGTAGCCTGTAATTGTATCACCACAGATATCGTTCCAACGTCATCAACTCGAAGGACACTTAATTAAAACTGAGCTGAAAGAAAAGCTATTTAATCTAGCAAAACTCTACACCGAGTGTAATTTAACAACAACGTTAATAGTCTTACGCCCTTCCCACCATACGATCGCCCATTTCCCTCTAAAAGGAAAGTTTTCTGGACAAGTTCGTATTGGTTTTCTGGACAAGTTTTATACATTCACTAAATATCTGGTAACACAGTGCTCTCACTCGTACTATAGTAATATTTGTCTATAAATAATATCATATTGAATTATATACATACCTCTGTCATAATGTCGATACATTTCAGTAAGGTGGTGAGCGCCGGCCACACTGACCACTTCAGAAGATACTGCAGTTTGGTATCACCTCCCAGCGAAAACACGTCGCCGTTGTATGCCACTACTCTATTCTGAATACAGTACTCAAGAGCTTTTTTGAACGTCTGCAAATAAATAAATAACTTTTATAAAAAGGCACACAGCTATATGTACAAAGCGGGATAGACAAAGGTATACTTTCAATTGCCACCATATTTATTGAATGGAAGAAGGCGAATGGGCCCATTCGCTGCCAAATGTTCCTGAAGATGCCTCGCGCTGAGGCTAAACATACGTCGACGCATATTTTGTGCACGAAGCGGAATGCTGCAAGTTGGAGTACGCCCGGGTCCCACGTCATGGCTCTCCCTATCCAGAGGAGTTCGGTATAGTCAACCTTTTTCTATTGCAATAGTTGAGGTGGGAAATCCGAGGGTACGTGGCGGGTTCCTCTCTTCCTAATAATTATATGATACCATATTGACGTACCGTCTTAGTTGGCGAGCAAGTCGGTTTTAAGTATTGAATTACTTACGTGCAACAGGAATTTTCACAATAAGTCAACCGAAACCGAGGTTCTAAATCTACGAAACAGCTGTATTTGTGAAAACCAATCCACAACTATTTAATAAATTATCAGATGTCACTATTCGCAACCGACGCGATAATCATAAACTGTGCATGCAAACTGCAAAAACAGCGCTTTTGGGCAAGAGCATTTTCTGCATGGCACCCAAAATATACAATAAAGTACCAAATAAATTTAAGGACCTTAACATTAACATATTTAAACGTAATTTAAAAAATCTTTTACTGCATAAATGCTACTATAATATTAATGATTTCCTATGTGACAATCTTATATAATTTATTTTTTTCTTTGTTTTAATAATCATTTATCAGGATCTAATTTAATTTGACATGTTCTTAATTATTGACATCTTATCTATTACTATTATATTATTGGAAATGACTTATTAATTAATTATTTTTATATTTATTATAATATATCTCACTTCATTGTTAAGAAACGTTTAATTGAGATGTTAATTATTGTATTAGATCCAGCATAATTTTAAAGTTACTTATGAAGCACATACATTTGCATGTCTGACCAGACAGAGCATGTTGAGACAAAATAACTGTAACACCTGATTGTACACATATTGAGTCAAATAAATTTATCTTTATCTCTTTATCTTTATCTTTATGTGTGTCGTTTTAAAAACCATATTGAACGCAAAACTTTGGACTCATCTATCGCATCTATAGGCAGTATATTAATAACTAGGTATATACATTTCTGCAATTAGTTGACAAAATATAATTATATTTAGCTTCAACGCTTATTGGTAAAACAGTAGCAAGTATTATTAAAATAAAAAAGCGGCAAATAAAGAAATAAAGTTTGTATCCTAATATTATAAATGCGAATCCTTTGACGCTTTAACTACTCGACCGAGCATCATGAACCTTCGCACACACGTCGTCAGGGGAACAAAAAGGACATAGGGTCCTTTGAGCCAGAAAAAGTACTGCGACTCCCCTAACGTACGTTTACGCGAGCGAAGCCGCGGGACAAATCTACTCATATATAAGGTGCCCAAATTATCTTAGTAAACCTTTCTCACTTCTTGTTATTATATAATTTTTACACCATGCTAACTTATCACTCTATTTCTCATTGTGACATTCAACTATATGACACGCATGGCAATCTTCTTGATGCTTTAATTTCCTCTGAATCATTTTAAAATAATCATTTCTTATTCATGCTATGTGTAATAAAATTGCAATTAAATTCGAATGATTGACAACAGACAACACGCATAAGTAAATGCACAACGTCCTTGACTATGCAATGTAGATATCGTGTTGTGCACTACTGTTTTTAAATATCATTCGAATGCACATCACTATTTATTCTACATTCATATATAATATCTTACTAGAATTATGCCCGCGGCTTCACTCGCGTTAATGTAGATTAATGTTAAGATAGATTTTAGCCTATATGTTATTCTTATGTATAAACAATAATATTGTAAAGTTTCATCAAAATCCGTTTAGTCGTTTTTGCGTGAAAGAGTAACAAAAATCCATCCATCCATTCATCCATCCATCCATCTTCAGTAACTTTGACATGTATAATATTAGTAGGATATATCTTTTATAGTGTTGTATTGTTATCTTACTTAAACAGTAGTGTTTATGATATACTAACTTCAACTTGTTCACTCTCTAAGTAGAAGAACTCGTGGCTCAGCAGTTTTCTAACGAGGTAGTAATTCGCTTCTAAATTAACTGAAAATAAAAGCAATACAAATATTAAGTTAAATTATTAACATGGGCGTCGCCAGCTTCGGCAGGGTAGGGAAACGGAGAGCACTCTCTTTACAATCAGCTAAAGATCGAAAAAATGGTAAAAGTATTTTATGAACTTTATTTGATTTCTTTAACTTTATTTCATGTTTTCTTTTTAAAGAAAGATGGACTTGTCGCGTCATTAACTCATTATACATTTGATAGGATTAAAACAAAATTTCGGCAAAAGAATGGAAGTTGTTGGGAAGTTTGATGATTATCGATAAAAGTAGCGATAACCTATTAGGAGACCGTTGGACTGCTACGCAGAGGTCTTGAGTTCGATACAAAGCCGCGCAAAACTAACTTTTCGAAGTTACGTGCGAATTAAATAGTTAATTCTCGTTCGCTTTAGCGGTGAAGAAAAACATCGTGAGGACACTTGCATGTCTGAGAGTTCTACATAATGTTCTCAAATATATGTGAAGTCTGTCAACCAGCACTGGATTAGCGTGGTCGTCTATGCGCTGACTCTTCTCATACTGAGAAGAAGCCCATATCCAGCAGTAGGACAGTTCAATACAAGGCTGATATTATACATACATAAATAGCTCCACGCCTGTTTCCCAGAGGGGTAGGCAGAGACTACGGATTTCCATTTGCTACGATCCTGACACACTTCTCGGGCTTCATTCACTTTCATCACATTCCTCATACACGCTCGGTTACAAAGGCCCGGTTCGCTGCTCTTAACCGGGTCTTTGTCCAGAACGTCTCCGATCTGATCGAGAAACGTTCGCGTAGGTCTTCCTTTTCCATTCTTTCTACATGCGCAAACCAACTTAATATACCCTTTTCTATTCTTGTCACTATATCCTCCTCCATGATATTATAAGCCATCGATATAAAACTTACCTTTATCGACGGGTTGTTTATGCACAATGAGGCAGATGACCGCCGGCGCCACTAAGTAATGCATGATGGGGTTCACGTACAACTGCAGCTGAATGATCGGCACGGCCACCACCATCGTCTGAGCCTGCAGTATGTGACCTGCAAACAATACATATACATTAACTAGATGTGACCGCGGTTTCACCCACGTTTATGATTACTGCGCCGTCCCCGTGGGTCGTAGCGTGATGTTATATAGCCTATAGCCTTCCTCGATAAATAAGATACCCAACAAAAAAAGAATTTTTCAATTCGAACCAGTAGTTCCTGAGATTAGCGCGTTCAAATAAACAAACAAACTCTTCAGCTTTATAATATTAGTATAGATTAATAACTTAAACACATGGTATTCAACACTCGTAGCTAACTAAATGTGGTTGATCACATGTCTTCTTTTTAAATACATATCCCACACTAATCTTTTCTGTAGCGCGGGAGACTACAAACATTCTAACAACGAAAACATAACACCCAGATTCGAAACAAACATTTTTGGATTACACAAATGTTGTTTGCCTGTGTGGGGTTCGAACCCACTTCGCCATTTGTGCAGGCTATGCTTCCCTCTTTGGGTAGACAGGCGTGAGACAATGTATACAGCGTGCAACAGAAAGATATCATCATATTAAAGTGTCACATAATATAGCACCTGTAAAACGGAAAACCGCGAAAAATAAATCTGTATATATTATTTCACAAAGATATGACATTTTCTTTTTTATCGACTTATCATTGTTATCAATATCATACATACTAGTCATTACTTAAACAACACTAACAGCTGACTCAGGTGATATCAGTGAACCCGAAGATGATCGAGTGCAATATTGATAGATGCAACGCGTTGTTTCGATGTTCAAATAATAAAATATTTATCATGGTCATTATTTTTCTTTGTGCCAGAGATAAGGTACTTATTTTATTTATCAGATACTAGCTTTTGCCCGCGGCTTCGCTCGCGTTAATTTAGAATTTGACAATCAATTTGGTCGTACTCTGCTTGTTATAATATAATTCAATCATGATTCGGAAGACAAGTGGCGCCATCTATTATCATAAGAACGTTATTGTTGTTTTCCTCGGGAACAGTAATTTTTTTCGGGATGAAAGGTAGCTTGTGTCCGTTTCTGTACACCTGACAACGTATATGCAAAATTTCAGGATGATCGGTTCAGTGGTTTAGGCGTGAAAAGGTAACAAACAAAACTCATTTTCACTTTTTTACCGACTTCAAAAAAGGAAGAGGTATTCAATTCGTCTGTATATATATATTTTTTATGTTTGTTACCTCGTTACTTTCGACTGGGTGAACCGATTTTGATCATTCTTTTTTTATTTGAAAGCTGGTGCTTCCCGTGTGGTCCCATTTAATTTTGATCAAGATTTGACCATTCGTTTTCGAGTTATACTTAATAATGCGTATTTGGCTACATTGATGATGTTCTCATATTTGGCAAGGTTCACTAAAAACCGAGAAATAAACAAAATTTTCACAAAAAAGAAAACCGACTTCAAATAAGAATATTCTAAAACTTAAAATGCACTAAAAAGTTAATAAATAATTGCATATTCTTGTGAATAATTAAATTATTGTTATTATTGGAGTCGGTGTCAGCCAAGGTAGGTTTGTAACTAATTAAACATGAGATGTCTTACTATAATCATAACATAACATTGGCATGCACAATTACATACATAGACGCAGCACGCGGCGCGGGCGGCTGACACAGACTCCAAAAATAACAATAATTTAATTATTCACAATAATATGCAATTATTTATTAACTTTTTAGTGCATTTTAAGTTTTAGAATATTCTTATTTGAGGTCGGTTTTCTTTTTTGTTAAAGTTTTGTTTATATAATATTAGTTAGGATTACGGTCCTGAAATATGACCACACCTGATACTGTATATGTAACTTTCTATTTATTTTCTTCTAGAGTATGTAACCCTCGCGCAAGTGGATCTATCTCGCACTCGAACGATGTAATACTCGTATATGTAATATGTATTAATATTTAAAACGACTTCGCGACAAAAACAAACGTAACAGCACTAATCTTTATTACTTACAAAGTGTTACATTCAAATAGTTTTATGTAATAAATCTTATAGATAACATACTAGTTCTCTATCTGCCTATGTATTAAAACATATGCATTCGGCAGTAGTCTCGTGCTCCATTTAAATACTTTGAAGAACATTAAGATAGTATTCGCACTAGGAAATAAGCCTTGAGGTACCGAGTTGAGTTGAGCGCATTGGCGTATATAAGGGTGAAGGTAAGGTGTTAAGTTTCACGTCAATATTCTAGGGTTGATAGATAACAATCGTTAACATACATTCCCTCTCTCTACGACTAGTTCAGTTTATGACCTATGTTTAGCCCCTACATCAGCCGTCTGGTTATAATAGTGGGAGCCGCTGTACCTTCCAGTGCCCGAGAGCACCTTCCGGGACCAGTTATAGACAGGTCTTGTCGCCAAATCTCGACTTCTCCATCCTAACTCCGGAGACCCGGTTCTCGTGGCACTACCTGTTCTCCAGATAGGTGCCGGAGCAATAAAGCCGCTCACCATTCACAACTCTGGGCATTGCTAACGAAAACCTCGCTGAAGCCGACGGAGAAGCCGATTTGGATGTTTGTTGCACGTCTACGTACACCTACCTACTATTTAACAGATTTTAATAAAACTTGGCACACAAATATGGTGGTTTTATCCATGTCCACTCCGGATTAAAACTTGTATTAAGGTGGTATACGTGCCCATGGGATTTACGCAGGCGATGCGAGGCGATACTACCTATACATATACTTATTATACCTACAGTATATTATGTATTAAAGCACTAAATCGCACTAAATGCATGCTAGTACCTTCTAAAAATGGCTTTTCAACTAACATAGACTGCGCGGATGGCGTAATGGTTAAGTGCCACCTCGCCACTGCCACTGCGCCGAATGTTGTGGGTTCGAATCCCACACGAGACAAACACTTGTGTGTTTGCATGTATATGTATAAATATTCATAGTGCGGGAGTCGTCTTATAAAAAAAAAAATAAAGAGTAGAGATATTCTGACTGGCACATAGAACCCACAGGTCAGGTCATAATGAAATATACAAATACAAAAGAAATTGTGATTTGTTACCAACGACCGTTTTAGCTATGTTATGCATATTCTAATACCTATTATACACAAATTAAATTCTTATCGTTAATATTGCTTACCTATATCGATAAGCCTGCACTTTGTAGTTTATATTTTGTAATTAATAGCAAATGGCAAAATTCGGTCGTAATACATTTCTGCTTCACTCTTTCGAGATGTTATGTCATATGGGTATACAAGATTTAGCCTGCGTTTGCTTTCATGTTATTAATACATTTCTATCTCTTGGAAACAGAACTTTTTTCTGGATGAAAGATGTCCTTTTTTGGACCCCAGACAACGTCTATGTAAAATTTCATTATGATCGGTTGAGTAGTTAAGGCGTGAAAGCGTAACAAACAAACTCACATTCGCATTTATTATTTACTCTATCTATTAAGTATGTTTATAAACTGTATGCCGAATAATCGTCCGTGCTAGCCCTTGGGTTTCGGCTGAAAAACAGCGCTGCGGTCATCCGTAGCAAAGGCTGAGCTGGAACCTTTTAGACACACTGCACATTTTGTTTTTTTTTTTTATTTATTCTTCCTGTTTGTATGATAATATGTTGTGTTTTTAGTATGTTTAATAAATTATTTTTCTTTTCTTTTTTTCTTTTCATCTATAATATTAGTTAGGTTTACAGATTACATCAGCGTGGCGCAGCTGTTTTGAATACAATTGCTGTGCATGGAGTCTTGTTGAGTTTTCTATCACGAAAATTTCAGTAGGTAGGTATTAGTAACGGATTTTGCAACTGCGCGGCCTTACCTACTTGATACATTGGGACCTAAAACAACAACCGAAATAATGTGCCTACTCCTTCGGGGCATAGGCTATAGATATAACAGAAGGTAATGCATATTCTAAACTATTTTAATATATGAGAGGGTTAAAGTTACAACTACGTAAGCATTAAACCCAGTATTGTTTCTTTTAAGGTTCTGACGCACAGAATCGCTTATGCTAAAGGCTAAGCACTGTCACGTAATAGTTAGTGTTTCAGAAACTACTAAGACCTGACTTCAACCTGGGATATCATTCTTTCTTTCTTTTCGTGTGGTTAGTGGCCAACCTGTTGTCAAGAGTTGTTCCAGCTGCCCGTAGGCCTCTAACATGGCTTAACGACTGCTGTCAATTTGACAACAACCGGGACCGACTTTTTACGTGCCCTCCGAAGCACGGAGACGCTCAGATGAAATACCACAAAGCGGTTACCCATCTATAGACTGACTGTACGGTTTGCACACCTTTTAAATTATTATAAAAAGGGAAAAACTGATTAACTGATATAACTGATTTATTGCACTGAAAACCTGATAATATTAAATGAATGATGTGAGCCGAACGCGATCGTAATGACGACTGAATGATACAAATGTTAACTTAAATGTGAAAAATATGATTGCTGAGTGCGCACAGCGTGAGCGCGAATATGTGCGATGTTGACATCGTACACTGACCGCACAACGTTGTTTAACCTCGCTAATCGTTTACCGATCAGTGAGTGCAATTGGCTTATCCTAGGCTGTGGTAAAAATATGCATGCACGACGGTTTGTTATGCAAATGCAAGACCATGCGTCCAGAAGACATTTAACAGCCAAAACTTTCCTGAATGCCAATGTGTTCACTTAATCCTTACTAATATTATAAATGCGAAAATGAGTTTGTTTGTTTGTTTGTTACGCTTTCACGCCTTAACTACTCAACCGATCAACATGAAATTTTGCATACACGATGTCAGGGGTACAGAATAGGACATAGGGTACCTTTCATCCAGAAAAAAGGACTGTTGCAAACCTAACCTAACCTAACCTGCATTTACGCGAGCGAAGCCGCGGGTGAAAACTAGTATTTTATAAGCAAAACTGCAACCCGATACAATTAAATATCACAACCAAATAGTATTGCTTCGTATACGATGAGTAGGCTCACGGCATCTTAAGACGCTGTTCTGTTTGCAGTGTCCTTACTGTTTATCCTGACGCTAGCGGCCTAGTGACTCCTTTTTAGATTGGCAACGTACAATCAGAGATATAGGCTACTGTACTTGCCGCATGCTTTGTGTTATATTATTATATAAAAACCGTGAAGTAAATATGGCTGATATGTAGGACAAAACGACATCTCCATTTAATGCCCCGATTACCGTATGAACTCTAATACTACAGCCGCTAGCCGGTATTCGGTAATGGGCTGGCTCCCTATTATGAAGTACCTGGAAACATAGTCGAAATCAGGGTGGAATCTCCTCTTTAGAGGTATGGATTATGAATGTACCCACAGTATAGACAATATTTTTCTTACTTGTCAGTAAACCGAAATAGTGTAGGTGGTACAGATGATACACAAAGACGTCAAAGACCCATCTTTATCTATGGTCTTTCGTGTTTATCTTTTCTATTTATTAGACAACAGACATAGGCTGAAAGCAGTAACTGTATAATTTTATAATGAAATGATTTTTCCAAAAAAGATAAGTAAGAAGAAAATTTACTTTAATTCCATTTGCACGGTTCTGTGTCTCATCAAAAGATCTATCCGAATGCGCACTGGCGGCATTTCATAATGCGTTTATGAAAAAATGATTCTAAATTCAACTAGATAATTCCTGCGGCTTCGCTCGCGTTAGTGTAGATTATGCCAATACACTTCTATCCCACGGGAACAGTAATTTTCTAGATAAAAGGTGCCATATATCCTTTTCTGTACCCCTGACAACATGTATGCAAATTTGATATTGATCGGTTAAGTAGTTAGGGCGCAAAAGCGTAACAAACAAACTCACATTCACATTTATAATATTAGTTAGGGTTGCTTATTTGCCTAATAAGACTAATAAGAAAAATGAACTATACCGAATTCCTACAATAATAAATTATATGTTAATGTAAATGTTTCCGTATGTCAACTGTTCCTTTGACGTTACTCACGGTCACCAGGCGACAGTTACGAGTGCATACGTAATGTGATTAGCAATTGACCTGATTTACTAATTGGGTCAAGTACACACACATTATAATTTTATATTAAAACAACTCCGAATACAGTACATACTATTGAATTTATATATTGAAACTGACTAACACAAAAAGAGTTTTCCGGTATCATTTGGTGTTTCTGCGTTATCTTTTTCCTGTTTTCACTTAAAACACTTACAGTTTTTTAAGAGTCTTATATGCGATTGACATTCGTGAGGTGCCGGATATCCTGTTAGCCGGATGGAACAAAATACATGTTATGGGTTCTATTCGGAAAATCGCAGTAGCATAGAGTCTAAGAGAATAGGTTAAAAGGTTTTGAGCTGGTTTTATCTGTACCTCAGAATTACTAAAACATGTCGTATGTTTATAAACTAAGTCATAAATGTCAAATTGTTCATTTTTTTATTTCATTGCTTTAATAACTTAAATCTAGATCTGAATATGGTGCTTCTTTTTCTTCGTTGATTACAGAACTTTGACACTAATTTACGTACTAGCTGCAGAGAGAGACAAAAGTACATTATGATATTAGTATTTAAAAGTCTGCCCCGTGGTGCAGTCTAGTGAATTCATTCTCTGTACCTATTTTAGACCTATCTATGGCGCGATGCCCGAGTGCACATACATAGTTATTAATGAGTTCTTCTGTCAAAAAAAATCTCAGTAACACCAAGGATAGCCCGACCTGAATCATAGCTAGCGAAATGTGAGTGTAAAACACCTCTTCCTATTACGGTCGGCATATAGCTGTAATACTATGCATGTAAAATAGAACAATATAACAGTAACAATATAGAATTAACTAAGTTATCACTTATCAGGTAGGTATCCTTTGCTGGTGGCTGGGTCACTGTATATAACTACATCAGCGATCCAACCAGCGGGGTACACTGCAGGTCTTACGTCCGAGGGCCACGATTCTGATTGGATAACTATAATAATATGAAAATAAAAACTAACCTTTCATCTTCTTCTTAACTTCGCTGGACAAGTCCATCAAAACTCCTGACACCAGTCTCAACCGCCTCTCCTTATCCAGCCGCATCATTTTTCCATGCACCACTAGTATCCGTTCCACGCTACTCCTCACATCATTCTCGAATACCGACGCACCTAAATTCCTCAGCACTGTTACCATCCAGCCAACTTCTTGGAGAACTTCTTCAAATTCTAGCGGTTCATTCTTCATCAGACTTTGCATTAGTACTAGAGAAAGTAGGTTTGATATTGTGGCTACTGTACTCTTTTGCTGGAGAGTGATGACATGGTCGGCTATGCTCTGAACTTGCTTGAACTGCTCAGGTGTCAGTTGCTGTAAGTCCACGGGTTTGAGTGTCTCCTTGGAATGTGATGTGTTGTTTTTAAGGAATTGTTTGACTGACAGCGGTGAGCCTAGATTGATGTAGATGTTGCCGAAGTGATCGTTGAGGCCGTGCAGCGCTTTTAGGAAACCCTGTAAGTTAAAATATATGGCTTATTTTTTGTGACGTTAAGACTTCATTATGATAGCGATGATATAATCAATTATTTTTACTCGACTCGTTGGTAAACAAATAAACTCATTTTAAGCCATTCAGTTACTGCTTTCTGTTTTTTTTTTGTTTTCTAATAAATAGAGATGACCAGAAAGAAACACAGTACATATGTGTATATAGATGAATCTTTATTTGCATTGTCTTTAGCAAGTACAAAAATCTTTGTTTCGCCTTTCACGAAATTAACTATATCTATGCTTTTGGCATAAAAGCATAAAACAACATGAGTCCTAACTAATATTATAAATGCTAATGTGAGTTTCTTTGTTTGTTTGTTGTGCTTTCACGCCTTATCTACACGACTGATTGCCATGATATTTTGCGTACACGTTGTCAGGGGTACAAAAAAGGTTCTAAGGTACCCATAATTTAGAAAAAAGTACAGTTCCCGACTGATAGAAAAAATGTAGTCTAAACTAATATTATTAAGAGGAAACATTTGTGTTTTTGTATGTATGTTTGTAATGTTTTCACACAAAAACTATTGGACCGATTTCAAAAATCTTTCACCATTAGAAAGCTGCATCTTCACTGAGTGACATAGGCTATATTACATTTTCAAAAAAAATAGGGATCCCTAATAAAAATGCAATAATATAACCCAAGGTCTGAAAAAATTAGTCATAAAAAATCCGTCATCGCGTGCGCTGCGGCAACTATTGATGATAGAACAAAAAAATGTTCTACAGTATTATAGAACGTATTAATATCTACAAAGAAGTCCGCAATACCATATATCCAACTACTGTAGTTATGCCACTATAACTACTTTTTACATTTTAAAAGTTGATAAAAGTGCCGACAATAATCAAACCATATTATTCATACCTCTGTATTAATCCTTATCCCATTAAATTATATTTTATTAAAGACCGTTTCAATACCTGTAAAATACTTTTTAAATTATAAAAATCGGACATTCCATTCTAAAGATATAACGAATTTAAAATGTCAATCTAAAGAAAATAATGCAATAATAAAATAATGCGGTATTCGTTGTAAAGTAAAATCTGTATATTGACTAGATTATGAATGTAAGTGTGTATCTAATAATCTGAAAGGAAGTAATTAAAAACTAAGAAAACTAAGTGAAATAAAACTTTTATGTTAACAAAAATAAATCTATAGTCCGACTTATTAGACTTTCCACTACCACGAGATCGGTATCTACGCGAGTGAAACCGCGGGGCATTGCTAGTTGTATATAAAACTGAAGACAGGTAAATTTTTCTTTAAATACCTTATTCATTTATCTTCACTTAATACATGAGATATACCTAACAACCATTTTTAGAGATCACTACAGCATTTAGCATAGTCTAGCTAAAGTGACTTAAAGTAAAATCAATAGGATAATATTAATATAGGATCACATTGTTAAGTATACTCGACACTTCGCTTGTGAATCAACAAGTTCAAAGATCAGATAGTGTAAATATTGTCTGTCTTCGCACAGATTATGTCAAGACCAACCGCGTGATGTTACAAGACCCTCACCAATAAGCAATTCGATATTAGAAATATATATACATCAAATCAATACACATCAAACAGGTCGACAGCACTATTATTCGTATGGGACCTTAGAGACATACAACAACGGATACAAACACACAAACTATACTTTTGTCCCGCGTGTGATTCGAACTCGCAACACTGGCGTAGAGGCAGTGTGCAGGCGATCACTCAAACCAGTACAACATCAGTAGTTTATCTGGCATAAGCCACATTTTTACTTAGCGCATAAGCAATTCACATTATCATTCATAATATTATTCAAAACATAAGTGGCCGATTTTAGGCAGAAACAATAAAACTTAAAATTTTGATGATTTTCAAACACTTTTGTTTTGGGTTACATACTACTAGCATACTAGTTAATTCCACCAGCTAAGTTCGTGATTGTGCAGTAGTTTAAGCCTTGCCCATTGGTAAGGATTGAACCCATTTCTTCCAGATCGTAAATCCCGTATCTTAACCATTAGGCTATTTCATTTTATACCATCTCCTGTCAAAACATTAGTCTTGTAGTATTATTTCGGAAAAAATTGTAAGTTATTGTGTCTTCAGTTAAGAAATTCTTCATAGTAACAAGACGTTTGTAATGCTTTATTTACTACTAGCTGTGCCCGCGACTTCGTCCGCGTGGATCTCCTTTTACAACAATGTTTTTCTTTAAACTATAGTTTATTAAACTACAATTTAATAGATATATATGACGCTGCTTTTTAAAAATCTATTTAAGACCGTAATTTTTGTTTTGCATCGTTTCTAACATAAAATGTTATTTAATATAAAAAATACATAATTTCAGCGTCAAGCTTCCGGATAAACTACATTCAAAGTGGACCCTTCCGGTACATATGCATAAAAATTTCTGGAGCTACTGACCCGGGAAAGAGCGACGTACAACTGCCCATGTGAAAAACAACTGAGACTAAGATCTACTCCAGCAACGCGAAAAGTCTGACCCTGAGCTTTATTAATTGTCATTGCATAACATACCGTTACTGGTAATTGCGTTCTTTTAAACTGAAATGGAAAATTATTTGGTATAATGGGAATTCTGGGAATAAAAACAATTTCGCCGGCATCGGCACCGCAACCTGTTAAAATTTGAGCCTCTATTATGTTTTGTTGTAATTGTATGGTCATTGCGAGGGGTTAAAATGGATCTTTCGCATAACCAATTATTGTCCCTTTCAAATAGTTCTGAAAGGTTGCCGTAAACAGATGTTATAAGATCTTGCTGTGATTGCACTCTGTAACATAAGGCAGGTGATAAAATAACTTTTCCTCCGTGTTGTTGTGGATAAGTGCCTTCGCCAATTTTTAGTAAACTGATTATCATCCGGATTATCTCCAGTTCTTACTCGCATATTTGTTGTTAAATGCACCGACTGTATATTACGCCACAAATTAGAGCTTTTCAGGCAAGCTCTAATCTCGTCGTCTCTTGTACCCCGTGGTATTACCGGCAATATTTGTCTAAAATCACCGCAAAATAGAACTGTGACACCGCCCATTGGCCGATCACTTTGCCTTATATCCCTTAAAGTTCTATCAACTGCTTCTACTCCTTTTCGATGGGCCATTGTGCATTCATCCCATATTATTAAATTACACTCAATTAAAACCTTTGCTTTGTCGCTATTTCTAGAAATACTACAGGTTGGACTTTCCGTGCAATTTAAGTCAATCGGTATTTTAAACAAGGTGTGAGCAGTTTTACCTCCTGGTAGCAATGTTGCTGCTATCCCCGATGAAGCCACGGCAAGAGCTATTTTACGCTGATGTCGAACATAGGTAATTTGGTCAAAAATGTTTTTCCAGTGCATCTAAAAACCAAATTTTTTTAACTTATATCTACAAACTACGTATCTATGTATTTTTAAAATCTAAAGCGCGCTTATTCCGAGAAGAGTCAATAAGAACCACGTCCGTTCGCATTAAGAGTGACAATGTGAGTAAAGTCGGCGCGTGAGCGCCTTCGCCTTTTTATAGATGCAGCGGATGGCCGTTTCGCGCGTTAAACAAAAATCAACCGTATAGCCGTACCCATACTGGCGCGGCGAGATTTGGAAGTATTATTTCATCTATATCTTGTGTGTTTATAAACCGATTTCTATAATTTTTTTTTTAAAAAATAGATATTAAAGTGTACTTTTTAAATATGGGAGTTTGATAAAGATAATTATCTATGTGAAATACAATATATTTATGTATTTAATACACTTTGAAGAAATGCCTAACGATTAAACACGTTATTGTGACTAATTTATAAAAGATATATATATACTATTAAGGACTTTTTTCTAGATCTTTTGAAGACCATCATCTTTGTAATACATAATTTTGGTGTATAATCAACGTATGCGAGGATAAGAGCTCGAAAGCGCATTTTCATCCATCTTGCTTCAAATTTATCGTCACTGCTCAGCTCCTATGTGTCTTAGCGTTATGTTATATAGCCTATTACCTGCCCAGGAGCATGGACTACAATCGTACCCAGTTTGGTTAAAATCCCTTCAGTAGTTTTTGACCCATGCGTGCATATACAGACAGACAGACAGATAGACAGACAGACAGACAAAAAATTTACTGATTGCATTTTTGTCATTAGTATCGATCACCATTCATCCTCCAATATTAATTTTGAATATATATTCAATGTACAGAATTGACCTCTCTACAGTTTTATTATAAGTATAGATATAGATATAGATTAAAAATCATACATCCATATACGGGCTTGTCTTAATCCGAACCTCTCGGTATGTTCCTCAAATGATGTATGTCGATGTCAAATGTTTTGAAGTCTTACATGCGCAAGCACTTCTGAGGCCTTACCACCATTTTGTATGCATTCTTATTGTACCACGAGAATAGGACAAATAGATATACTTAGCTAGATGCCATCTCAATAAAGCGCATGCAAAAGATTCACTCTTATAGCTGATGCTAAAACTGAATTTCATATTTGGAAAATACAAATTTTGTTAAAATTCGCTCTTGATACAATACTCGGTTACAAGATACTAGATTTTGCGCGCGACTCCGCTCGCGTAAAGTTATGACAATTATGTATCCCTCGGGAACAGTTCTTTTTCTGGGTGAAAGGTATCCTTTTCTGTAACATAGTGTATACGAAATTCATGATGATCGGCCGAGTAGTTAAGGCATGAAAGCGTAACAAGCAAACTCACATTCGCATTTATAATATTAGAAGGATTGGTGACCTTCGCAGCGAGTCGATAATGGCATACGATTAAGGTCAGACGTCCGTTTAGAAACCAATTAACACTTACACGAAAATAAGACGCTGTTTAATTGAATCGTTAAATGAACCGGGTCCATCGAAAGTAAAAAAACTGTTTGAGGTAAATATGTATTAATTATATAAATAGGCTTCTAAAAATAGTTCTTGATACACTATATTACGTGTTGGGGCTCTTGTCTATTAAATAGAAATAAGTTGATACTGTAGCTATAATTAGATATTAGGTACAATATATTGATAGATTACAATGGTAATCAATGGTTCAACCTAAAGTAACTTTTTACTCTAAGGGTAAAATCCTAACTAATGCTACAATTATTATAAATGTGAAAGTTTGTGAGGATGGATAGATGGATGGATGTTTGTTACTCTTTCACGCAAAAACTACTGACCGGAGTTTGATAAAACTTTACAGGTATTGTTTATACATCAGAATAAAATATAGGCTACTAAAAATTTATCTAAACATAAATCTACATTAACGCGAGTGAATTTGTTTGTTTGTTACGCTTTCACGTCTTAACTACTCGGCCGAACTTAATGAAATTTCGCATACACGTTGTCAGGGGAACAGAAAAGGACATATGGTACCTTTCATACAAAAAATAGTACTGTTACTAACATAACCTAACCTACATTTACGCAAGCGAAGCCGTGGGTAAAATATAATTACTAATAAATAAACATAATATGCATTACTTATTGTAATACATAGCCGTTTTACCAGGCAAAAAGGCACAACACAACGTACGTAATCAAACTCAACTGTTGATAGAAATCAAGTTTATAATGCTAAAATTATACATATTAAAATCGCTGATGAACCAACATGCTTGCAGATTGACTAATCTGTCAAATTGCCTTGCCTTCACGTTTAAAAGGTCATCGACGGAACCGCGGCTTACCAAGGTCAAATATTGATTGCGAGAAGTGACACACCGCCTTATTCTTTACGGTGATAAAATAATAGGTATCATAGCTATAATATCGTTCATATTCTAGACCTCGAAAAAAGTTGAAGCCTTTGTGTAATAGGTCTAAAGAAAAAAGAAGGAAAATGAAGATGCAAAAAAAATTTTCCGAACAAGATAGTTTATTTTCAATTAAATTAGTAATCATTTTTGGGACTTAAGTGTGTGATGTTTCTCATACTGAGAATAGTTACGTGCCTACCGGGACAACAGATTGTAAAACTAATCTGGTACTACTGAGAGTTTCTTGGCAGAAAAATCGAATAAATAAATATAATAATATAAGGTATAAAACGCATGACGCAGCAAAGGCATCCTAATCCTAACAAATAAAATGCAAACGTGAGTTTGTTTGTTCGTTACTCTTTCACGCCCTAAGTAGTTAACTACTCAAACACGCAAGTTGACAGGGGTACAGAAACCGATATAGGGTAACTACAATATACATAATAATCTATACTAATATTATAAAGCTGAAGAGTTTGTTTGTTTGTTTGAACGCGTAAATCTCAGGAACTAATCGTTTGAATTGAAAAATTATTTTATGCTGATAGCCTATTTATCGAGGAAGGCTATATAGGCTATATAACATCACGCTACAACCCACGGGGTCGGTGCAGTAACGATAAACACGGGTGAAACCGCGGGAACATCTAGTATACAATATACTGATAATTGACAAAACCTACAATAACGCGAGCCAAAACTAAGGTGAAATCTAGTTTTATTATAATTAAAATCTAACTCTTCGAGGATATTCCGTCTTAAATCTACATACCCATATAAAATCTAAATATAATTTTCACAGTGAACGATGTAGCTATCCAAAGAACAAAGATAGTGATTGGCTTACAAGATAGGCCTAGCGTGCGATACAGGTGTAAATCAAATAAAGAAGTATAATACTAATAAGATATCGATATAATTTCAATAACAGCTGATATGTTATCGTTTACGATACTCAGGTCAAGGTAGACATATCATATACTAGACCGCCTTGACGATGAAATCGCAAGTGACTAAGCCGGTCCAAAGATCATAGTTTTGGCAAATAAAACTCGATTAAAAATATGTGGAAATAATTGTGACTACTCAACTCGAGTTCAAACTCAGTGCGTACGACCGGTTTTTCGAAATAATGTGGGTATTAATGTGTTATGTAGCCTATTGTAACGTTGAAAATATCGTAAGGGAACTTAAATAGCAGGGATTTATCTGTAAGGCGTTTAGAAAACGACGATCTTTTTACCATTGAACAGAAAAGTCCGCGTCTGTCCGTTGTCGTCACGGTTGCCAGTTTGTTTTGCGGCCGACGCGCGACGACCGCCCGACTCGGCCTCGAACTTTTAGTCTTTGTTCTTCGTATGTGTTGTTGCGTAGAATTTTATTATATTTAGGTATGTTCTATAATGCCAATCAAATTGAAATCTTGGTCTGCCGCTAACATATACTGTATGATTTTGAGTAAATAAAGAATGATATTTTATAATAATATGTATATGGTTTTAATAAAGAACGTAAGCACAATACAGTCGTCTGCAAGTTAGGAAGGTTTTTGAACACAGACAGAAGCGCCAAGCAGAAATGTGTCAAGAGAGTTGAACTAATTAGGATGCATTTCTATCATTAGGTACTACTAAGTGCATCTTACTAACTGTTACAGGTCTGCAACTTGAATCGTTAAGCTATCTCTGAACCAAATTTTTCAACTACCGTTCAATGATTTAACCGTAAAAGTATAGCAAACCGGTTACTATCATGTTTGTAATATTAGTGTGAATTACTTTTATGAAGGACAAATGACTGCTTTTTGCGTATTTTGTTCTGATATGTGTATCTATGTGTTAGTTATTAGAGAGATATTATTTTGTTCTATTATTATGTCTGACTTTAAAAGTCCAAGGTAGAGGTTCTTGCCCAGCAGTGGGACATATCAAAAAGTTCACGAGACTCACTTTAGCACATGAGAACTATATGTAGGTATGTATATGCGATGTCATACTCTGTACGCAGACACGATGCAAAATCCAGTGATGCCGAGACCTCTACTTTGACAGCCTTATGAGGTGCTTTTTCACACTCTGATAAAGGACTCAAGTTCGAAAAAAAAAGGCAACACGTCTTTTGGCAGAGAATGAGAGAGCCAATCTTTTTAGTATGCTCACAAATCGACATTTCCTTGTAAGAGTGACACTTAGTGCTTGACCAGACTGCAAACGCGGACGCGGGGCGGGCGCGGCGCGACGTACTCAAACATAAGAACTTCATGTTGAGCGTCCATAGTGGGTCCGGGCGCGGCGCGACGTACTCAAACATTAGAACTTCATGTTGAGCGTCCATAGTGGGTCCGGGCGCGGCGCGACGTACTCAAACATAAGAACTTCATGTTGAGCGTCCATAGTGGGTCCGGGCGCGGCGCGACGTACTCAAACATAAGAACTTCATGTTGAGCGTCCATAGTGGGTCCGGGCGCGGCGCGACGTACTCAAACATAAGAACTTCATGTTGAGCGTCCATAGTGGGTCCGGGCGCGGTGCGGACGCGGTGAGCGGCGCGGGCTGCATGGCGCGGGTAGCGCGCGGGCAACTCACTCTATAGCTTGTTCTTACAAGTGGCCGCAGTGAATGCGCGGGCGGTAAGCGGCAACCCGTGCGGGGAGCGAGTATCTCAAACTAATTCGAGCTGACCACGCGCGTTGTGATGACGTCTTCATCAGACATTGAAGAATTAATATGTGCTATTCAAGCACAATCTGCACTGTGGATGTCGAAACATCCTCAATACAATAATTAAAAAATTTTTGAGGTTGCTCTCGCAATTTTTCATACAGTGTGAAATTCTCCTTCTTTTTCTCTGGTTAAATTATTTTTATTAATTCCATTTTCACATGCAGCATTTGCCATAAAGTAAGAATTTTCGAGTAAAAATAAGTCTTCTTCATACATATTATACTTTGAAAACTGGACACGATAACAGACTGAACGAAGCTGCGCTCGACTGCGGACGGGCACGATCGCGCGTGTGCCCGCACCCGCGCCGCTGCCCGCGCCGCGCTACCAGTCTGGCCAAGCACTTAAACCCAGCACGTATTGATGTGGATAAATGTTTAAGAATCAATTTCAAATTAGTGAAGAGTAGCTTTTGTCCGCGGCTTCACTCGCATAAAAGAAGATTACCAACAGTACTTTTCTTTTAAATAAATAATCTCGGTGATAATATAGCTTTCTAATATTGAAAGAAAGTTTTTCCTTACAAAAACACAAAAAAAATCTTCTTATAATATTAGTATAGATCAACCATGTCTCGGTTCTGTGCACTGCTGAATTGCTTTCGATATAACATTTTGTTGCGTGTGTTTCGGCGATATTGTTTATATACCACCATTGCCATTATGACGTTGAAATGTATAACGCGCGACAATAACCGGCTCAACCGGACCAATCACGTAACAAAATGAAAGTAGGTATGCATACACATAGAATATAAATATTTAATAGAGTAGATTTTTTACTTCACTTTCTAAATGACAGGGATTTGTCTGTAAGTCGGTCAGAAGACGGTGGTGTTTTTGAGATTTGAACAGAAAAGTCCGTTTCTATCCGTGAGGAAACCCTTGTATCTTAAAGTTCTACATAATGTTCTTGAAGATATGTAAAGTCTGCCTACTCGCACTAAGTCAACGTGGTGGACTATTGTTGACCCTTCTGACACCGAGGAGAAACCCGTGCCCAGCAGTGGGACAGTTTGATATAGGTCTGATATTTGTGTAACTTCTCTATCGCATTGGTATTTCTATTACTGTAATGATAGATGTAAGTATGTATGAAAATAAATAAAAAATAAAATAAATAAATATTATATCTTTTACTTTGTGACCTAAATGAATAAATGATTTTTACTTTGACTTTGACTTTGACTAAGGATATTAACTCAAAAACTACTTAACCGATTTTGAAAATTCTTTCTGTGTAACATATTTTGTTTAAAAAAGTACTGTTACACCTAACCTTATCCTACTTTTAATTTTTAATTATTGCTGTACTCACCCCAGTGGACTCTTTAGGCTTGGGCACTCCTAGATGCTCGTAAGCGAAGAGAGAGTGTTCCATCAGACGGTCGTAGCTGATGTTCACCGGCACTATGGTGATGTCCGTCACCTCGTGCGCCAACAGCGGCATCAGACTCATCGAAAACATACCTGTGCATAAAACACCCATGTAGGTACGGTAACTGCACGGACGGCGCAGTGGTTGCTTTGGCACTGTCGGTGTGGCATGTGTCGTGGGTTCGGTCACGTGACAAAAATATGTGAGCTACATGTTTTGACTAGGGGTGTTCTTTGTGTCTGATGTTTCAATATTATATTCTACTTGCAGAAGATATTTAAAAAAACTAGCTTATGCTCGCGGCTTCGCTCGCGTTAATTTAGAATTTGTCAATCAATTGGGGTCGTACTCGTCCAAAAATGAGAAAATTTTCATACAAACTTTACCCTCCATTTTACCTTTTTAGGGGGAGTTTTGTCCATTTTACTTATACAGGTCATTTTCAGTTATAATCAATAACTTGTATACCTATTTTTATACTTATAAGTCCAGAAATGAGCAAATTCCATATAAACTTCACCCCCCTATTTCACTCCCTTAGGGGTGAAATTTTAAAAATTTCTTTCTTAGTACACCCCTATAAATTAAAACACACATGCTCTCCAAATTTCAAGTTCCTACGACCAGCGGTTTAGGCTGTGCGTTGTCTCTAAGTCAGTCAGTCAGGACATCTTCCTTTATATATATTTTAAGAAATAAAAAGGAGATATGAATATTCTAACTAATATTATAAATGCGAATGTGAGTTTGTTTATTACGCTTTCATGCCTTAACTACTCGACCGATCATCATGACATTTCGCATAGACACACGTTGTCAGAGGAACAGAAAAGGACATAGGATACCTTTCAACCCGAAAAAACATTGTTAATATCCACTACTACTAACCTACATTTAGGCGAACGGAGACCCGGGCAAAAATCTATACAAATAAATAAAATTTAAGTGTCTGTTTGTAATGTCAAAATAACAGCTTTTTATCTAATGCATATGAAAGTATATAAGGTACCTATACGAATACATCTGTTTTTAAAATTTTGTCAGTCTGTCTGTTTGTTGCGGGTAATCTCCAAAACGGCTGAACCCATTTTGACGGGACTTTCACTGGCAGATAGCTGATGTTATAAGGAGTAACATAGGAAACATTGATTTTAGAAAAAAAATAGGGTTCCGCGGAGACAAACACTTTTTAGTTAAAATCTACGCGGACGAAGTCACAGGTAACAGCTAGTCTTGTATAATTTAAACCTCCGTATACTATGTACCTATGTATGTAAAATAATAAGTGTCTTTGGAGTTACATAGTCACAAGTCGTTAAGTTGACTTGTTGTCATTGCTGGACAGCCATTCTTGAGTAAATAACTTTTTTATGTACATAGGTATTTGTTCACCTTCGTTTCTCGTTAAACATAAATATTTCTTATAAACAAACTATTATAGCATCGTTGACATTGAATTGTTCGCATATAAACAGACAAATCAATCCATTCTTAGGTGATGTAGTCGATAAAAGATTTGCCCGGTTGTTTCATAAAAAATATAATAAAAAGAATGACTGCACGAATGGCGTAGTGGTTTAAGTAGTCGCCTCGCCACTGCTGCGCCGTGTGTAATGGGTTCGATTCCCATACGGGACAAAATGTTGTGTGATCCATAAATAGTTATTCCGAGTCTGGGTAAAGTCACCCACGACACAGGAATAATTCGTAGTGTGGAAGTTGACTTCCTAAATAATATTGTCTTATGTTTACGCGAATGTGTTTCAAAATTATGTAATAATAGTGTTTTATTTTTATGTAGTAACAACGCGATAAAATCCGTATATAGTAGTTTAATTTCAATGAATAATATTCGCGTAAACAGAAGACAACATTTTGTACTTCCTTCTTTCTTGGAGAGTATTTAATTTAAAATAGGCTAGTCGTTCCTTGTAAGAGATCCTAATGCTAAGTCCTGGAGTAATAAATGCCAGATGACTGGTCAGGGATTCTATATTGTATGGATTCTATCCGTTGTGTGTGAACTATATACTGAGGATTCCAAATGACATATAGTATTAATTTGGAGGTAATACGCTTAAAATCCTTGGTGTTGCGCTTAATAAAACCTAGCATTTTAGCAGCTCTGCCAACAATGGTATCGTATTGTGCAATAAAGTTTAATTTACAGTCAAGGATAACACTTAAATCACGCACCTGATGGGTAGTCGAGATTTGAACATTATTGATGTAGAAGTTTGTCTGTGAAGTGTGTCTTCGTTTCCTTGTGAAGTGTATATGGTGGCATTTAGCAGCATTCAACAACATCTTATTATCATAACACCATTTAGATATTCGGTCCAAATCTGTTTGTATTAGCATTGCGTCGGCCTCAGAAGCAATTTGACGCGAGATTTTCATATCATCAGCAAAAAGTGAACATTTGCTGTGCCTAACCTGTAAGACTATGTCGTTTATAAAATTCAGCAGCCGATGTAGCACCTATAGCAATGATCAGTTTGTAAAACTGTCCACTGATTGGTCTTTTTTAGTTTATTAAACTTGGTTAATATTTTAAAGGGTAGGAGATCCTAAGTTTACATTCTATAAAAAAACGAATGCGTTATATTCTTACTTTTCTAGAGAGTGTGCAATATTTCGATAGTTAACAATCTCACTAGGTATACTATAAAGTAAAGGTTCCTACATTCCTACTACACAATACAAAATTCAAAGACTTAGGCGTCTCAGGGGACTTTACAAACATTCAAACAACGGCCGCAAAGAACATTCACACTCGGTATAACTATTTGTGGAGCACACAAATTTTTATCCCGTGTGGGGATCGAATCCACAAAACTTGACGCAATGTCAGTGGCGAGGCGACCATTTAAACCACTACGTCATCAGTGCAGTCAAATTCTATTGAACATGTATGCGTTTAATTCTTACTTTTCTAGACTCTTCGATGAGACAAAACAAAATTCAAAGACTTCATATCGAAGTTTGCATTGTTTGTAAATAAACTATTGTAAACATCGATCAAATATACCATAGATGCACGATCGTCGCTCGAAAAACGGCCCCAACAAAACTGTGCATAAATCAGTCGTATGCGCTATATTATGCACCTGTCCCACTCACTCTTGCGTGCGCTGCCCGTAAGTAAGCGAGAGCGAATCGACACCACTACTACGGTGCAGACCGTACCATATACTTAGTACGCTTGCGTATCGCGAGTAACACACTTAGGACGCTTTACATTGACGCGTTTTAACTAAACTATTACAAAATGTTTTTCAGTGGGCGTTCTATGGTTATTCCGGTTTATTACCTGGATTGCATAATAAATGCAGACATTTATAAGTAACTAGTACTGGTCAGTGCCACATATTGACGCGGTTTTTGTATGAGAATGTGCATCTATGGTATATTTGATCGAAGATTGTAAACGTTTCTTTTTTCTTTTTAGAAAGACAACTCCCACACTAGACAACCGAACAAACGTACAAACTACGGTCACAAAGAACACCCAGACTCACTACACCTATTTGTGGATCACTCAAATTTTTGTCCCGTATGGGGTTCGAACCCACAGCACTCGGCGTAGTTTTAGAGGCGAGGCGACCACCTAAGACCTAAACCATTACGCCATCTGAGCAGTATGTTAGCGATGAAGGTTTAACATGTTGTACTGTTCGCAAAAAGTAATGCAAATAAATGCAATAATGCAAAACTGTTAGCGTGTTTTCCCTAACAGGTAATATTTACTCAAGTTATTGTGGTTAAATTTAAGACTCATAATTATAAACGAAGAAAATATTATCAGACACATATTGTTAATTATTTATGTTGTGTACCATATATATATATAATTAATCTAGATTTTGGCCGCAGCTTTGCTCGCTTTAATGTAGATTTATGTGAAGATACATTTTTTAGTAGCCTATATATTATTCTGATATATAAACAATAATACTGTAAAGTTTCATCAAAATCAGTTCAGTAGTTTTTGCGTGAAGGAGTAACAAACATCCACCCTCACAAACTTTCACATTTATAATATTATTAGGATGGGTACGACTGTGTATCAGCGAAAGAGTAAAAAAAAGGCGTGCACAAAACTTGAGTTACCAAGAAAAATATATATGGCAAATCTATACAAATGAATAAAATTGAAGTGTCTGTTTGTAATGTCAAAATAACAGCTTTTTATCTAATGCATATGAAAGTATATAAGGTACCAATACGACAACATCTGTTTTTAAAATTTTTGTCTGTCTGTCTGCTTGTTCCGGGTAATCTCAGAAACGGCTGAACCGATTTTGACGGGACTTTCACTGGCAGATAGCTGATGTTATAAGGGGTAACATAGGCTACTTTTATTTTTAGAGAAAAAAATAGGTTTCCGCGGCGATAAACACTTTTTAGTTAAAATCTACGCGGACGAAGTCGCACGTAACAGCTAGTCTTAAATAAAAGTAGATATCATATATATGTCTAAGAACTACATATCTATATATCCACACATCAACAGAATCTAGGGATACCTTAATCCTAAATTATTTACGACTTTATAGATTAAAATCTTTTTAGTTGCCATAAAAAATTTATATACAGATTGAAACCTCTTTTATAATGTTTTCAAAATTTAAATTTGTGTTTCTTATAAATTTTTTATAAATTAAAAAAGACAAAAGAAAAACAAAATACGGCAGCAAAATTGTTAGTAATTCGTTACAAGGAAAATTAAAATAGTTTTGAAAGAACATGGGACCTCATACCGCAGCAAGACATTGCAATTTAATTTTAAGTATGAATAATTAATCGATGTAAATGTGTAATTTTTTTTTTTTACGTCGGGCTATGCATTTACGCATACCCCTCCGCGGGGGCGGGCGGAAGGGTTATGTCGGACTCGCCGGGGTACAGAAAGATGTTAAAACGATAGAATGGACCTCCCGGAATACCCACTAAACCTACCACGGTGTTCCTCGACAAACCACTATCGGCGGGGTCGTGCGAATCACTTTCACATGCGGTCGCGACCTCGCCGAGGTTACGGCCCGCCGTATGAAACGGCAGGCCACTACACGAAAGACCTACCCTAAGATCACCACTAAAATAGAGCCCTGCTGTCCCCCCCCCCCCCCTAGAGGGGAGACAGACATGACACAGAGGCGCGCGTGGGAACACACACGCCGCCTCTCGGACCTGGTGCTGAACGGATGTCGGGCAGGCCCACAAAGCCCGCCACCCCCAGGTCAAACCTCAGGGTGGCTGGAGGTCGTCTCGCGCCCTCCGGCGCCCGGCTCTGTGGTTGGGAAGAGGGTTTAAGCGTTCCCGCTCCGCCGCCTCCTTGATGGAGATAACTTCCTCACAGAAGGAGGCAACGGCGTTCCACGACCTCTCACTCCGTACCACAGACTGAACTACGGCCGGGAGCGAGAGGGTAACCAATCCGACTGCCGCGATCAACTCACGGCGCTGCGATGCCCAGGCGGGGTAATCCGCCAAAGTGTGCAGCGCCGTGTCCACAACAACGTCGCGGCAGTCGCCGCAGTGGTGACAATCGCGCGTCTCTTGCCGGCCTATACGACACAGGAACTGGCCAAAACAACCATAGCCAGTCATTATCTGTGTCAGCCGTAAGGTGAGAGCGCCATGCCGCCTCTCCAGCCACTCCTCAAACACGAGAGTTACCGCCACAATTGTGGCGTACCCGGATGTTAACCGTCTTATATCAACCAGCTTAAGGCAGTACATCATTTAATGTGATTTTCAACTATTTTTTCTAACATAAGAAGAAAAATAATAGACAGAATTAAAGGAATTGGGAAATGTATCGAGAAATATGGAAATTACTACACTGACAAGTGCATAGCACTTTAACTTTGAGTAAATGGGTCTATTTCCAAATTGCAACCGTTCGAAGTCTCAGGCAAAAGTTAAAAGCAAAGACTAAGAAAATTTATTACCTCTCTTAGATCTTACCATATTTAGGTGGCATGCTCTTGTTGCTCCTACTTCGTGTACCCTCAAGGAAGAACTCGATGGGTGCACAATGCTTAGCCACCACTGTGCGCACATACTGCTTTAGGGTCGCAGCGTACAACGGGTCGCCCACCAGCGTGCGACGGATGTAGAACGCGCATGTTTCCCGCATGCGACGTCCTATCACCGCCATTGAGTAGAAATCTGAAAATACCTTTCGTGTTAAAAAGCAATATAGTATAAATGGTTATCCTAATCCTAACTAATATTATAAAAGCGAAAATGAGTTTGTTTGTTTCACGCCTAAACCACTGAACCGATCATCGTGAAATTTTGCATATACTTTGTCAAGTGTACAGAAACGGACATAGGCTAACTTGCATCCCGAAAAAAATTACTGTTCCCGAGGAAAACAACGATAACGTTCTTATGATAATAGATGGCGCCACGTGTCTTTCGAATCATGATTGAATTATTACAAGCAGAGTACAACCCAAATTGATTGTCAAATTCTAAATTAACGCGAGCGAAGCCGCGGGCAAGAGCTAGTAATACAATAAATAAAATTATAATAATAATAGTTTATTCAGTTTACAAATATGAATAATAATAAGATTTAAAATACTTAAAAATAGGATTAAATACTTTGGACGTCTGTACTAAGTTATACCTGTATCACAGGCGATATGTACTATTATAGTGTAATAGGAAAATCATCGATGATTGTTCTATAATAAGTTACAATTATAATAAAAATTAATTAAGGAAATGGGGGGCCCAAGACCGGTCTGTGTGGAAAACCTTGGGGGAGGCCTATGTACAGCAGTGGACGTCTTTCGGCTGAGATGACGATAATAAAAAATATATATATAATGAAAATAACATAAATACATAGTTACAGAAGAACGGCTGAATGAAAAATGAGAAAACAAACACACTTGCACAGAGATGTGTGTGTACATGGATTTAGGATTAGCTAGGCTTAATACAGTGGCAGTGGTAATTGACCAAATCATCCCTGGTTTCTGAGAAGCAGATCAACACTTTCTAAAACACGTTCAAACGCATATCAATTTCTGTGATTGGCTAACTGAATTCGAAACACCCAATCAAAACGCTGGAAATGAATTTGATAGTAACACGTCATTGATAAGCTTTACAGGAACCGGGTGTAAATTTAAAAGTTTACGTATTTTTCATGAATACATGATAAATATAGACGTGAAAAAACCGTACTAAAACAACAGTTGTTTCAATGCTCAAATGATTGCCTCCAAGCAGACAAAAACATATTTTTATGAAGTAATAAGAAGTAAAATAATTATTATGCACATAGAGCGACGTAGAAAATACAAGTTTTACTACGCGGCGAATTATTCATTAATAATAACAACATTAACAATTAATTAAACATTTACATACAAAGATGTTCACATCATTCAGTCATCAGTTTTAATTTGCTAAGACACTGTTATAATAACACCATGAGTAACTACTGAGTACCTAGTGCGAGTTTGTTTTACGTTAACGTGATCGACACGTTTATGACGTTCGGCGCTCCGATTGGCCCGCTCCAAGCTCTTAACCAATCAGAGCCAAACGCGGTAAACGTTTCGATCGCGTTAAAGTAAAAACAACTCACACTAGGCACCCTGTTCATGGACACGACTATGTTTGATACCTGTGTATTGCCAAAAGAGCACTGTCATGTCGTTGCCTACCATAGAAATATGAGGAATATGATGTTAGTCGTAAGAAGATTAGACAAAACAGAATTACATTGTGCTAGAAATTAAACACTAGTTGAAACTAAGGTTGAGATCTTTACCTGCTTACCTATAGAAGGTGTTGATCCTTATTTCGCTATATTTACTATACTGTTTACACTGCATACGACTCAAATACATACTCTAAAATATATTTTATTTTTCATATTTATAAACCTAATTTAACGACGATGATCTTTTTGGCGCACTCAAGCGTCGTCGTGCTTCAATAGCAAGCAACATCGTACGGCGCGTGCGCCTTGAATTTCTTGTTTACTGCGCATGCGGACATCCTAACTAATATCACAAATATGAATGTTAGTTTGTTTGTTTGTTACACTTTCAAGTGTAACAAACAAACTACTAATACACTAACTACTAACGACCGATCATCGTGAAATTTCGTATACAAGTTGTTAGGGGTACAGAAAGCGACATTGGGTAGTATTGTTTCCGTGGGATAAAAATTTATAGAAAATATCTACATAAACGCGAGCGAAGCCGCGGGCAAAATCTAGTAAAACATTAAAAGTAAGGAAATTAATTAATTAACTAGATCAATTAATTTAGTCTGGATTGCGATCAATTATATAATATCACTGTGAGAATGCAGATCGAAACGTTGTATACGTTGTGTTCTTGATACATTATTATTATTAGTTATATTAGGTAAATATTTTATTAGACAAAGGTCTACGGTGTCTTCATGCGAATGCTGTGTGAACGCTTTACCTTGCCTTCGATATGGCTTATGTAAATTCATCTTATAAATAGGTAATGGTTAACTTACCCATGCCAGCAGCCACGGCTGGTAAGTCTATATCATAGTGATAGCACAAATACGTCATCAGGCAGAAATCCGCATAGCTCCTGTGCGTTGGGAGGAAGAGCACTGGATTCCTTCCCATAGTCGCCTTTAACTATGAATATAAGCACCTATGAGTTAAACAATCAATAATATCAATCAAACATGTGCACTTGTAATATCGGTAATCGTTCATGTCATTGTTGACCTGCTTTGATGGCGCTGCGGTACTAATATCGACTGTTGTGCATGAGGGAGGGCCTGGGATCGATTTCCGAATCTGGTAAATTATATTATTATTGAGATTTTCTGTTAAGAAATTCTCTCGAGCGAGACAAAGTGTGACACTGTTTAATTGGCGTCAATAGCCTTTATTGCCCTTAATGTATGATACCTAAAACCATAGCAAACGAAGTAGACGAAGTTGCGCAGGTCAGCTAGTATTAAACAATCACTAACATGACTTACTTAAGCCCCGGTTCAATTATCTAGAAACGAGTCGTTTTACCTTCCTAATTAATTCTGACATATATTCTATGGAAAATATGTCAAAATTTTACTGTTTGTATCTAAAGCGATTTGTTTCTTGATATTGGAACCAAGCATTAATCTGCATAGGCCCGGCTTCTATATAAAAAAAACGAGTTGTTTGACCTACAAACATTTAATTTAGACACATATTCTATGGAAAATATATCATATTTCATCTAGCCGCAGCTAAAACGACTTGTTTCTTGATATAATATCCGGCCCTTAATGACTGAAAATGTGTCTCGAAATACGATTCGACAAGGCGCTATTATTAAAGATCTAGATTAGTTTGCCGCCTTTATTACTAGAATAGATGATGTGCTTTACTCAATACATCACATTTAAACAATAGAATGTTTTAGTAACTCATAGTTTTACACAGTTTAACAATACAAAACCTACAATACGTAACCACATATTATGTTAAGTGGATAACGCAAATTGACCTAGTGTGTGAATGTACGCGCCAAAGTGTGCCACTGGGACTTATTTTTGAGCTATTTTGTTCAATACACATGTTTTCTACTAATAAGTAACTAGTCTATGGCCAAAATAAAACCTTTTACCCAAATATTTAATTGGGCCATAGTACCTATTTATAATAATAAATAATAATCTATACTAATATTATAAAGCTGAAGAGTTTGTTTGTTTGTTTGTTTGTTTGCTTGCTTGAACGCGCTAATCTCAGGAACTACTGGTCCGATTTGAAAAATTCTTTCAGTGTTAAATAACCCATTTATCGAGAAAGGCTATAGGCTATATATCATCACGCTAAGATCAATAGGAGCGGAGCACCAATGAAGTATGTTTCAAACTCGGAGGGTATTTTTTCCTTTTGAGAGCTTCCGCTGCGTGCGCTGCGTAAACAGTTAAAGTTTCGCAAAAATCATGTATGACAGAATTATTCCCCTTTAAAAGTTCTAAAAAAAAGTCTGCGACATCTTTTAAGGTTGGCTCACTATAACCATTATTATGCTAACCAAATTTGTTCTAAAATAATGCATTATTTGCGAAGGTATTATTATAAACATTATATTAATCCTTATCCAAATAAATACGTTATTCATCACAAGTATTTAATTTAAAACAAAATTGTCCTTTACATCATTCGATTTCAATGAATATCTTAGGAGACATCGCAGTTTTAAAATAACATTGCAGCAAAATAATTACCCATTACAGACATAGTACAAGCTATGTTTCTCCTGGTTTATTCTGTGTGATTACTACTGGTTCGATTTGAAAAATTCTTTTAGTGTTGGATAGCCTATTTATCGAGGAATGCTATAAGCTATATAACATCACGCTACGACCCACGGGGGCGGCGCAGTAACAATAAACGCGGTGAAACCGAGGGAACATCTAGTACTTAATAAAATGTATTTGTAATCAAACATGTATTATACATTATACATCATAATGTGGCACTATTTCCTGGACTAAGTAACAACCTGAATTCCAGGGAACAGTGCCTTCTCCATATCTTAGTTTTATGTTTTACATTTATACTATTTATAGAACATAAATTAATGTAGATAAGCGTAAAATTAAGTTTATAAACCTCTGAATCTAAACTTGGTAACACCTGTATCTTAGGCATTTAGATCTATGATAATAAATTGAATTTTAAATATGCTTCGCAAAATTCTGTTTGTGGTATTAGTGGTTGCCATACCACTGACACTGCGCCGAGTGTTGTGGGTTCAAATCCCATTTGGAACAAAAATTTGTGTGATGCTTAAATTGTTATTCCAATATAATTGTATATCCATTATAAGCAGAATTCTTTATAAATAGGATTAATCTAAATGTCTGTAAGAATAAAGCTAAATAAACAAAAGTGTTGTTCCAATATAATTGTATATCCATTATAAGCAGAATTCTTTATAAATAGGATTAATCTAAATGTCTATAAGAATAAAGCTAAATAAACAAAATTGTTGTTCCAATATAATTGTATATCCATTATAAGCAGAATTCTTTATAAATAGGATTAATCTAAATTTCTGTAAGAATAAAGCTAAATAAACAAAATTGTTGTTCCAATATAATTGTATATCCATTATAAGCAGAATTCTTTATAAATAGGATTAATCTAAATTTCTGTAAGAATACAGCTAAATAAACAAAATTTTTGTTCCAATCTAATTGTATATCCATTATAAGCAGAATTCTTTATAAATAGGATTAATCTAAATGTCTGTAAGAATAAAGCTAAATAAACAAAATTGTTGTTCCAAGTCTGGGTGGTCTCTGTTTAAATGTTTGTAAAGTTTCTTGCAATACAGGAATTATATAAAGTGCAAGAGAACTTTAAAAAAAAAAAATTCCAAGGGTTACCTGCTATGCTTTGAATACGTAAGCAAATGTAATAGCATGTTTTTATTTAACTTAAGATTATAAAATAAGTTGTAAGCTGTTGATATGCATAACTCCATATCATATCATATCATCATCATCAGCTCAGCTGAAGGGCGTCCACTGCTAGACATAGGCCTCCCCCAAGGTCTTCCGCACAGATCCGTCTTGGGCCACCTATACAGGTGCCGCGAACCGCTTCCCGCAACCTTTACCAGGTCGTCGGTCCACCTTGTAGGAGGCCTACGCCTGCTGCGTCTTCCGGTGCGTGACCGCCACTCCAAAACCTTTCTGTCCCAACAGCCAGCGGTTCTGCGCGCTATGTACCCTGCTCACTGCCTCTTCAGCTTGGCTATCCGGAGAGCTATGTCGGCAACTATAGTTTTCCTGCAGATCTCCTCATTTCTAATTCGATCCTGCAGGGAAACCCCGAGCATAGCTCTCTCCATCGCCCTCTGTGTGACTTTGAGCCTTCTGGTAAGACTCATAGTGAGCAACCACATCTCGGATCCGTATGTCAACACTGGCAACATACACTGGTCAAAGACTTATGTCTTGAGACACTGCGGTATATTGGACGCAAAGATATGTCGTAGCTTCCCGAACGCTGCCCAGCCGAGTTGGATTCGCTGATTGACCTCTTTTTCGAAGTTAGACCTACCAAACTGCATCCCCGGTATTCAGATAGAGACTCTACAGAGAGGGAGACTCTACAGAGGCCATTGAGCATTATACTGAGGTCTTCCATGGTCTTTCCAGTCCAAGAGCTCGAAAACATCTTCCAGCGCGGCGGTGAACAGTTTCGGAGGTATGACATCTCCCTGTCTCACCCCTCGCTGTAGTTGTATAGGTTTCGAGGTCTTGTCTTGGAGACGGACTGATATGGTGGCGCTTTGACACTTCAGCTCTTCGACATACCGATAGTCAATCTAGCACCTTTGGAGAGACTACAGCACTGCCCAGGTTTCGATAGAATCGAAGGCTTTCTCATAGTCCACAAACGCGACGCATAAAGGCCGGTTATACTCTTCCGATTTTTGTATAACCTGCCACAGCGTATGTATGTAGTCTACGGTACTTGTAGCCTTTACGGAATCCAACTTTTTTGGGAGGCTGGAAGTCGTCTAGTCTACTCTCGATACGTTTCGTGATAATCCTTGAAAACAGCTTGTAGACGTGGCTCAGAAGTGAGATGGGTATGTAGTTCTTTAAGAGGGTTTTATCACCCTTCTAAAGAAAAGCACCATCACACTTCTGTGCCATGCCTTCGAGTATGACGGAATTGAAAAGCCATAGTAGCCGTGTAGAACTTCCATAGTTTTATGATAGTTTTAATATATTTATATATAGTATATCCTAATTAAGCACTTTAAACTATACTTACATTGTTATATATAAACAAGTAGGTACTTTGAAGTGGAAAAAAGATTTTTGAGAAGAACCCAATTTATGATATAATTATGATGCATAAGGCTAATTTGAAATTCTTGTTAATTTGTATATAAGTGAGGAAATTATATTTTAAACCATTAAGTAACATATCTATAAAACAATGTGTAATAAATGCAATACATAGGATCTCACCTTGAGAGATGAGCTTAAATCTTACTGTTACTTACATTATATTTTAATTATGATTTTAAATAAATATTAATAAATAAAAAAATAATTATAGTAAATAAAAGCTCTTACATTTAAAACTGCAGTTTCATTGACAAACATTTTTATCTTCATCATGAATGATATCTTCAGAAATACAACTCCCATCCATCGGATGACATGAATTTTCTTATCCAGGCCCATCTCTTCTAGAAATATTTGGACTTCTTTGTGAAGTTTAGCCTTACTTAAACCAGTCCTGGAGCATTCCTATTCAAAAAAGTATATACCTTATTTTCTATGGATACAAAAAAAAGGGATTTGATGGTACATCAAATCCCTTTCTCATCTCATCAATTATAAGAAAACCAGTCATAAGTAATTTATTTATTTATTTATTTATGGAAAAAGAATTTCTCTTATCTCATCAATTATCAGAAAACAAGTCATAAGTAATGGAAAAAGCATTCTCATTCATCAATGATTAATTAATATCAAATTCAGAATCTTCATTATTCTAGATTTAATTGAATGATGTAAGTACTTACAAAAAACATTTTAAAAGAGCTATAAAAATATAATAGTATATTAGATGTACCATAGAGAGGATGGTAGTTAAGCGTGAGATACTTTAGACGACTTTCAATAATAATTATGAATATACTTACTGCTTCTATGATAGCATCCAAATATGTGGAATTAGCAACAATATCCTTGAGATCTTGTGGTGAACAGTACCTATCCATAATTTGTGTCCTTTGTGGGTGCCAGTTCCGAGACATGAAACTGAAAATCCCTGATTGTGTTCGCCTCGGCTCCAAGATATCCACAAAATTCACTGGTTCACACATTATTGACAATTTATTAAACAAATAGGTACTTCACTAAAAATTAAAACATATCTTAATAAACGCTAGATTTTTTAACGAGCTGTATGTTAGGATGTATTACTTTCAGTTATTAACTATTTATTTGTCAACAATCTATCAACGTAGACAAATAAATAAAAAGCAGTTTTGGTTAAATGTTAGCCTATTTGACAGGGACACAATCACCCAATGCAAAACTGTCACAAATACTGACAAGTGACACTTGAGTCTTGACAATAGATAGCAAAAAGACATTGACAATTAATGTCTTTTGCTGTCATCATGACATTATAGAGATACGTTCAAAACCGTGAGCTTATTTCGTAGACGCTTAATTTGAAATCCCATCCTAACAGGATTGATATTATCATACCAATATTGGCCCATATGTTGATAAATACTTCCAAACTTGCGTTTTCTTTGGTCTCACACACTTTACCTGCTACTTACTTACGAGTTTACATCAGTAAAAGATTTTTTGAGTTACTACTCAAAAAATGGTCTAAATCTCGCTGATTTCAGCATGAATGGCCGGCTCGACCGGGGAAGTACTATTCTGTCACAGAATATCGAAGTGAAATAGCAGTGTTCCTACTGTTGTGTTTCGTTTGATAAGTGAGAGTGCCGGAGGCCCTATCACCTTCTGTCACCCTTTCCGCTCCTTCTCCTTCCCACTTCCTTTTTTTCCTAAAGGGTCGGCAACGCGCAAGTGATGCCTCTGGTGTTGCAGGCGTCTATAGGCTACGGTGACCACTTACCATCAGGTAGGCCGTATGCTTGTTTGCCACCTTAGCTGCTTAGTTGCATAAAAAAAATCGAACTATAAATAAACGGCTGAATGTTGGTGGGACTGGGTCATAGCCATGTAAAGGACAGATATCTTTCTGGGGTGGATACAGTAACCATAAAAAACTCGATACTGGAATATCATGTGATGGTCAAGGTTCGATTTCTATGTTAGAAATTGTCTGCCAGTAGGCTCATGTACTGGGCACCCTCGAATGAAATTTATATTCACTACTACATAGAAAAGTCCCACTATGGGAGAAACCGACTATATGGGCGATAAATAAAAATTCATGGGGAATAATAAATAAATAAATCATTCACCTATTATACAAGGAGTGCAATAACTACAAGGAGATCAATAATTATATTTAATATAGCTATAAGAATTAGCCTCGTTTTTGCAACATTTTTCATTGCTGCTCCACTCCTACTGGTCGAAGCGTGATGTTATATAGCCTTCCTCGATAAATGGGCTATCCAACATTGAAGAATTTTTCAATTCGAACCAGTAGTTCCCGAGATTAGCGCGTTCAAACAAACAAACTCTTTAGCTTTATAATATTAGTATAGATTTGACACTACTATGTATATAGACATAGACGACTCACTAATTTTATATTAATTAATAGAATTAAGATTATTTGTACGCCATATAAAAAATTGGTGTATTTGAATTCAAACTAAAGTAGCAAACAAGCATGCAGCCAGGCCAGCTCGATGACAAGTTGTTACAAAGTCTGTTGGACCATGATCGCTTGCAATATTAGGTTTTCATGGAATTAATGCTTATATAGTTGTGCTATTGTTATTTTAACCCTCTAGTTTCAATTAGTTAGTTTTAAATAAAATTATAATTTAGTTAGTTATTATGCAATACTTTATTTTATTCACCAAGCGAAAGGTGATATACTAATCTTATAAATATTCTGTGTGATAAACTAGTGATCAAGACAAACAATTTTTATAACATCTTGAGTCTTGGGATCCACAACCACTTAACCTGTTGTTCCATCTGTGCAGACATAAGTCAGTTAAATAAAACAAGTTTGGTTTGTATACCAATTTATTGATTAATTATAAAAATCTCACATTTATCGTCCTTAGCACCAATGTAGATTTAAAAGGTTTCCAAAATAGTACCCAATAGTAAGGTCTTAACAAAACAATATCGTGTCCAATATGATTTTTAAATATAATAGACTTTCTTTAACTATATACGTATCAAAAAGGCTTTTGCTTCTTTTGTCCCAAACGGTCAATTTGGCGGATTTATAAAAGCTTCGATCTCATCTACAGACACCATACCACCATACTACATGCCGGACATCGAGCTAGTAAATGTAACTTTACCCTTACCACGAAATCCATGTGACCATATAACCAAGAGTAGCATTCAGATATTTTCATATGTACATCGGCATTCCAAATTATACAGGGTTCTCATAATAATTGTCAACTTACAATTACCAATTTTAAATTTTATTGTTATGGCACGAAACTGAACAGAAATTGTGCGTCACATCAACATGTTACGAATAAAATATACAAGTGATATTAACCTTGGTTTTATATTCCTTACCCTGTATTCGTTTCGTATCAGTTCTTACTTAAACATGTATGGTAAACGAAACAAATGACACACACTTAAACTGCGCCTCCAGCGAGTTTTTGTTGTGATTCGAATCAACATATATACGTGTTCTTATAAGCGTAAGCGAACTCAAGTGCGAGATCGCTTACGGTTTTGTAACACTCGCGGTTTGGCACTCATATGCATTTGTGAATGTGGCATCATATAAAAATATTATTTTTATCAATGTTATACGATTTTTGATTACTCATATATTATTGTTGTGAGTACAACACGCTGGAGACGCGGCTTCACACCTGGCACTTACACTAATAATTGCCTCGCTGGCATTAGTCTTATACTATAAGTCATGAATCAACAGTAACAAAAAATACTAAATTAACATGATTATCAATAAACTTACAATTAATTGTACCACGACAAATAGTATCGCACCTCTAGCCAGAAATACACCTAAAAACAAAGATATCTTAACTAATACTAGATTTCTAGACAATTATAGTCTACCCACACTCTAGTCAAGTAAATAATAGGTACAAAAATATGTTGAATAATGATTTAAAATAACGATCACATGTAGGTCAGTACTTTTTAGAACGCGTTTTCAGAGCATGTAACATTGGCATCTTTCGGTACAACTAACAGCGACTTGTAAACGTTGAACTCACCGGAGGGCTCTAAATACTTGTACTTAAAGTGCAGAAAGAAGTCAATGCTTCGGTAATGGTGCTCCCACACAGAAATATATAAATAGATGACATAACATGATCAATGATCACTTTCAATTACATAATGTTTTACATTTTGATACTATACATTAGTTGTTTTAAACATTGACATATCCGTTGTTTATGAAAAATGCGTGTGATTATTCGGCTAATCAAACCAGATTCAACATCATCCATACCGATTAGGTTTGGATGACGGGCAGATTGTACGTACTATAATTAACGAATAATAATTGTTACAAGCTAGAAGAATTTTATTTGTCCTAGTTGTTAGACTTTTGCGAGCCCCATTCTACTAGTCGAAAAGCTCATATATAATAATATTGTCGTATATATTGTCTTATATAATATTTTTATCATTACAGATTTGACTTTGTGAATGCTCAACATAATGGCTCTTGTGTAGATTGTCTTTTATCACATTTTATATTAAAATTACATTTAAAACTTAATTATAATATATAATTACTATGCGGGAACACCGTTAGGACGTCATTATTTTATTTTTTCTTTTCAGTAGAAATCGATAATTTCATTTCCTCCAACATGGGTTTAATGGTATTATCGATTAATACTTTGCTGCTTTCGTCATTTTTGATGTCTTTAGAGTCGAACCCGCGGTATGTACCTAAGTCCCTGCACTTCTGCATGTACAAATTCCATTTGATATCGTTTTCCAGGCAGAGAGGATTGCCTATGATAATAACTTTCGCCTTGGCTCTGGTAATTGCGACGTTAAACCGCTGAAAAAGACACAGTCGAATTAGTTATTTTTTACAGATAACTTGTTTACAGTACATTATGCACACTAATGTTTAACCTTTGGCTGCCAGTCATGTACACATAATAAAGCATGTGTCTAGCACGCCACAGTCACGACTACATGACAGACCTTTAAACGCTAATACATCATAAGATTATAAAAAAAAGTAACGTTTTTCTTATTTGTGTTGTAACTATGTAGCTTGATTGGTCCCAATTTATATTATATGAAATGCTTACTATTAATTTTATCCGTATTAGTATAAGATCACAAAAACGATGTAGGTATTAAAGGATGAAATCGTAGCTAGGCGCAGTGCCGCATTAAGCAAACGCGGGGGGGACCGTAACAAATTCTTTCAGGTAAGAGTGCTTGCATACGTCAGACTTTTTGTAGAGCTGATTATTGGGCCGACTGAAATTCTACACAGTTATACGAACGACTTTTTGTAGAACTTGTGCGTTTACCGTATGAAATTCGGTGTTTTATTTACGCCAAGGAAATAGTCGGTTACCGATTGTCTGACGTGAATTGTCTTAGTTGGAAAAGTTGTAACATTTCACGTTTTTGTGACATCAAGTAAATTCAATATACCACATCTTAAGTAATAAGTTTCACTCAAAAATTTACGCTCAGGCAGAGATGAGTGGGTTTAAATATGCGGGGCCCCCTTTCGCGCGGGGCCCGTAGCAATTGCTACTCTTGCTACGTGGTTAATCGGGCACTGGCTAGGCCCCGTGAGCACGCTTTTGCTTTTTTGACGTGGTGGTCAAAGAGTTAATTAAGAACTAAATTCCATATACGAATTATATCTGTCCCACTGCAGGGCAAAGACCTCCCTACCCTCTTTCCACTTCTCTCTTTCATGAGTTACAACTTGCCAGTCTTTATTGTAAAGCTGCAAATCATTACTCCATCTGACTTTTGGTCTGCCGCGAGGTCGTTTCCGATTTGGGAGCCACAAGGTGGTGATTTTAGCCCATAGATCATCCGTCATGTGGCAGGCATGTCCAGCCCAGTCATATTTTAGTTTTGCAGCTTTATGACACACATCCACGATTTGTGTTTTGGAGCGCAGTGTGGTGTTTTTTATTCGATCTACGCGTCTTACATTCAAGATGCTGCACTCAATAGCTCACTGACAGACCCCGAGGCTGGATTCTGATCTGCTGTCAATGACCAGGTTTGAGCGCCGTATGTGAGAATAGGGAGGATGCACATGTCCATGAGTCGCCGTTTTAAGGCCATAGGCAGGTTTCCTTTCATGAGTTCATTCATGGACCAATAGCTCCTCCAGGCGTTTTAAGTCCGACGTGCGAGTTCCGCTTCTTGTCTCACCTGAAAGGAGACTAATTGGCAAATTGATATACTCATGGACATATTCAACCTCCACACCCTCGATGTAGATTTTGCGCTTTGTGCTATTTGTCATGAATTTGGTCTTCGACATATTGATCTTCAGTCCAACTTTGAGGCTGGCTTTGCATAGATCATCCAGCATTAGTCCCAACTCTAGAGCAGATGCAGCAGAAAAGCACTGTCGTCTGCACACCAGAGGTTAGTTAGTCTCTTTTCTCCGATGAGAACGCCTTTTTCTTCCCAACCAGCTGCAATTATCCGGAATACTTCCTCAAGTGTAGCAGTGAATAGCTTGTGGGACAATGGGTCACCCAGTTTGGCTCCATTTTTCCATTTGGAAGGATGGTCCTATATTCGCAAGCTTTATTGATGCTGAGCTATTGATGTATATTTGTTTGCAGTAAATTTATGTATGCAGGATTTATTTCTTGTTTTTGTAACACTATGAAGATGGAAGAATGTTTGATACTGTCAAAAGCCTTTGAATAATCTACGATTGCCAGATATAGGTTGATGTTAAATTTGATATGATTTTCTAGAAGCTGGTTGATAGCTTGCAGATGTTCGGTGGTAGAGAGACCTCTGCGGAAACCTGCTTGTTCTGGGGGCTGATGGCTGTCTTGATAAATGCCTTGTATAGATTTAAGACAAGGCTGATTGGTCTATAATTTTCGATGTTTAATTTATCACCTTTCTTGTGGAGAAGTACGATATTTGAAAATGATTTCGGGCATTTACCTCATTTACCTGTCCTTAGAATACAATTAAAAAAGTTTGTAATATATGGAAGTAGCACTGCACTGGTTCTGGTTGTTTAAGTGATTTCTTAGTTATACTATCGTGCCCTGGGGTTTTGCTATATCTCATGCAGCCGAGTGCGAGATGAACTTCTGAATCTGTGATTGGGATTATTTATGTCTTCGCTACAATAGTAGTACTCAATGGTGTGATGGGAACCTCCAAAGTTTGAGTACAAGTTTTTGTAGTAATCAGTGTAAATTTAAAGGATTTTGTCTCAGTCGCCTTGCTTTATACCTGTACTATCTCTAAGTCCGAGTACCACCGATCGTTCAGTTTGTATACTTGCTTTGCAATTTTTAAAGAAGTGTTATTATTTAAAACAGATTTAAGCCTTTTATATTGTATTGCCGGATATCTTTACGAATATTGCGCTTAACGATTTTGTCTTTAGTTTTATATTCCGATGTCAATAAGTCAATTTTTGCCTCTCTTCTATTAGTTTTTTAGTTTCAATGCTTAGTTTGCTATATTATCGTTTTTGTGTTTTTACTTTTTGGCTTACTTTATTATAAAGTACTTCTTTAATATTATTGTACTGTGTTTGCATATCTTCAGAATTGTTATTTTTTAAGAGATTGAAACTATTCTTGAGCTCGAGTACAAATTACTTTTGTTTTTTTTTTTGTTATGAGTTAGGAGGCAAACGATTTGCTATTAATGTGGTTTTATCTAATCTTTTAATAGAGGTCTGTATCATTTAATAGCGCTGTATTTTCAAGTCGAATGCAATTTTGATTCTTAGAGGCCTGTGGTCCGATTCGTATTTTAAAGAATTTAAAACTTCTTCGTTGGAGACTACCGAAATTAGAAATATATATTTTTTTACGTGCTTTATTATCATATTCACGCATTCATGGCATTTATTTATTGTTGCTTACCTTATCGTCGACAAGGAAGCCGAGTTTGAACTTAGCGTCGTAGTCGAGTAGATTGCAGTTGGCGCGCACTGTAGAGATGATGATCACTCTCTTCTCTTTGCCTTGATAAGCCTCCACGGTGCCAACCTCTATCTTCTCATAACCAAGGTCTCTTAACATCTTCTTGATTATGTATACCTGAAATTATTGTGTTTTATAAAACTTCTCCATCTAGCGTACTAAGGTTATTTTCCGTATACTACACAAACAACGGACAAACAGAGAGATTCTTTATGAATTACAACTAGCTGACCCGCGCAACTTCGTCTGCTTCACATAAGAGAATATGCCCCGTTTTCGCAAATTTTTTAATGATGCTCCGCTCTAATTGGTTGACGCGAGATGTTATATAGCCTATAGCCTTCCTCGATAAATGGGCTATCCAACACTAAAATAATTTTTCAATTCAATCCAGTAGTTCCTGAGTTTAGCGAGTTCAAACAAACAAACTCTTCAGCTTTATAATATTAATATAGATTGCTTACTGCATGTGGCGTAGGAACCCACAACTCTTATGACGTTGTGCCAATTACCTTTTTTAGGTTTAAAGGCCTCTCCCGCGCTAGGAAATAATTCCTATGTAGCGGGGAACTTTACAAACATTTAAACATCGAACACAAAGAACACCAAATTTTGGATCATACAAATTATTGTCCCGTGTGGGACTCGAACCCACAGCACTCGGCGCAGTGGCAGAGGCGAGGCGACCACTTAAACCGCTACGCCATCCGTGCAGCCAAAGCTTTAGTGCATGCATGCATGCATGCATTTGTGCATTCGCTACATACTACTGTTGTGTTTAATATTTGTGATTTTACAACTGAACCGTGAAAGTTCGTTAAATGTTAACTTTAAGAGATAACATCGCACATAACTGTAGAAAAAAGTGCTATAGCGAAGTAATTGACTTCGCTCTTTCAAACCATTCAGCCCAACTATTACAAATTCACGTAAATAAAACATGCTCAATCAACTCATGGCGTGTAAAAATACGAGATGTATCCAATCTAAAGATAACTTAATCAAGTCTAAAAGACACCTAAAAGAATTGTCATTCTCGGAGGTGTTCAGTACTAATAATGCCAACGAGGCATATGATAATTTTATAGAGCTATTTCGTCTACTATATGACTTATGTTTTCCAATTAAACTTATAAATACAAAAAATTTCAAGTGGATTTCACGAGGGATAAGGCTTTGCAGTAGAAAACAAAGACATTTACTCTGGAAATATAGACAAACACCATCAAATGAAAATAAAAAGTACTTTTAAGTTATATTCAGAAAAATTTAAAAGAATTACCAAATTCACACAAAAAGCACAAAATAACCACATTATAAAAAGAAGTACCAAACAAGTCTAGAGCCTCTTGGTAAATCATAAATGGTAGTTATCAAACTAAAGAACCTATTTTACAAATTAAGAAGAAAAACATTGTAATTAGTGACGCTAAGGAAATTGCTGAATGCTTCAACAACTTCTTTGTCGATCAAATACAAAACTCTGTACTTAACAATTCAAGCGAAGTGATTAGTATAGTAAATAATCCAAACTCGATATTTATGGCACCGGTTGGACCTGACGATATAGTAAGAGTCATTAAACCATTAAAAAACAAAAAAGTTTCGGATGCGATGGTATAGCAACTAATGCTGATGCTGTTACAATCAAAGGTCAGATCATTCAACAAGACCGGCACTAATTAGGTCTCATTACAAAAACCTATTATACACAGGTAGTTTTAACACGGCATTGTTGAGAAAGAATATAATGCGTATGGCACCGGTTAACTACAATAAGATACCATACTATATAAAAGATAGCACAACATACATTTTCAAAAAGAAATTAACAAAACTACTGGTCGAAAAATGTTATTATTCCATCCATGACTTTTTAAATGATAATATTATTTTTTGTTGTATAACATTCTCATAAAAAAAATTTTACTTATTATTGTACCTATCTTTTTTTTTGCCATTGATTTTTATTGTGAATTGTTAATAATATGCCTATTTAAATGTATCACATTATTAACTTACATGACATTATAGAATAACATTGTATAGATTGGCATGCCAAATGGTAGAATGTACTGGCTTCTATATAATACCAATTTCACCATCAATATGTTACCTGCATTCTTAGCAAATAAATTTCTGATTCTGATTCTGACATTATGATTGAAGAATAGGTGACAAAATGTGTATATTTATCTCTTACCTGCCTGATGTAGGGCGTTACGATACCGATGTCGTCCAATAGAACTTTGTGTTTTGTCACTAACGCCTGCACATATTGTTTCACTAGGCCACACTCCAAATTGTTGAAGTAACTGCAACGACCACAATATAAATTATATCTTAATGAAGTAGCAAATTTAAAAATAAATACATAATTATAATGTAATGTTCTCTAGACCGAATTTCATTCACGGCGCCCATTCTTAACAGAGACTAACCATCTACGCAGAAGATATTATAGTGCATAAATGTGTGCGCTAACACAAGTGCACTCTCTGTTCCCTAACTCTCATAATCCGATGGAACGGCAATCCGACACGATCGGAGAGAGATCAAGCGCAGGACCGGCAGGACCAACGGCTTTACGTGCTTTCCGAGGCACAGGGGTGTCTAACACCGCCATCTTCCTAACTCCTATTGAGATTTCTTAACAGAAAACCCAATAACTTTATTTTGGCCGGACCTGGGATTCGAACCCGAGACCGAGAGACGAGCACAGGAGTCGTATTCACTGCCGTTGCGCCACGGAGGTGGGTCTCGCACCTATATCTTCGAAGGGCAGACAGGGGTGTCTTACACCCACATTCGCCAACTAAGTTATTGGGTTTCACGTAATAGGGAGCGAGCCTATTGTCGTTTACCAGACTCCATGCTACTTCTGATAGTTTCTTGTAGATTGAGATGTATTACACCTACAAGTCGACACATAATTGTAAATCTATTGTGTCTAGCCGTCGGTGTGCCGCTGCGACTGTTGAGGTTAAGTCTCACGCAATAGTAAGCAAAGATGAGTTATCGTACGGCACAAGACATTTAAAACACCGAAATTTCAAGAATTTTTTCAAAGAATACTCAAACCGATTCGGGAATCGAATCCGAGAAAATGATTACAATTAAATGATTACAAAAGTAAAAATTGTGATACCTAGGCGACTTCCCGACTCTCTGTTCCTTGGAGAGAACGCCGTGGAACACTGTAGCGTAACTCGTTGGCTTCTCATCCAATATGTCGACATTGCTTAGGTAGTCTTTCTTGGCACACGGCTGTGAAGGATATAATTTCAATATAGTTTTAGTTAAAAGAAAAGACAGCACTATGAATAATTCCTGCGTCGCGTGGTACTTTACAAGAATTCAAACAACGGACCAGGGTTTTTGCGAATATTCGCATCCGCATTCGCAATTGCAGAGCTTCCGCATCGATTTGGACATCTGCATCCACATCAGCAATAATCAACGTGGATGTTAATGCGGATCCAGATGTAGCGCAGATTGCGACAAAAAACAAATAGGTGGGTCGATGAACGGCGGTCTTCAAGTGAAGATGAGAATCAAGAAACACCAGAAAATGGTAAAGCTATCGCTTTACTCAAAAATAAATTGGTATTTTACCTCAAACAAAATTAAGGTCAATGTAAGTGAAAATCTGCTTAAATGGTAAAGTATACATCGAGAAGAATTGAAAATATTCTCAACAAAAGCACGCATATTTGTATTGCCATAGTTCAGTAGTGCGTGTTTAATTTATGAACCTTTGCAAAACAGGCTTGAACCTGCAAAGAAATACTTTTTATTAAATATGATGCACAATTTTCATTCGCATCCGCAATTGCGGAGCTTCCGCATCGATTTGGACATCCGCATCCGCATCTGCGGATGTGAGCCTTCAAATATCCGCATCCGCATCTGCGGATGGCAAAAACTCTGCATCCGCAACATCCCGACTCCCGCTCAAGTCAAACATTTATGTGCATGAACATGGATGTTTGTCTTGGTTTGGGTGTTTTTATGTATAATATGTGTGTATTTACAAAAAATAAAGATATATACCACTACACCATTCGTGCAGTAGCAATTATTAATACAACCACTAGACTTCAAAGACGCCATAGTGTTTAGTAGTCAAACCGCCGCTGGTAGGTATTGCGACGAGTGTCGAGGTTATGATTCCGATACGGGACAAAAATTATATGATCCATAGAAAACTGAAATTAAACTACTATATTATACGGATTTAAGCGTGCTGTTTTAAAACACTATTATTACATAATATTGAAACTATTAAACAACTAATCTTAAACTTTACTACTATTTAAATTACTAAACTATAGGTTTCTCTGTCTAGTCTGCCTGTGACCATGGTTGCTAAGAAGCAACCTTAATCTAAATAGTTTAAAAAGCTTAAATTGTAGAAAACTAAACAAACAACGCGATAAATGCCGTATATAGTAGTTAAATTTCAATGTATAACATTCGCGTAAACATAAGGCCATAGGTAGCTTTTCAGCGGAAAAGTCTTTTGCGTAAGTAGTTTAAATATTCGTAAAGTATGTTGATGCGCATTACGGATTATATGATTCAAAGATATTGTAGCAAAGTAAAATAAACTTAGTTATACTTACTCTTAGTTGACCTTTGTAGAAAAGGGTGTCAGGAATATCTAATATTTCCTTGTCGGATCTGAAGTTGTTTCGCAGCATTACGACGTAGTCGGGATTACTTTTTTCATGGCTGTACATCGGACATTCGATTTTCAAACGCTCCATAAGCGATTTCCCTATAAGAACAATAGACGGAAATTAAAAAAATATTAGTTACTGTATGTGTAGTAAAATGTTTGCTATTTGCGTTATGAATAGATCTAATATAATATTAACTAGCATTTCCTTTTTATTAACAACTGTCGCACTAGGAATAGTTCCTGTGTCGCAAGGAACTATACAAACATTCAAACAACAGTCACAAGGAACACCCAGACTCGGAACAACCATTTGTGGATGACACAAAGTTTTGTCCCGTGTGGGATTCGAACCCACAACACTCGGCGCAATGTCAGTGGTGAGGCGACCACTTAAACCACTACGTCAACCGTGCACACATTTAATTGAAAACATATTCAATAAATGTCACTTAATATTATATTAGTTAGAGACAATCCTCGTTGATACTTAATCACACGTTACATTATGTCCTAGATTAACATACCTATAGGATAGTTTATATCCTGGTATGCATCGTCGCGGAATTACAGTACCTAGCGGTCTATAGCATAACTGTATTTTGACCGAACGGCGCAGAATCTGAAACTATTCATGAGATTTGTGATGCGCGTATCTTAGTGTGTAATTTAATTGATTATCAGTCAGCCTATTCAGAAACATTGCATGCCTTCATGTCGTTGCGCAAAATATTGGTCCACGTAGGTCTTGGGCTTTCCTGTAGCTCTTGTTCCGGACGAACAATTTTAGTGGTTGCCAATATAATCGGGTGGTCTTCTCCTTGCCACTTAGACGTCAAAAGATTTGCCCTCTTTTATTGAGGTATATATATAGTCCTTCTCATCGATTTCGGTGACGGCAACCTTAGAAATTATGGATCTTTTCTTTTATGAGCCAATATTACTTGAGTATAACAATACCTTGACATACGCGAACTCGGAGATACGCGATTTTCAAATTTCGTCTATTTATCTTTTGTTTGATCATCGCACAACTCTCAAATGTCGATTTTAAACGTACTGTCCTTATACTATTGTTCAGGAATTGAGGGAATATTGCAGGAGAAAGAGTCTTTGAGTTGTCAAACTACTTAAATTTTATGACGCCTTCTACATCACAATAACGGCAGTTGCCGATTTTATATTTGTAAAATCCAATATGTAGTATTTAAAAGCTAAACTTATGCTAAACTGTACCCCGACTTGCGGTTATCGCTCAGTCCCACCTATCGCGTAAGTTCGGGGTATTACTGTATATCTGTGAAAGGGTATGTAGTGACGTACCTAACCCGATCTTGCTGGCTTGATGTGAAATGACGACAGGTCCGAGCTGGTGAGGGTCTCCGGCGAGCACGAGGTGTCCGCTGGGCGCGAGCAGCGCCACCACGGGGATCAGCGTCGCCGGCTCGCTCGCCTGCGCCGCCTCGTCGATGAACAAGTGGGTGATCGGACGAGCCTTCTTCACTTTTGATAGTTGTCTGAAATTGCATATATCCATCAATATACTGGGTGTAAGAGACGGCGTACCGAAAACTTTAGCAAGACGTCTTCCTGTAGGTACTTATCTCGACGCAAACTTCTGTTAAACGCTAGATTAAGATTTTATATTGATTAGTATTATTAAGTGGTACGCCATGGATTGCTACCAGTACACCGCACCGCTCGCGCGCCGGGAATGGTCTCTGTTCTGCGCTTCGCGCGCAGAAACAGCTTCGTGTTTAAATCACGACAATTTAATTACATTGCTGTATTTTGTTATAATGTATTTTTATTAAGTAAAATTGATGATTTATGCATTAGGTATGTTACGATTACCAGTCAGAAAATGAAAAATTGCAGAAAATAATTGTTATTTATACTGAAGAAAATTCCCAGTAGTTTTTAAATCAGAATAATGGTCTGAATCTACTATTTCAGTTAGACCGTCCCTTACATCCAGTATAACCTAAAATAATTTTGCTAAATGTAGTTCTGGTTATTTTCTGCAAAGGTATCTCCCGCACAACGGTCAATCCTAACTAATATTATAAATGCGAATATGTGTTTGTTTGTACGCTTTCACGCCTTAACCACTCAACCGGACATCATGAAATTTCGCATACGCGTTTTCTGAGAACAGAAAACGTAACAGTCCAGCGGTTTCTCACTAGGCTTTCGCTTTTGTATGCTTTTAAAGTTACTGCGACACGGTTAATCCATCTACCGGTGGTAACTTTAAAACCATGGCAATATCGCGAAAAAGGTGATGTTTTACTCACTAGATACATAACCATACCATAGTAAACATTAAGGTCTATCAAGTAAATTCTCAGTAACAGCACGGACTCTGGAACTGTGCCCGGTAAACCACAATACTCCCCTATTACGTAGCACTTAAAAACAGAGCCTCGCTGATTTCAGCATGAATAGGCCGACTCGACCGGGGAATGACTATCCTCTCACAGAATATCGACGTGAAATAGCAGTATTCCTACTGTTGTGTTTCTTTCGTTGAGTGAGAGTACCAGAGGCCCAATCACTCCCTTTCCCCCTTCCCGCTCCTTCTCCTTCACACTTCCATTTTCTCTTCTTCCTTTTCTAAAGGGTCGGCAACGCGCAAGTGATTCCTCTGGTGTTGCAGGCGTCCATACGCTACGGTAACCACTTATTCTACCATCGATCGTCGGTCGACGATCGATGGTAGAATGGATTAGTCGACGTCGATCGATCTAGTAGTAACTATCGATCGACGTCGACTAACCCATTCTACCATCGGTCGACGATCGATCGATTGGTCTGGTAACACCCTAAGCTTCTTTGCCACATTAGTTGTATAAAAAAACCCTGGCGGGTATAAATATGGGTGTAATACAACTTTGCCTTGTTCCCGGATATAGACGCGAGAGTATACATGTATGTAGTATATTTATCGCACTCTTGATAAAACAGAGACTTAACTCAAAATTTGGATGTTAGATAATTTGAACTCTAATAGTGTGTCAGTTTGAGTTCAAAATTTGGAAATCAATTTTATTTTATTAAGAAAACGATATGTAAACTTCAAGTTTCACATATCTTGTATGTTAGAAGTAAAACTTGCGCACAGTTACTTCGATTACTTTATTGACACCACGAGGCGCTGTAGTGCTGGTATCATTTGCTAACTCTAGATTTTGACATTACATACCTAATTCAGTACATACAAGCGAGTTTCGTAACCTCACTGTTACATGACTAAGTGCTTTTAAAAAACAGATATATTACTGGCTAAGTTTATTATAACACTCAAATACTTACAAATATATATAGCAATAGAAGATATAGTATAATGGATTTCGAAACGAATCTGGTATAGTTAGGAATTAGTAAAATGTATTCGCGACGGAGGATATGCTCAAATTGATTAGAATTAGTACTGGACTTAGGATGAAGGCAAAAGTGCTGACCAGGAACTTCCAGGTGTTGGCAGGGGTTTTTATCGAGTATAGGGGATTTTGAACTAGATAAGGGAATTAGGGTGCAATGGGGATTCCTTACAGCACGGAAAGTCATATACCCCAGTTTCAGAATTGAGAATTACATATTGAGAACCTCTCAAACTCTACTTAAGTATTACTTAATCATTTTTTTGTTTCTAAATCAAGTTTCCTCAAACTGTACGAAAAACTTTGTAGGTATTTGAACATCATTTACTTAAGTAGATGTTGATGAAATTCGATTCTGTAAAAAATATTTGAGAATACTCAGTTGAAATTTGCTACTTTTCTCAATACCGGGAGTTTTAAATAAAAATACACATACCTTCCAAACTTAGCGGCATGAGAGAGGGTCGTAATGACAATGTTGTAGCTTATGAAGTCATTGATGGACATCAGCTCGAAGTTGTCCCGACTGCTCCCATTGGAATAGCGCACCAAGCAATCCGGTAACGTTTCCCTATAATAAATTGACATATTAGTGGGAGACCGTTGGACTGCGACGCAGAGGCATCGAGTTCGATCCCAAGGCGCGCATCTCTGACTTTTCGAAGTTAAATGCGTATTAAATAGTTATTTATCGCTTGCCTTAACGGTGAAGGAAAACATCGGAAGGAAACCTGCATGTGTAAGAGTTCTCAATAATGTTCTCAAAAATATGTGGTCTGCCAACCCGCACTGGGCCAGCGTGGTGGACTCTGGCCTAACCCTTCTCACAGTGAGAAGAGACCCGTACCCAGCAGTGGGACAGTTTAATACAGGGCTGATATTATTATTAAAAACGTGATTTGATGATTGACTTGATTACTAAACGCTCTATTGTCGCTGACCTTTGTATTAAGCAAAAAGCCCTCGGAGTCTACCTTTAAAAACATTATTAGGACAAAATATTATTTATTAACTGTCTTGGGAGATTTGCATGCGGTTGCTGTGCGGATTAGGGTTCGAGTACCCGGTCAGGCAGTGTTATTCGATTTTTCTGTTTGAAATTTTCAGTTACAGCACGGAGTCTTCAAGTCGAGAGATTCGGTCCCTATAACGTGGGACCTACAGCTATAGCTAGCGAAATGTGGGTGTCATACTCCTTTGCCTACTTCTTTAGGGGCAAACATGTGACTTTCGGTATATTATATGTTACACTTACCTATGTTATACTTTTTTTTAAATAGCCCTCTCTTCCTAGTCCTCTTTTTTTTTAAATAGTTCCTGTATCACTGAGGATCTTTATAAACATTCAAACAATGGACACAAAGAACATCTAGACTGGGAACAACCATTTGTGGATCACACAAATTTTTGTCCCGTGTGAGATTCAAACCCACAACACTCGGCGCAGTGGCAGTGGCGAGGCGACCAATTAAACCAGAACGCCATCCGTGCAGACAAATATATACTTACTAATCTTTTGACGGCACCAGTCATGTATACATGACAAAGCAAAATGTGCCCAGCACGCCACGGTCTACATGACAAATTAAAGGATGAAATCGTAGCTTGGCGCCAAGAGCACGCTTTTGCTTTTTTAACGTGACGGTCAAAAAGTTAACTATCACTACATATTATAAAATAAAGTCCCAAGCCGCGTCTGTCTGATCGCGATAAACTCAAAAACTTTTCATTCGGTTTTAACCAATAGACAGAGTGATTCATGTGGAAGGTTTAGGTGTATAATTTGTTAATGTTGCGTCGCCGGAGCGGGTCGCTAGTATGTTATACTGACCAGACTCTAAACTTGGAGTTGGCTCGTCGTAGCAGTTTGCTCTGCGCGAACATGTGCGTATACTTAATAAGCATCATAGCCACGTGGTCCGCCGCCATGTTGGAGTCCGTGCACACCATTATACGGTTGTTCGGGTTTTTGTTCACCAACTGTAACATATTAATCATCTGTAAGATTTTCTTCTTTTTAAAGCATTCTTGCAATTTGGGTTTAAATTTACTAGTACATAGTCTTATCTCTTTTTAGTAAGGTAGTGTACTAGTGTCACAAGTTCACGTCCGTAGTGTAATATGTGGGTTCGAACCCAGGATCCAGGATCGCTCTAATGCATTAGGTATGAAGTGAAATCCATCTTGTTGCTTCTTTAGACTTTAATTTCATCTGTATGTCATGAATCAGCTTATCTAAGTATACTAAACGAATGATTATGGTAGGCTGAACATATTAAACTAATTTAGAGCATTTTAGAGAGGGAACAATTTTTAAATTCATTTTCTATGATAATTATGACTAAACCTAACTAATATTATAAATGAGAATGTGAGTTTATATGTTTCTTATGCCTTAACTACTCGGACCAAAAGAAATTCGCATATACATTGTTATGGGTACAGAAAGTACATCGGGTACCCTTCATCCAAAAAATAAATACTGTTCCCGAGGGATAAAAATATATATCCGTGAGTAAACCCACGGGCGACATCTAGTGTTTTAAAAGACCACCGACTGACTGACTCGCGCGCTTTACATTTGCACACTATATGAATTAACAACGTAATGCTGTATATGTTATAGATATTTAACAACTTAAGCAAAAAAAATATCGTCAAACTATTGCATTGACTTGTATAGTCAGTAACATAGTAAGTAGTTAAACATTAAAATAATCTAACCTTAGTTTATGACTGAACACTTTCTAATTATATAAAGTATTTATTAATTATTACTAAATGAACTATCCTTCAATTATTACTGTTGTAAAAATATGATATAGAGGACTATTAGTACCCACACTTATGTATGGAATTGAAAGTTGGGTATGGCAAAAGAAGCATGAGAGCAGAATAAATGCTGTAGAAATGAGAGCGCTGAGAAGCATATGTAGTGTGACTCTGAAAGACAGAATAAGGAATAGTGTCATTAGATAGAGATGCGGCATGAAAGTGGATATAGTGACAAGAATAGAAAAGGGTATGTTAAGCTGGTTTGGACATGTAGAAAGGATGGACGAGGAAATACTGACTAAGAAAGTTTATGACGCTAGTGTGAATGGAACAGTCACAAGAGGAAAACCTAGGCGCACGTTTCTCGATTAGATCGGAGGCCTTCTGGACAAAGGCCTGGTTAAGAGCTCCTTAAACCGACGGGCGTGTATGAGGAATGTGATGAAAGTGAATGAAGACGGAGAAGTGTGTCAGGATCGTAGCAAATGGAAATCCGTAGTCTCTGCCTACCCCTCTGGGAAACAGGCGTGAAACTATGTATGTAAAAATATGAGAACAGTAACTCTGAATGAAAGAAGAATTCAAAATATAAATGTAAGCCATTTATGTCGTTGACTGTACTGGTATGAGTTGTAAGTGGTAATTTCTTTTTTTAAATACGACTTTCGCACTAGGATTTATGCCAAACAACGGACACAAGGAACCCAGACTCGAAGCAATTTGTGGCTCACACATTTTGTCCCGTGTGTATGTGTGGATCGAACCTACAACACTCGGCGCAGGGGCTGTGGCTAGGCGACCAATTAAACTATTACGTCATCCGTGTAATAAGTAAAGAGGATAAATAATAATATAGAAGACTAGATTATGCCCGCGGCTTGGCTCGCGTAAATGTAGGTTAGTTTAGTAACAGAACTTTTTCCTGGAATATGTCCTTTTCTGTACCTCTGACAACGTGTATGCAAAATTGTATGATGATTGGTCGAGTAGTTAAGACGTGAAAGCTTAACAAACAAAAAATAAACACTTTCGCATGTATAATATTAGGTTATATAGGGAGATGCGGCATGAAAGTGGATATAGTGACAAGAATAGAAAATGGTATGTTAAGCTGGTTTAGGCATGTAGAAAGAATAGACGAGAAAATACTGATAAGGCTAATGTGAATGGAACAGTCGCAAGGGGAAGACCTAAGCAAACGTTTTCCGATCAGATCGGAGACGTTCTAGACAAAGGCCAGGTTAAGAGCACCTTAAACCAGCCAGCGTGTATGAGGAATGTGATGAAAGTGAAAGAAGGCAGATAAGTGCGTCAGGATGGTAGCAAATGGAAATCCGTAGTCTCTGCCTACCCCTCTGGGAAACAGGCGTGAATCTATAAATGTATATATGTAATATTAGTTAGGATATTGTGGAAGATGGTGTGTAAGTAAGTAGTCTGACCTGTAGGATCGCCTCGACGATGGTGATGGTCTTGCCGGTGCCGGGCGGCCCGTGCACGAGGTAGGGCGCGCTGCCGCTCGTGTTGCACACAATGTGCTCCACCGCTACTCGCTGCTCAGGGTTCTGTTCCACCAGCGGGTTGTAGTACCTGATCACATACATTTATATTATACTAACTGACTCGCGCAACTTCGTCTGCGTCACATAAGAGAAATTTCTCCATTTTTCATTGATGTTGCGCTCCTATTGGTCCTAGCGTGATGTTATATGGCTTATAACCTTCCTCGATAAATAGGTTATCGAACACTAAAATAATGTTTCAATTCGAACCAGTAGTTCCTGAGATTAGCGCGTCCAACCAAACAAACAAACAAACTCTTCAGCTTTATAATATTAGTAGGTATAGATAATAATAATATCAGCCCTGTATTAAACTGTCCCACTACTGGCCACGGACCTCCTCTCACTGTGAGAAAAGTTAGGCCATAGTCTACCACACTAACGCAATGAGTGTTAGCAGACTTCACATACCTTCGAGAACATTATGGAGAGCTCTCAGACATGGAGATTTCCTCACAATATTTTCCTTCATCGTTAAAACGAGCGACAATTAACTATGTAATACGCACATAACTTCGAAAAGTCAGAGATGGGCGCTATGGGATCGAACTTGAGACCTCTGCGTGGCAGTTCAACGGTCTCCCTGTAGACTATCGCTGCTACATTTATGTTATTTTCAACTATATTACTTAATGTATAAAATTGCCGTTTATGTCCTACATCTAATTTCTTGGTTTCTGTACAAAACTACTGTATTGTTGTTTCTGTTTCAGTGCAATGGTTAATTCAAAAATGTATTTATATTTTGAGAATAGACATTAATTATTTAAATAAATTTATATTATTAATAGCATGATTTTTTATTTAAATATCAATAAACTTTTATACAATTTGTATTTAAATTTATGTCTGCCCGTTATTCGTTGTTTCAATTTGCCATATATAATATGCCAATACAGACTCGGAAAACCTTCTGTAGAGCACACAATTTTTTGACCCACAACACGCAACGCAGTTGCAACAGCAGTTATATTATAAATTTTTTTCTTTTTTAATTTATAATAACATTTATTCATGTAAAAATTTTTAGCAATTCCATTCTGCATTTAATAAAATTTGTATGTCTTAAAACAAAACATAGCGCCCTATTTTATATGTAAGACCTATTGTATACACCTATGTTTCACAAATAAATTATTTGATTTGATTTGATTTGATTTGAACAGCGAGACGACCACTTAAACCATCCCTTGTTATACGATAGGCAACGACTTGGTTGTCGATAAAACATAGACATGTTTATAGCCAGCAGATATTACTTAATATCATAATTATAAGCCGCTGGCTCGTCTAACTAAAAAACGACAATTTAACCTAATGTAAAGAATGGTGAAAAAAATACGAATAAAGATATACACTTACTCAAGTTTTGGAGGCGTAAATTTAGTTTTGTTATGTTCCGTAGGGAAGATCCTGGGTTCTAGCGCGAGTGTTGTCACGTGGTGGACGGCTATGTGCATGCGCTCCAATGGTACACGCGACATGAAGAAACGGATGTCGAACTTCGCCTCAGGACTGTAGTACTTGTGGAAACTGAAATGAAACATCATTCTTATTGTATACTAGCTTTGGCCCGCAACTTCGCTCGCGTAAAAGTAGGTTAGGTTATGACAGTAACAGTACTTTTTAAATAAAATGTTGCCTGTTACTCGGTGATAAGTGATAATATAGCTTTCTAATGGTGAAAATGAGTTTGTTTGTTTGTTACCTTTTCACGCCTAAACTACTGAACAGATCATTCTGAAATTTTGCATATACATTGTCAGGTGTACAGAAACGGACATAGGCTACCGTTTATCCCGAAAAAAATTACTGTTCCCGAGGAAACCAACAATAACGTTCTTATGATGATAGATGGCGCCACGTGTCTTTCGAATCATGATTGAATTATATTATTACAAGTAGAGTACAACTCGAATTGATTGTCAAATTCTAAATTAACGCGAGCGAAGCCACGTGCAAAAGCTAGTATCAAATAATTCATCTTTATAATATTAGTATAGACATGTACGGTAATCTCGATGTCCCAAACTACAACACTGCCCATCCGGGACAAAGGTTTAAAACATATACTCTCCGCCATCTATGTCCTATGTCGTACGCAGTGTCACGTAAGCGACTCGCGGCGCACGGCTGCGTGCGCGGCGAGCGAGGAGGTGCCATCACTAGTCCCCCTCCAAGCGGCGGCGGCCTATATAAGTGGATCGCGCCCTGGTGGAGTCCTCCTTCCTTCCGCTGCGCTGCACCATTAAGTTAAGTGGTTCTTCCTAAAGGAACCACGTAGGAAGCCTTTAAGAACCACGCCCTGAGTCTTATTTGTGTGCCCTGAGTCTTATCTCTGCTTAAAGTAACCTCAAGACACCACGCCCCTACAGCGTGGCCTGTCGTAATCCTAACTAAACCCTTAAGGTTACAGCAGAAAGGAGCAAGACTATTCTCGTGTACTGAGCCTTTGCCAGACTCCGTGATGTTATTGAGATATTGTTATTAGGCATCGCGCCAATGACCTTACTAAACTTAAACATATACTATAGTTATTGGACATAAGACAATTATTTCATATAATATTATGTATACTATTATAAATGATCTGTACGACACAGATATTTACAACAACCTAGCTTAAATCAAATAACTAAGGATTTCTGAATAAGACAAGACATTTTTCTTCATGTCTGTTTGTTTGCGCGCACATACATCTATATTTTATCTATGTATATGTTTACTTCATTAGTTTAGTGTTAACCTTGGTATACTTTATAGTATTATAATCTACTAGCTTTTGCGCGCGGCTCCGCCCGCGTGGTTCCTAAAGGAATAAAAAGTAGCCTATGTCCTTCTCCAGGTTTTAAACTATATCTGTACCAAATTTCATCTAAATCGGTTGAGTGGTTTAGCCGTGAAAAGGTAACAGACAGACAGATAGACAGACAGAGTTACTTTCGAATTTATAATATTAGTAAGGATACTGTTATGTGAGAGTCTCAGGTACCCAAACCACAAGTTAAATCTTATCTTGGGTACCAGTTTCTGAATTTTTAAGCTATAAGATTTTGTGTGTATTTATGTTTTTGCAAATTAACATTTTATTTATTACTACATGTGCCCGCGGTTTCACCCGCGTTTATGATTACTGGGCCACCCCCGTGGGTCATAGCGTTATGTTATGTAGTCTATAACCTAACTCGCTAACGTGGAGAAAGCTGTAAGCTACAGCTTATACTAAACAAACTTTCAAACAAAATTGCTACTTTACTTACTCATGATGTATTTTCCCAATCATGGCCACGTTTTCATTAATCTCCTTCACCACAGCCTCGAACATCACATCTTCATTTTTATGTGGCCTCACGAACATCCAGTCGTCTAAATGTTATATACAAATTTAATGTAAGCTTAAACACATAATTATGTAGACACACTCTTTATGCCACAGGACCTAGGCCATCTGCCTCACTAATCCTAACTAACATTATAAATGATAATGTGAATTTGTTTGTTACGCTGTGAAATTAAGCTACTTTATACGGATTTTGTCGCGTTGTTTATTTTATTACATCATTTTCACGCGTATAATTACTTGATCGATCATTATAAATTTTCGCATATATATTGGCAGGGGTACAGAAAAGGACTTAAGGTGACTCTATCATCCAGAAAAAATACTGTATGCGATATTTCATGATGATCAGTCGAGTAGTTAAGGCGTGAAAGCAAAACGAACAAACAAACTCGCATACACATTTTGCCTCCGTGGCGCATCAGTAGTGAATGAGACTGCTGTGTATGAGGTCTCGGGTTCAAATCGCCGGATTGGGGCAACAATAAGTTATTGGGTTTTTCTGTTAAGAAAGTTGGACCTGGTGGTGCTGCACACCCCCGTGCCTCGGAAAGCATGTAAAGTCGTTGGTCCTGCGCCTGATCTCTCTCCGGTCGTGTCGGATTAGAGTCCCATCGGCTCATGAGAGTTAGGGAGCAGAGAGTGCACTTGTGTTTGCGCACACGCTTGTACACTATAATATCTCCTGCGCGGCCAGTCTCGATAAGATGTCCAATCTTGACCGAAATTCTGTCTGGAGGACATTATTATTAATATAAGTTAGTATTGTCAATAACTGCTTACTCACCAACCATCAGTGACGGACGTTTCTCAGCGAGGCCGGGCACGTACAGACCGTAGGTGGTGCTCGCCGGGTTGTTTTTGATGAGACTTACTCCAGACATATTGTATTTCTGCAACACACATTTTTCTGATATAATAGTAACCACTACTTGCAATTTGTTTAAGCGGCTAGTGTCTGGTTTTTGTACCCACCCATTGCACTACTAACTACTAATAAGAATACTAGTAATTTGCATATCAAATTGCTTGGACTTAGAAGAGTAGTGAAGAAAATCTAACCACATTTGTTACGGCTATCAAGCTTCACGGCTATAGTATAAAGGCAATAATTATGACCTTGTCAGCGAATGGTGGACAGAATTTTAGACTGTTACTGTTAGATAATAGTTAAAGTAATGTGCATATTAACTAGAGTGTGATCAGCCAATCATTATAGCAACGCCTAAATCATGATAATCTATGTAATAGAGAAGCTAACTTACGCAAATAGAAGAATATCAGTTTTCCACTCAGCGATCTCTAGACTAGATACTGCCGTCATAAGGAAAAAAGAGGTATCTACCAAAAAAAAATTGTTTAATAAATATACTGGCAGATGCGTCATTTTTTAGTGATTCCAAATAGGTAAAAACCTTAATTACGAAAAAAGTTAGATACATCTTTTTCCTTATGACGGCAGTATAATTATGTACAATTACTTGTTTATTTGAATAATGTCTGTCTCCGTTCAAGTCCCAATTCCTGTGTCGCGGGGGACTTAACAAACAACCAAGCAACGGATATAAACAACACTAAGACTCGTAACAATTACTTGTGGATCGCACAAATTTTTGTCCCGTGAGGGATTCGAACCCACAACACTCGGCGCAGTGGCAGTGGCGACGCGACCGCTTAGACCACTACGCCATCCATGCAGTAAGGTGGTACCCTTTAAATGGGATATAGTTTACCAACTCTATTATTACAATGGATGTCTGTCAATTTCTTTCGTCGCTAACAAATATATCGTATAACCAAAAATGGATAACTAACAAAATCATAGTTATCGTAATCCTTTGTAACTATCAAGAAATTGGTATACGATAAAAGGATAAATATAATCACCCCAGTGTCTCCATTTTTACTATAATATCACTTACCTTAATGTTGAGTCTGACCATAGTCTCCTCATACCACAGGAGATGATGAAAGAACTTTTCATAATTCTCTTTGGTTACACCCGTATCGAATACTTGTCTGAAAGAAAATAAGTTTATCATTAATATTACCTAGTAAGAAGCCTTTGGACCACGCAGAGATCTCAATTTAAATACTAAAGTACGCACCTCTGACTTTTAAAAGTTATGTGCAAATTAAATAGTTATTTATAACTCGCTTTAACGGTGAACGGCTCGTGGGCACGAGCCGTTTTGCCGCGTTGGCGTATTTATACAAAAACATACAAATTAAACTCGGATTTCTTATAAATGCCTATTTGATATATCTATATATATCAAAATATCGTGTCACGGTATTTGTGGTCGCATTTCTCCGAAACGGTTCAAACGATTTTTATGAATGTTATCATGTATATTTGGTATATTTCATACCGCTAGGTGATTTGGGTGTCCCTATCGAATGAATTTATATGGCAGGAAAACGTTTGCCGTGTCAGCTAGTCTTCTAATAATAATATTAGACGTGTATAATAATAATATACAAATCTAATATTATAGCTATATCATTAAATCATCCAGGTATGTTTATATTCTTTAACCTGTCAAGTCTTTGAATGGAAGACATAAATAAAAATCTTTTGTGACTGGCCGCCTGTGTGCCGCTGCAACTTAATAGATGAAACCTAAATGTCTAATAACTTACTTAATATCAGCAGCTAATTGTTTTATCTGCTGATCACAATTGTCAGCCATTTTCATGCCGCGGAGGTAGATCGTCTTGTTGTTCTTTGGTATGTGGAACAACCCTTTGCCATAGCTGAAAACGTACCATATTAAACATCATGTTTATATGTAAATTGAGTTCTATTAACATTTGCTCATGACAGCGGGCGAGAATGCGACTTTTGTGTGTGAGGTAGACACAATAATTTTGCCTGTCCTGGGAATTTAACCCGAGAACTGCAGTCGCATGCACTATTGCTTTTTAATACTTTAGTAATTTTGTTTACAAATTAATAGTTTATAAATAAGCGCAAATAAAACTAAATTTTCACCTCAACCGATCTTACTTTTTTTGTTTTGTTTAGTAGCTACAAGCCTTACTTACAGTTTTAATGTTATCAATAAAAAGTAATTGAGAACAGCTAGTATTGACGTGTTAATTCGTTTTTATGCTCGTTCGATTCGTTAATTATGATCAAATTTTGACCACTAGACAAACGCTAGTACTTGTTAAGAATTCCATCCATGAGTTTCCATAAAATGTTGAGTAGTAGATTAGTGACAGTGTTCACCACTTCTTTATACACGACCACACTTTATTGTTACACACTACATAATAAGGATTATAATTTATATACTTACTTAACCCCATGACTTTTATATAGAGTATTAGCCATTACTTCTTTACAAGCGTACGGACTAACTATTTTCTCATGCTCTGTTTGAAATTCCTCGACGAAAACCACCTGGAAATATAAAAAAATGAGTTCAGTATTAATTCATCATTCAAAGGATTGTGAGTGCCTAACATAATTGCCAAACAAAGTGCAATTTAACTATAAAGATAAATAATGTGGATGTCTGTTTATCGTGTTTTGTAACACGAAGTTAAAGAAAACTCTGATATACAGAATGTATTCACATATTATTATATACACAGAAAAATGAAAGGCTTATTTTTTAGTCTTCTGTGCATTGCGGCGAGCGATAATTTATTCTTCCCAATTAACTTTTTTATGACAACTCCTTCACTAGGAATAGTACCTGTATTGCGGGGGACTTTACAAACATTTAAACAACGGATATAAAGAACATTCAAACTCGAAACAACCATTTGTGGATCACACAAATTTTCACCCCGTGAGGGATTCGAACCCACAACACTCGGCGCAGTGGCAGTGGCGACGCGACCGCTTAGACCACTGCGCCACCCGAGCAGCATTCTCAGTGGTGCAGAGGTAATGAATGAAAAATCCATGAGGTCTCGAGATTTGATTTAATTAAAAGCAGGTCATTTTTAAATTTTCTTAGCTGCACGTCCTGTGTAACTGCCCCATGGAATTATTTTTCGCAGCCGCGAGGAGGTATCGGTTTATTATACAATTCGAATTGATCCGTTTATATATATTTATAAACAGCTAGCTTTTGCTAACGGCTTCACTCGCGTAAAAGTAGGTTAGATTATGTTTGTAATAGAACTTTTTTAAATAAAATATATCCTATGTTACTCGGTGATAATTTAGCTTTATAATGGTGAAAGAATTTTTTAAATCGGTCGATTCGTTTTTGAGTTAATTTTATGAATATTTCCTATTTATATATATTAGTATAGAAATCATCATCTACATAAAAGGATGTTTTTCCAATTCTCTGTGTGATCCCAAGTGGTTTAATTCGTCTATCGCTGGACGTTACCTACGTCTCGATATTGTTAAGCTGACAGGTAAAATATGTAAATTTAAAACTTACCTAGGTACTTAATTGGTTAGTAATAATATTAAATTGCTCACAATAACATTTAATATGTTTCTCAAACAAAATCAAGAACGATAATGAGAGAATAGATTAAGAATAGTTTAATGTAAACTACAGGGGAATACCCTATTTTATATCAAGTGGCTTGTAACAAAATTGATACGCACGCGTTTCTTACTGCAACAATGTGTGCGTAACCGACGACGGTGACGCTTACAAGTGACGCTTAGAAGTGACGCTTAGACCTTGTCCAGAAGGGGCGAATTCGCCGCGAAACGTTATGCGCGAATTCGTTCGCGCGTTAGCGAGATACTAGACGCCAATACATCGCGTCTACAAGCATCGCGCGAATTCAAAATACGCGCGTAAATCGCGTGCACTTCGCCAGACTCTCGACTCGCGCTTGATTCGCGCGTATTGCGCGCGAGTCGAGATACTAGAGATGCCTTATTGCGTCCAGTTAACGCGCGAGCTCCAGAGCGAACGTATTGAGGGAAATGGATGTCTAAATTCGTCCTCAAATGCTCGCGCGTTGGTACGCTTCTTCTGGACGCAATGACCGCGCGTGATACGCGCAAGAGAATCGCGGCGAATTTGCCCCTTCTGGACAAGCCCTTAGTGTAGCGCGATTATTTTGTATTGACAGAAATTGCAGAAATATTTGTATATAAATACTCATTCACGATTACAAATTGTCTAAACTATAGTTTTGCAGAAGAAGTAAAGAAACCTAATCTTACAGTTACAACACTTAAAAATTCTTACTATTTATATTATTTAGTTTCCAAAGTGGCGATCTTATAAGAACTAAATTGGAGGATTAACCGATTAAGTTTTACGTAGGGTTATCTTTTTATTGAAATTCAAACTTTATTTTAATAGTTTTGTGATTATTGCTACAACATAAGGATTTTAGTGGGTAATATTATGCATCAACACTGTATACAGGCAAGGGTAGAACTATTCCTACTAGTCAAACTGTTAACAGGCCATATTTTATCGTTTCACTCAAGTGTTGAACAGCGATTACGGAAAAATAAATATTTACGAGATAGCTCATTTCTAGAATATGAAAGCTACTAAATAATTTAAGTAAATCAGTAAAAATCGACCTGTACAAAAGATGATTTTATACATATTTTGTAGAGTTATGTTACTTTTAAGTGTATTTAATGCTCTTTTACATCGTAAATAAAGATATCAAAAAACCTTTGAAAATGTCTACTAAATATATGTTTGTATGTGTATCAAACAGAGTTCCCTGATAATATACATACCTACATAGAATATTTTTTTGAGAAAAATGATCTTATTCCTGACAAATATATGTATAATAAAATAGAAGTTTACCTTATTTCTGTCTGCAGGGCTTTTTCGCATAGAAATGTTTTGTTTGCTAAAGTGATAAAGGCTCTTAATCGCTAAAAATGCACGATTTCTGTGGGATAGATTTGTAGCACCAAGGGAGCGAAGCCGCAGGTCAAAAAGTACTATAGAAATTTTAACTAAATAATGGATGAATTTAAATACTATATTGCGTGAGCGCTGTTATACAACTAACTAGCTCGTTAGTGAATATATCATAACGCTAACGGAAGTGGGTAAACGCAGTTCTGAAAAAATTATTTTACAATACGATTAGATTCAATGAAATGTTCTGTACGACGACAACGCCGCTTAAATAGGGGATTTATTTTAAACTTGGGGAAGTAGTATCTTTACCCTAGAGATCGCAGTCAATTAACCTTGGGTACCTGCTGTGGTAAGCAGACCAGAAAGCCAGATTTTTTTTATACTACATTATACACTATATTATAAATGCGACAGTGAGTTTGTTTGCTTGTTACGTTTTCACGCCTTAACTCCTCGACCGATCATGATGAAATTTGGCATACACGTTGTCAGGGGTACAGAATAGGACCTTTCATCTAGAAAAAAGAACTGTTACTAACCTAGCCTACAATTACGCTAGCGAACCTGCGGGCAAAATCTAATAATATACATGCGAATGTGAACTTCCTTGTACTTAATTTTATTAAAACAGCGCTGTGCTGAACAGACTTGGTAAACCATCACCAAATCATTGGCATTGGTCTGCTCTTACTAAACAACAAGCCAGCTTGTTGATTGAAGTAGGTACTTTGACGAGAAAGCTCATTCGGTGGCTCATATGGTAGTCTCTATCAAAATTTGAAGTGAAGGCCACGCACTGAAAGACGCAGCAGAGGTAGGCAAGGCGGACTGACGAGCTGTTAAAGTACGCCGGCAGCAGTAGAATGCGGCGGCTCAAGTCTGGTCTGTGTGGCAAAGCTTGACCTCTTTCGAATGAGATGATTATTAAATTTTGCACGGTAGGTACCTAAGTAGGAGATTCAGAGACTCGCATTAAGTAAAGCATTCAATTCCTTTCCTTTCATCCCATATTTAATTACCTTTTCTTGAGAGTCGCAAACGCACTATGGGTTCCCCTAGTACCAACTGTCAGCTTTTATTAGAATTTTTTTTTATGGTAAACAATTATCGTAGCCTAGGTGTTATTCCTAGTGAGCGAGTTATCTTTGTAAAATATAAAGGTTTTTGTGTTTTGGAATATTTTATCTCAATCTCGAGTCGGTTCAGCATGCCAATAACATGATGTAGGTTAGCAGAATAAAATGTGTTTTATCCAAGCAAAGTTAGTTTACTGGTAAATATTTTAATACTAGTTGTCGCCCAGTGGTCGATATTCGACAGTACCTATGTCATATATATATATTTTAACTTTCATAAATATAAGCCATCTGCTCTCCTCCTCCATACAAATAATTTAAATATACCAAATCTAATATTTCGCCATACAGGCATGTTGCTTAAAAAGAGGTAAGTAAAAGAATTGCTCTTCACGTATTAATATAAAGAATGATTAGATGTAGCTGTCATACTTTTTACGAAAAACATCAATGGAGGCAGAGCCCAGAAAAAATACTTGTAAATTAACCTGTAAGTATTGGAATGCCGGACATAATTAAAACTATTGCGTCTGGCCGCCGGTGATCCGCTGCAACTCAATAGGTTAATATACAACTATCATGTTACTAGCACTATACACAACAAACTGTGTGTTTGTGTGTGTGTGTAACACACTTTGTTATTATTATGCGTATAAATATTTCTAAGCAAAGTGCAACATGAGAAGCCGCAGCCGGTTTAGTACTAAGAATACTTATACAACACTGATAACATTCTTTTGTTTGTACAACGACAAGTAAAGATGTTATACATATGACTACTAACAAGAATATTTAGAACAAACCGTTCAGAATATTGGTCGATAAATGGCGAGACCTGTCTCAACGAGAGTCGCTACGAAAGATTGGAGTCAGATAACCTTGCAAAGGGAGAGCAGGGAGACTAGTCTGTGGTCACTGAACCTTACATTGATACTATAACGAATTGTTTTTGGACTGGTATCGTAGGAGTCCCTTGGAAAGCAAGTATCAGCACAATGACAATTAGTTACCATCGCGCAGACCGTTAGTAATAGCTATACGTTCATACAAGCCCAAAAGCTTGTTCGCTAAAAGTTTGGTAGTCGTTTCGCCACTGCGCCGAAGTTCGATACCTACACGGGATAAACATTTGTGTGAGCAAAACATTGGTCGTAATAAGTCTGAGTGTCCTTTGCTTGAATGTTTGTAAAGTCTCCCACCACACGCAATATTACTAGTGGGCTATTAGTTTGTCTGACTTGTACCCAGTACGGTGCATGAATAATTCAGTATTGTTAGTTGATACATGAGGCAATCATAATTTTATTTACCTACTTTATTTTATACCCGTATGGACTTACCGATAACGTTACAAGGGGTGACTGTTCAGTTATCACAAGTGAGGCACTAGTGGAGCACATTGCTGTTTATAATAATAATATTCTATCACATCCACACAACACCATCTAGCCCAAACTAAGCAAAGCTTGTACTATGGGTACTAGTCAATGGATAAACATACATATTATTACATACTTTTTTTGTAAATACATACATATTATACATAGAAACACCCAGACCAAGACAAACATCCATGTTCATGCACACAAATGTTTGAATTGTGCGGGAATCGAACCCGCGACCTCAAGCGTGGCAGTCGGTTACACTAACCGCTACGCCATGTGTTGCCAAGTGTTTATCATATAAGTATTATTATTTCTTAAAACTATAACTACTCAACGAGCTATCGGCGTGAACTACTTAAACATAAAGTTAGAGTACTCATCAATGTATTTTCATACATAAGTACGAAGACTCACGCCTTTATATCGCTAAGGTAAGCGGTATAATTTTAAACAAATTCCCGTTGAACCAGAATTCCTGTGTCGTGGATAGGATCCCCCCCAACTTATTAAGATCGGAAAAATATTCTCCAAAAATAAGTTTTAAAACGTAAAATACAGTATTCTACGTTTTAAAACTTATTTTTGGAGATACGTTCCGAATTTAAGAATTTATTATAATATAAAAATATAAATATGCCTAGCGATCAATGATCATGCAAGCAGTATTTTATATACTTTTTTTTATATAGAACAGTAGGTAAATAGTATATTAACTGTTTTAATCAGTATAGTTAGAAAGCCTAGTCGCAGAGCCTATACAAATATTCAAACAAAGAACACCCAGACTCAGAACAACTATTTGTGGATCACACAAGGTTTGGTCCCCGGGGTTCCGGGGTTCGTACCCACAACGTGGCAATTGCGAGGCGACTATTTAAACCACTACGCCATCCGTGCTATTCGTGCAGTCTTATTTAACCCACATTTACCCAGCTATACTTTGTCCTACGTAATATAACCAAAAGCTTGTATAGCGAATGTGAGTTTGTTTGTTACGCTTTCACACTTAACTATTCAACCGATCATCATAAAATTTGGCTCGATATAAGAGGATTGTGATTGTCAAACGGCTACCAAGGATTGCCTAACAGAATAACGCAACAACATTTTGTCCGATCCGGCCATTGAAGCCGAGACCTTCAAGATAGCCAAAAGTTTATATAGCGAATGTGAGTTTGTTACGCTTTCACGTCTAACTTCTCGACCGATCATCATGAAATTTAGCAAACATGTCAGGGGTACAGAAAAGGACATAGGGTACCTCTCATCCAGTAAAAGTACTGTGCCCGATGGATATACATTTGAGATAACCCACATTTACGTGAGCGGAGCCGCAGGCAATATCTAGTAACATTATGCAGGGCTCTACTGCTATAATTTATGTTATTGCTTTGAGCAGGAATTACATGTAATTATATAAAGATAATAATAGAGTATTAAAACCATAGTGCATCTGTAATTACAGTTGAAATATGTGCACAACACTTATTAAGCAGTCAATCCCAAGGATAGATCATACGCTACCGTACATGCAAGTTGCAGAGATACGATGTCATCACTACAAATTATAAAACAAAATCCTCCGCCGCGTCTGTACGCAATAAGCTCAAAAACTACTGAACGAATTTTTATGTGGTTTTCACCGATAGGCAGAATGATTCATAAGGAAGGTATAGATGTATAATTTACTATATGTGCCCGCGGTTTCACCCGCGTTTTTAGTTACTGCGCCGCCCTCGTGGGTCGTAGCGTGATGTTATATAGCCTATAGCCTTCTTCGATAAATAGGCTATCCAACACTAAAAGATTTTTTTTCAATTCGAACTAGTAGTTCCTGAGATTAGCGCGTTCAACTAAACAAACAAACTCTTCAGCTTTATAATATTAGTATAGACTAAGGTTTTGTACTACCCGTGCGAAGCCGGGGCCGGTCGCTAGTGTATAAGATGTGCATCTTATATGCGTTCGTTTGGGATGAATACTGATACATTGATTGCTCGGCCGGCGTAGTGCTTAAGGTGATCGCTTCGCTGCTGCCACTACGCCGAGTGTTGTGGGTTCGATCACTACGCGGGAACAACATTATTGAGATTCATAAATAGTTATTCTGAGTCTGTGTACTCTCCGTCCATTGTTTGAATGTTTGTGAAGTCCGCCGCGACACAGAAAATCATAGTGTGTAAGTTGTTATTAAAAAAGTTTCCTTTGCGATAGAATTCTAACTAATATCCTTACTAATATTATAAAGTAACTCTGTCTGTCTATCTGTCTGTTACCTTTTCACGGCTAAAACACTCAACAGATATAGTTTATAACCTGCTGAAGGACATAGGCTACTTTTTATTGATGTAGGTACCACGAGGGCGGAGCCGCGCGCAAAAGCTAGTTTATTATAAATGCGAATGTAAGTTTGTTTGTTTGTTTGTTACGCTTTCACGCTATAACTACACGACCGATCATCATGAAATTTCGCATACAAGTTGTCGGGGGAACGAAAAAGGCCATAGGGTACCTTTAATCGAGAAAAGGTACTGTTACTAACCTAACCTACATGGATGCGAGCGAAGCCGCGGGTAAAATCTAGGGTCTAGTAATTAACATAATTTTATATATCTATATTGTTTACCCGTACTACATTATAATAGTATAATTTGCAAATGATTAAGTCAGTACTGTGTGTAAGTAAGCATTACTCACCATGTCTCTCATAATAGTAATCGTTTCGTTCGTCGCTCGCCTTTCGAAGGTAAACACAATTGGAGATATATATTGTCCTATGTGTCGCGATCTGAACTTCACCGTGATCTCCTGTCCCAGTTTGCTCTCTGTAATAAATATAAAACCTTTTATCTAGCCTTGAAAATTGTCATTGTATCTTCGAGCTTCTTTTTCGATTTGCACAATCAAGACAATAAGCGGCGGTAGCCCAATGAATAAGGCATTGGACTTGCGATCGAGAGATTGCGGGTTCGAATCCCACCCATTGCACTACCGACGTGAACCCACTCCTAATACAAACATTCTAGCTTAACTGGAGGAGTTAACAAAATACTAGTAATTTGAAACTCATACTGCTAGTAATCTTCATTAAAAAAATAATATAATATACATTAATATACACATTAATATAATGTGTATATTAATGTATATGATGTCATTAATATAATGTCTTTCAGAGGTCATTCAAGTGTTACGTAAGCACCAATGGGGTGGGTCTTTGCGCGGCTTATTTTTATAACATGACGTAATCTCATAAACTCACCGAATTTGAATGGTGATTACGTCAGCAATTTTTATTAATTAAATAAATGTAAGCATGACGAAAGTAATGTTATTGGAAAACGAAGAGTGCGTGACGATGTGTAATATATTATTATGATTGATAGAGAAAAAGTGGACCAAATGAAATAGTTTGTATATTTGGGTACTTTGTTTACAAGGGATGGTATTGATTGTAAACATGAGGGAGATATTGAAAGGAGAACGATTGCTGGCAACAAGGTGTATGGAGCTCTACGCGCTTCCATGAACAGTTGAAATGTATCCGAAAAGGCACGTTTGGCTGTTCATAGAGGACTATTAGTAACCACACTTATGTATGGAAGTGAAAGTTGGGTATGGCAAAAGAAGCATGATAGCAGAATAAATGCTGTAGAAATGAGAGCGCTGAGAAGCATATGTGGTGTGACTCTGAAAGATAGAATAAGGAATAGTGTGATTAGATAGAGATGCGGTGGGATATAGTGACAAGAATAGAAAAGGGTATGTTAAGCTGGTTTGGACATGTAGAAAGAATGGACGAGGAAAGACTGACTAAGGAAGTTTATACAAAGGCTAGTGTGAATGGAAGTCGCAAGAGGAAAACCTAGGCGAACCCTTTTCGACCAGATCGGAGGCTTTCTGGACAAAGGCCAGGTTAAGAGCTCCTTGAACCGACGGGTGTGTATGAGGAATGTGATGAAAGTGAATGAAGCCAGAGAAGTTTGTCAGGATCGTAGCAAATGGAAATTCGTAGTCTCTGCCTACCCCTCTGAAAAACAGGCGTGAATCTATGTATGTATGTAGGTACTTTTTATACCTTTAGTAAAGTTCAATGGATTCTGAATTGAACTTACATAATTATGTGGCCATCCTACTTGTCTATGATCGAAAACGGAAAAGATGTTAGGAGTTATCCCGAAATTTTGGATTAGAGTAATTATTGTAATGGTTACGTAAGCATAGGAGGAAGGTTAAGAGCTTGGTTTGGTGACGAGAAAGACGGGGTAAAGAATTACTAAAATCCTATTTATGATTACATAAGTAGCATTTTAATCATTCTTAGCCGTTCAAATATAATTTGAAGGGCTCCCCAGACCGAATTGGGCCTAGTTGACTAATCATAACAGCGATTGGCGATCTGGGCAGGAGATATTGTAGTGCATCAGTGTGCGCAAACACAAATGCACTGTCTATTCTGAAACTGGCATTCGATGAGACGGGAAAAATATCATAATAAAGACTGCAATGATTTATGTGGTCATCTTGTTGCTACGCCCCCATCGAGGTAAATTCAATCAACATTGATTCTCTGACAAACCTCTGAAAAAAATGTAACCTACCAATAATTGTTGAGTTTTCTTTGTGTCAACTCAGCAAGCAACCTCAATACCAGTGTGTTGAGTTTGTCTAAATGAATTAACCCTTTCGCTGTCCCGTGATGGACACAATAGAAAATCTATTGTTATGTTCATCGGACAGGGAACCTGTTAATATAACTAGCTATACATACCTAATTTTAATTTGATATTACTCAGTAATAAAGTAGATAAATATGTATGTGTTTTAAATATTCACTAGTTAACTAATACTCGACTACTTTCAATATCTGTAATGAGGATAATTAATATTTTACGACATGCACTTCTTATAAATCTGATCAAAATTCTAAACTATTCATATGACTCATACTCAGTTCTTTGATTGCCCGGATTGAGGAGATATTACTGTATGTTTTCGACACATATTATTAGTAAGGGGAATCCCCGAATGTTACCCTAACTAATAAGTTCTCATTTATTTATGAAACATAATAATCAAGTATAAAGTAATAAATGCAGTTAATTTGATAAATACTTACTAATATACTAGTGTAATTACTTAATTAGGGATAACAACATTTTTTTTATACAGGTTGGCTAAGAAAATATATCTCGTCTAATGGCAGATACAATGTTGGGAATCCTCTTAAGATATAAACGTTTATTCAGTATTTGCAATGTAAAAATAAATTAGAGACTGAGGATTAATGCCTGAATTTTAGGCACTAATCCACACTATACATACAGTACTAGTATAGTACTATACAGTAGTATAGTATTATACTACTACTCTATAATAATATTATAAAAAAAGAAAGATATGATTTTTATTTGTTTGTTTGTACTTAAGTATTTAACTCAAAAACTATTTAACCGATTTTAAAACTTTTACATTTAGAGAGTCTTTGGGAAGGAACTGACTCCCAACATACAGCTCACGCTAGTTTGGGAAATAGGGGGTACATAATGTTTGTATTCAGCTTGCTGTTACAAATAAAGAATTATTATTACTAGCGGTCGCCTAGTGCTCGAAATGCGACCAAAGTTTGCCTGTAAGATATTGCTGATATAATAATATGTCATTATATAATAATATATGTATGTAACCATAGTTACGCGCTTCGACTGCGTGTGTCAAATGCATGGTTGTGTGAGTGTAGTGTATTTTAATTAATTTAATGTATTTTCACGCCTAATTTTAAAAAATATTAGCATTCGTCACTTCTTCTCTGTATAAACTATATTTCATACTCCTCCGTCCGCCCAATTTTCGTAAAAAGGGATCCAAGGTTTTCGCTTCACATATTAATATATAGATTATTCTTGTCTTTTATTTTCCCGGCTAGCCGGAAAGAAAAAGATGTCACAGGACTAAGTCAAGTGAACATCAGAAATATGTAATTAGTTAGTCAGTGGAGTGATGAGTTATTATTATTATTATTATATGGAAAATTAAAAATAACTGTGAACAACATATTGTGGTGATCAATAACTTACTTGGTGCCAGGGTATGTGCTGTGTCCCCATTCAGACCATGATTATTTATTTTAAAATCTAATTTTGTATGTAGTAGTTTCACGGAGTCCACACTAATTCCCTCTTTCTTGCTATCATTTGTTATACTGAACTGGAACACCACCTCCTCATTCGGCATGGCCTGTCAAATATAGACATAGTTATAGTCTACTTTCATTTATGAGAAGCATAATTATTAATTACATATTGATAAAAACTGAACATTATATTGAAGATGACTCGCTGTAGTTTACAGTGTGTGTTACAGATTACAGTATTATATTGTAAGTGAGTGCTACTGTGAACAATAAAATTTCTATTGTTGCTGCTAGACAAATTTAATCAATCTATACTAATATTATAAAGCTGAAGTGTTTGTTTGTTTGAACATGCTAATCTCAGGAACTACTGGTTCGATTTGAAAAATTCTTTTAGTGTTGGATAGCCTATTTATCGAGGAAGGCTATAGGCTATATTACATCACGCTACGATCCACGGGGGCGGCGCAGTAACGATAAGCGCGGGTGAAACCGCGGGCACATCTAGTTTATAAATAAAAGTTAAATGCTGTTTGTGGGTAATTACATCACTTGAGAACATTTGGACGAAAGGATAGGTAAGTGCAAATGGCCAAACGAAGAAGTATCTTGATACAAGAAGACCAGCACAAAATGTATTTGAAAAACGGAATCACAATTCCAATCAATAGATCAAAGTGATTTTGTGCATAGAAAACTTATGGACCGCAGAATGACATAGGCTACTTTTAAAGCTATCAAAATATAATAATATGGTTCCAGTCAAATTAGCCATGGAAAGCAAAATGGTGAAATAGTGTTAGGAGAACAAAGATCTGATAAGTACTAGGGACCATGCAGTCATAGTTTAATTTAGATACTGTACAGGAGAGAGTGTAATGGCCAATAGCTTATAGGAAAACAGAATGCCTATTCTTTAGTTGGCATCAACTTATGAAAATAATGTTTTTTAAAGCCAACTATTTGGTTGTATACCTAATACACCGTTTTCAAGTTGAATTAGTAATATCAGTAGGATATGTTGATAATGGCTACACAAAACCATGCTATAGTAGCAGAGTAAAGCAAAAGAAGTCTTCTATTATGGGTGAAATCACAGCATGCAGCTAGTGTATTAATATTTCTACAAATTTATTTTTGTAAATATTTAAATGTTTACAGAAAATATATTATGTAAAAATGTTTATATCCTATAAAACAAAATCAATGTCATACAAATAAAAACTAGATTTAAATTGCTTCTTTACGTACATCAACCTAAGAACTTACAACATTGTAAATAACATGTGACAAAGAAATAGATTCTAAATTTAAAATTATTTGATATTAGGTGTTTATCCAAGTATATTGTTTCAATTAATTCTGAGTACTTACTGATATTCTGATTTTCTTATCAACACAGTCACACAAGGTTTTAAAGTTTGTCCGAACATTGCATGCTACTATGATTCCCTTGCGATTCCCAACCAATTTAGACCTGGTAATAAAAATATGTTATTAATGGATATGTGTAGTACATTATCCTGCGACCCAAATACAGTGAATTTAGTACATGAAATATTTTTACTGAAGTATTTAGGGAATTGTAGAATAGATAGTAGATTTACAATAAATTTGAATAATTACTTTGTTTATTGATATGGTATATTACAGTGTTCTGCGAATTGTATCTACAAGCAGTTCAAACAACAGGATTATATAAAAGAATAGGAAGCAAGTACTTACTTGTTAATAGCATATTCTTGTAATGCTTTATTTCTCAAATGCTTTTCTGTAATAGCATGATCCGACCCAACATTTTTTTCAGCACATAAGTTGCAATCCATTGCGAATAATGCTTGCTAAGCGAAATACAGAACAAAGTTTAGACGCTTTAATTATATAGAAATTATGACGCCTAAATTACTATGGCAAGACACATTCGGAAATTATAATAGAGCTGAAATTATTAAGGTTATTATTTACATGAAAACTAACGTAATTCGTCTACTTGAAGAAAATGATTAAACAAAAGATTAGCGAGTGCTACGAAACGAACAAAAGTTTGATTTAATTTTTGTGATTGCCAAAAGGGTGTTGCCAGAGCTGAATATAAGCACCGGTTGCGGTTGATGGTCCCGTCTCCGTCCCACTTAATATTCTATTATTATTATTAGTCAATAAAAAGCTTTTGTAGGCTTCCAAATTTCATTATAATTCATTATACTTTTAATTAGAAGTTGATACAACATTGTTCAGAGTAAACAAGACAGTAAATTATTGACAACATCACTAAAACTGATATAAGGTTATAATAATTTCGGGCCTATGCAGCCCGAAATAAATAATTTCTTTATATAAAAAACAAATCATTAAAATTTCTGAACAAAACTGTATTCATCGCATTTAACGATTGATTTTTTTAAACTACAGCTAACAGCCTTGATGTCAGTTTTCTTTTTTTAGGGTTTGTAACATGAGGCATTATCACTGGGAATTCCCGAGAAATTATCGCTTAGGGTGCGTTCCACTTAGCGTTCACGAGTCACGACACTCACGCTCACTACCACGGCTTTTCCCGTTCCACTTGCTTCCGAGCGTTACAATTGTAAACTCAAGTGGAACGGATTGTAGTGATTTGAGCGTTGACGTAAATAATACAAATGGCGAATTAGAAAAAAAAACGAAACCTTAAAGAGGTTAGGTTACAATTTGTAAGTCTGACCCAGTCTGACCAATAGGTAGTTATTGGTTAACAGGATACATATTAAAAAAATATATTTAATATCCTACTTCCTACTAATATTATAAATAGGAATGTTCGAGAGGATGGATGGATGTTTGTTACTTTTTCACGCAAAAACTACTGAATGGATTTTGATGAAACTTTACAGTATTATTGTTTATTCATTGGAATAACATATAGGCTACAAAAAATCTATTTTAACATAAATCTACATTAGGCCGAGCGAAGCCGCGGGCAAAATCTAGTATTTCAAAATTTTGTGGAGTATTTAATTAACTGTATTGTATATTCAAATATATTCAAAATGTATTTTACGGCAACAGTAGGATATTTGGTAGTGCGTCGCAATAATGCTCCAGAAAGTACTAGTTAATCCAGTTCAGATGAAGAGTAGAATACCATTCTACAAAATCGTGAAAAACGTAAACTCAAACCACGTATTTACGATTTACATAATGTAATTAATCATTACTCTGATGAAGAATTCAAAAGACTGACAACTGAAACACTGTAGATTATAAAATTTTACTTATTTAAGTATTCATCGTTTCATCAAAATCGCATCAAATAAAGTTATATTTTCGTAGTCGCCATCTTAGTTACTTTATATTTTTTAAAATGTCGCAAATTTTCTCAACGCTCACGACGAGCCACCTTTCGGGATGGGTCGAAATCAAATCAAAATTCTTTACTTGCTAAATACAGGTTAGAGATGATGGTACATAAAGCAAAATAGTCTACTTTATTTTACCGTAACTGGCATGCAAATGTTACACTTAATTATTTAAAATAACAATAAATAAATAACTGATCAAAATATGTATCGTCGTGAGCTTTGCGTGAGCGTGAGTCATGACGTCATGAGTAACGTTTTCGCCGCGACCACAACGATCGCAGTCGTCATCGTCATGTGGAACGGCTAAAGGAGCATCTTGGGCATAGTGAACGCTAAGTGGAACGCACCCTTAGGTACCTAACTACCTACAATGTGGTCACTGCTCTCACGTGGCAGGATAAAACAAAGGGTGAAATACTGTCGATAAAAACATGTAGCAAAAGTTTTGAATGCCAGTTCAAATATAATGTAACTAGCTTTTGCCCGCGGCTTCGCTTGCGTTAATTTAGAATTTGACAATCAATTCGGGTTGTACTCTGCTTGTAATAATATATATATATATATATATATATATATATATATATATATATATATATATATATATATATATATATATGTGTATATACACGTGGCGTCATCTATTATCATAAGAACGTTATTATTGTTTTCTTCGGGTACAGTCATTTTTTTCGGGATGAAAGGTAGCCTATGTCCGTTTCTGTCAACATATCTGCAAAATTTCAGGATGATCGGTTCAGTGGTTTAGGCGTGAAAAAGTAACAAACAAACTCATTTTCGCTTTTATAATATTAGTTAGGATAGGAATAGGATTAGGATTAATTATATAATTTTAACTCGAGCAGATTTTATGTCGAGTTGCTAATTTATACGAATCAATTATGTAGGCAAGCGCAAAACTCATAAAAAGTTTAATTTCATTGTTGTTTAAATTGATAATCTATTTGTGCCCCCCATCAACCCTCCTTTTCACAGGGGTGTAAAGGACATAGGATGGTTTTATCCTGGAAATCATCCCTTAAACCCTTACGGGATGACTTTCGGGATAAAAAACATCCTATCTTCTTTCCAGGGTCTCAAACTATCTGCATACCCAATTTCATCTAAATCGATTCAGCGGATTCAGCATGGAAAGGTAACAGACAGACAATTAGTTTATAATTATTATGAAAATAAAACATGTAAATTTATTATACAATATAATAATCTACCTACATGTTATATTATGTATAATATATTTAAAATTTTATATTTACTTCCTTACTAATCCTTATCCTTACTAATATTAAAAGTACGAAACTAACTCTGTCGTTCTGTCTGTTACCTTTTTACAGTTAATTAACCGCTGAACCGGTTTAGATGAAATTTGGTACCTATGGAGACAGTTTGAGAACCTGAAAAGGACATATAATAGTTTTAATCCCTGAAATAATCCCATAAGGGTGTGAAAAGAGAGGTTAATAGCTGTGACCTGTCTGTGTGGCATGTCTGTATGACCAGCAGTCAGACAATATTTTGATATGAAACATAATATATGACTATCGCGATCGAGATTGGGAATGGAATGAACTAACTAAACGAATTAAATAAATTGGGATTATAATTGGCATTTTACAATGCTTCTTACCTACTTACAAATATAATTTGTAAAGTAAGCAGCATTGTAAAAATGCAGATTAAAAGAGTGGCCGTGAATTCTTCTCATTGGTTCTACGCCCTTGTTTTGCTGAACGTGGAAACAGGTAATTGTAAATTCATATTATAGTTTTAGTTAGTGTTACCTTGACGGTATAGGTGTTACTTTGTGACCTAAATGAATAAAGATATTTTGAGTTAGGAACGGGAATGGTATTGAAATTGGAAATTATTTGAAGATATGTCAAGAGCAGCGATAGCTCAGTGGGGAGACCAACAGACTGCAATGCAGAGGGTCTCGGGTTCGAACCCACGTTGCGCGCCTCTGACTTTCGGAAGTTATATGACTTCGAAATTATGTGCGTATTGATTGACAATTATCGCTTGCTCCGAGCCTCGGAAAGCACGTTAAGCCGTCGGTCCCGGCTGCCATGAACATCTATGGCAGTCGTGATTGGGAAGTCAGTGCCCTCTAATATCCTAACACTGATCTAGCCTTAGAGTATCGTTAGCCTTCGGGTTGCGGAGGTCAGATGGCAGTCGCTCTGTGTAAAAGCTGGTATCCAGTCAAATCCGGTTAGACTAGAAAGCAGACCCCAAGTGACTTGGGAATAATAAAGGCTAGGGAGAAGATTTGAAGATATGTATATTTAATATTAAATATCCTATTTATTATATAGTTTTAAATTAATAAGAATTTATTTAAACATCGTTGAAGAATAAATAATGGTAAAGCATTAGGATGATGAAGTTTTATGAAGATTCTCTTATAATTGGGATGCCGTCTAGTTTGGTTATTTGATGCAGGCGGTTTGAGGCTTGTTGGCGCCAGTTTTCCAAATCAGGTTGAGCTTCCATTATTGGATTGCCGATGAATACCAAGTCTCTTAAAGCTGGAAAATCCTGCAAGCGATTAAATTCCACCCATTCCATGACCGAATTGTTAACCATGTAGAGCACTTGCAATTTTTTCAAAGTACCGATTCCTCTAAGCTTGTCTATGGGATTAAAACTGAGCCACAACTGTTCTAAAGAATCTGCTACTGTTTCCAGGCCTGCCAACAACTTTATATAATGCCGGCCAAGAGATAATATCTTAAGATTTCTCATTCCAGCAATGCTAGCTATTTTGTCGATCATGTTAGATGACAAGCTTAATTATTCGCAGGCAACAAGAGTGGATAAAGCTTCATCCATTTTTTCTATGGGAGGCCACTGAAACTGCAGTTCAATAACTGTGGCCTCAGCTGCGACTTCACCTTTTGCTTTCTCCCATCGAAGTATAGCTTCCTTGCACGTAGTAGGCTTAGGTACAGCCATTTCGACTTAATTGGCTAGGAAGTTTATATTCTTTTTTATGAAGACTAGCTTTACTCGATATTACTCCTGTCTTGAAATTTTAGTAAGATATTTTGTTGGCTGGTACCTAATAATATAGTTAAATAGCTATTTGCAATATTATAAATCACAAACAAAAATGGTATTTTACAAGAATAATAGTGATTTTCTTGCCTCCGATACACAAAGCTGTTGTGTTAAAAAGTGTAGGTAACTGAATCTGAATCAAAGATAATCTCAAGTAACGTCTATGTTTATAAACTGATACTCAGTGCAGCTTTCAAACATTTTCAATATTTGAACGTATCAGGCTGTTGTTGTGTCTTTGATAATGCAAAGTACCTACCTATGTAACGCGTTGGGCACAATTGTATTCGAATGCAATTGTGCATATCTCTAATTATTACATTACTAGCTTTTGCCCGCGGCTTCGGTCGCGTTAATTTAGAATTTGACGATCAATAATTCGGGTTGTAATAATATAATTCAATCATGATTCGAAACTTCGAAAGGCACGTGGCGCCATCTATTATCATAAGAACGTTATTGTTGTTTTCCTCGGGAACAGTAATTTTTTTTGGGATAAAATGTAGCCTATTTCCGTTTCTGTACACCTGACAATGTATATGCAAAATGTCAGAATGATCGGTTCAGTGGTTTAGGCGTGAAAAGGTAACAAACAAACAAACTCAATTTCACTTTTATAATATTAATTAGGATTAGGATGTATCTTGATAAAAGTTTGAACAAGCTTAGCTATTGTTTGTGTCCGTTGTTTTAATGTTTCTTGTACGATGCAGAAGGTATTCCTGTTGCGGGTAAAACCTAAGTGAAAAACATGCAAGCCAGCATGAAGTTTCAGGCATTTTCTAAATTTGCCTATCGCAGAGACGAGAGGATTTATGCGAAGTCTTGAAAATTCATGATAAAATTACTTTAGGTACCTACCCATCTGGCAGGCAAGTACTAATTATCGTATTACTCTTTTATATAACCAATAGCTACTGAAGTTGACTAACAGGGGCAATATACAATTAAACTTCTAATTATTATGATGAATCAGTTATTTATTCACAGGTGAAACTTATATTAACTTATAATCATTTTAATTATTATAATTTAAATATCCATTTTATATTGTGTAATGCTCGATTTCTCCGGAAAACTGGTGCGCAATATAAACATAGTATTCACTTCAGGTGTGGATTCTAATGTTTCTAGATATCCAAACCAATATATCACTAAGCCAGGACCAAATCTATTCCAATAACATAATAGCTGTTCCTTCAAGTAGCCTGAATGATTTTCTTCATCACCAAATAGGGCTTTGCTTTCCACCCAATTAACAATAAAACCATCTACTGCTATTGGAACATCAAGTTTAAAATCTGGTGTCTTGTCATATCCTCGTGATCTGAGAACATTTTCATCTGAGAATGTTATATTCATTAATCTTAGTTCCCTTTCTAATCTTAACTCATACTCCAATCCGATTGATCTGGAAAACGATAATATATATTGAATACAAACATTAAATGTAAATATTATTTTAGTTATATGATCCAGACGGCAAACATGTATGTATATGGCACACCTGATGGCAAGCAGTTATCATAGCCTATAGACAAATGCAATACCAAGGTTAATAGAAGTGTCTATAAGCTATACATATAATAAAGGTTTACAGTATAATCAAGGTATAAAGTATTTTTACAATGGCTTTATTAGACACTAGATGTTCTCGCGGTTTCACCCGCGTTTATCGTTACTGCGCCGCCCCCGTGGGTCGTAGCGTGATGTTATATAGCCTATAGCCTTCCTCGATAAATAGGCTATCCAACACTAAAAGAATTTTTCAAATCGAACCAGTAGTAATCACGCAGAATAAACCAGGAGAAACATCGTTTGTACTATGTCTGTAATGGGTAATTATTTTGCTGCGATGTTATTTTAAAACTGCTATATCTCCTAAGATATTCATTGAAATCGAATGATGTAAAAGGCAATTTTGTTTTAAATTAAATACTTGTGATGAATAACGTATTTTTTTGGATAAGGATTAATATCATGTTTATAAAAATACCTTCGCAAATAATGCATTATTTTAGAACAAATTTCGTTAGCATAAAATGGTTATAGTGAGCCAACCTTAAAAGATAGACATATGCTATCGCGGACTTTTTTTTAGAACTTTTAAAGGAGAACAATTCTGTCATACATGATTTTTGCGAAACTTTAACTGTTTACGCAGCGCACGCAGCGGAAGCTCTCAAAAGGAAAAAATACTCTCCGATTTTGAAACATTCTTCATTGGTGCTCCGCTCCTATTGATCTTAGCGTGATGATATATAGCCTATAGCCTTCCTCGATAAATGGGCTATCTAACACTGAAAGAATTTTTCAAATCGGGCCAGTAGTTCCTGAGATTAGCGCGTTCAAGTAAACAAACAAACAAACAAACTCTTCAGCTTTATAATATTAGTATAGATACTAAGTATTTTAACTACCTACATTGTATTAAGCCTTTAGTAAGATATTTTTTATGAATAAGACCATTAGTATATACATAATTATAGTCTCTGTGCTCAAGAGTAAAATATTACTGCTCCAACCAATGTGAACCCACTATTAACAAGCATTCTAGTATAGGTTGACTAGCAAAAATATATTAAAAAATCCTTAAATAATGGCCTCTATTAATTTTTTTATTGTCTCTATTGCCAGTTGAGCCTGTAATCCTAGTGGTAAGTGATAACTACAACACATGGTAAGCCTATGGACTTTACATGTTCAGTGCTATAAAACAACAATACTTTGTTTGGCTACAGCTCTTCACCAATATTAAAGCAATGCAAATACAATAATCTACACAATAAAAAATATAAACAAATATTTACTTACTGTTTTATTATATCTGCATAGGGGCCATATTGGTTATCATTCATAATACCCTGAAAAAAAATCCTTAGTTAATACTCATATATATTTTTATGCTGCATATACAGAAATTAAACCTATGTGAACAGTCAATTTTCAATTTGAATACCAACCAAGAATACTTGATAAGCTAAATCTTTGTCTTCAATCAATGTTGTGTCCTTGATGTATTTTTTAGCCACTGTTGAATCTGAGTACACACTTTGTAGCAGAGATCTTGCGAATAACGCTGGACTAATACCTTGGCAGTCAGAGAGCCTAAAAGAAAATGTACCATTAATAATCTATTTACTGAGATTCTCATAGTCATATTAGTTAATTTTTACTAATATAACCACGTTGTGTAATTTTTTACATAGTTTAAATAATGATAATGCTTACTGTATGATTACATTGTCTTTCTTATCCCGCATCAAACCTTCATAAAATTCATGATATTTGCTTGAAATCAGAGGTGATTTTCTGTAGCTATGTTTCATTGACCTCTGCACTAGTAGAGATATAATACTGCCCAGTGTGGTTGGCAATAAACTGAAAACATTATAAGATGTAACATTATAATACACTCTATGGAATTGTCAAGAATACGGCAGTGGCATTAAACATAGTTATGTGCTAGAAACTAATGTGACAAAAACTACAAAGTAGCATAATTTATGTTGTGTTAAATATCAACTTTCAAAATTTGTAACACAAAAATGTCTAAAACAATTGTTGCCCTATATAGAAAGCTGCCATTGCTTGCCTGATAGATACTTACAATAATTACATATTGTAAGCCAAATTTTACCAATCTAATGCTATGACCAGCTTTGTAGTATGTGCATGGCAGTTATAACATACCACCTTCTACAGCATCTCATCTTTCTTTTTTTGTATAGACTATCAAATAATACATGCAAAATAAGTAATTTAAAACCAATAAGTACTAACTGTTTGTATTTCTCTTTTAGTTCATTTTCACAGTTACGACTAAAGGATGGGAGCTTATTAAAGTCCTCTACGATAGCATTGTATTCATCTACCTTCATTATATTTTCAGGTTTTATTTCTGCCATTATGGAAATATTTAAGACTATAATAAAATGTCATATGAAACGATTTGGTACAGATTTCTTTGCAAACCAGGTTAAAACTATTTCGGGATTGTACTTGTTGTTTAGTGGTTTTGTGTTACAGAATACTTAGAAACTTTGTATATATGTACGACAGTACAAAATGACCACGGTACGGCACGGCACTTTTTAAAACTACAGTGTTGAGTCTGTTTAGTATTGAGAACGAACTAGTAATTTCTAGTTTCTTATAAATTAAATCTGCAACATTAATAAAATAACGCCGCGAATGGTTCAATCTATTTAATTTTATTTCTGTTTTTGACCGTTGACGTCAATTTGGCTTCATGCAAACGTCAAACTTTGACATTGGCTAGATTATATTATTTTCTAAATACTAATGTTTAATGTTGCCTCATATAAGAAAGGTAAAGCTATAAAATAAATCAGCATTAGTCTTTATTTTGTTAAAAATGTTTTACTTAAAAAGGATGGATTAAATAAGTACAACAAGGCTGGCTTTAGGTTTGATAGATAGATTCTGGCAACCACACTGACTCTTAGACGTTGAACTAATAAGTACTTATTAATTCAACGTCTAAAAGTCAGTGTAGTTGCCAAAATCTATCTATTAAACGTAAAGCCAACCAGATAACCAGCTGGTTCAAAATTCTATTTGGTAATGCTATGAAATCATCGTAATAATAATATGTTAAAATGTAAATAATATTAGCTTTAGCAATAACAACAAATCGTTTGGTTCATACTTAATGCCGTGGTATTGAGGGTCAACAAGGCCCTGTATCTGTATTATCCATCGATAACATAATTATATTTAAGCAGTATACTATTGCCTAACAATTAAACAATACATAATTATGTATTTACTTGCATTTAATTGGCAACAGTTTTTTATTTCATTGATAAGATTTATTTGTTTATCAATATATAGAATAGAAATAATTTGATATGGTTTATCGTGAGATGTTAGAGTTCAAAATCTATGTATCGCGACATCTATGATATTTCATGTACAAGTTAATTATTATCGATCGTTACATTTATAACTCTCATATCTTATCGATCGAAAACAGTTAGACTTGGCAGCTGTTGTTTGCATTTTGGTTTGCATGTTGTCAAAATATCAACGACTTTTTAGACGGTGTGCATCTCGGACCAATTATCACACAGTACCGTAGACAAAGAAACTGTACAGATTAGTTTACCTTACTAGTGACAGTAGTGACAGACAAACACTGCAGCCAACATAAATAAAAGAAGAAGAAATTGTTGTCAAATATGCTGAATGTGGTGCTTTATTATTTATCGGCAATTTTGAAAACAATCTAAAATATAAATGATGGTAATTTGTTATTTGACAACAAAATGAGAAAATTTTCTATTAAAGTAATGATTTTGTTATTATTGAGTGTGTTTACAGTTCTATATTTGTATTCCAAAGTTAATGATAATACAAATAAGGTCAATAAAAAGCAGCCAATATTGAAGTAAGTATTTATTCACATTACAAATATACTGAGTACTTGTACAATGGTACAGAGTTATACAATGAAGGATCTTATTTTCCAGAATTTCTAGTAAGAATGAGGTTAAAGAAATTGAGAGAGTAGTGCTATCATTTGTTGTGTGTGACTCCAGATTCAATGAATCACTAAATGTTGTGAAGTCTGTTTTATTATTTACACGAGCACTGGTACATTTTGTAATATTCGCTGATGACAGCTTGAGACCACGATTTAATGAAACATTGACAAGGTGGAGACAAATAACAAATAACCAATTAGACTTTGAACTACATAAAGTTAGCTTTCCAGAAGAACATGCTGAAGATTGGATGAACTTATTTAGCAAATGTGCTGCTCAGAGATTATTCATACCTGTAAGTTTTTTTCTGCAGTATATATAATTTTTTATGTTGCTGATAATTTTCTCCTTACAAGAATAGATTAAATTGAAAATAATTCTAGTAGATTTGTGTTTTTAGTTTGAAGCATAGAAATAATCTTAAGTTTATTATAAACACACAACACATAGCTGATTCTGTATACATTTTCAGACACTTTTCTCTGTAGTCATATTCATATGTAAAACAACTATTATGTACGGAAAAATGATTTTATAATATACAAGCCTATACTCACAGATTCACTTACTATGTTACCAGGCCTATAACTATCTCTCTGTAATTTGGAAAATGGCAAACCAAAAAACATATATTAGTAGTAAAAATTAAATGTAAATTTCAATGCTTCAGAAATGTTGTAACATAAAATAAATTTAAAGTATTTGTATTTCAGAAACTGATACCGCACATTGATGCAATGATATATGTGGATACAGACACTTTGTTTCTAGGCCCTGTTGAGGAACTTTGGCATTATTTCTCACAGTTCAACAATTCTCAGATATCAGCAATGTCACTAGAAGATGATAACCCTAATGTATCTTGGTATCCAAGATTTGCAAAGCATCCTTTTTATGGGAAATATGGTAAGTTTTAAGTACTGTTGGATTATGTGACCAGGCACCGTGGTGAAGATTGACAGGGAGACATTTCTGGATATCCATAGGCTCTTCAAAGTAATCTATAGATCAAGTAAACTATTGATAAAAAGATTTTAATGAAATAAATATGCTATAAATCATACTTGGTATGAAGAAGTAAACATTTTTACGTGAGTGTAGAAAAGTATCTAAAATAACATGTTTTAATTTAAATTATTTAAAAAAAAAATACATTTGTCGGTTTGTCCATACTGAAACAGGAACTGGATATGTTATAAAGGGTTATTTTACCTGTAAGTACTTATTACTCAATGCCTTTCAATAAGCCTTTTTTGGTATATTGTTTTAGTCTTTGACTAAATCTGATAGTACAGCCTCATCTCATGTATAAATAAAAAAGGAAAAACCTATAAAATATGGCACCTAAACTTGTTTAATACTCTACATAATTTTATGTAAAACAGTACAGATGTAGGTAAAGATTTTTGTGTTTGTAAAATTTTTTTTTTTTTATAGGTTTGAATTCTGGGGTGATGCTGATGAATCTTACAAGAATGAGGACATTTGGCTGGGTTGAATATGTTACTCCTATCATGTTAAAATGGAAATTATACATTCCATGGGGTGACCAGGTATAAAAATTGCATATGCTTTATATCTATAATTGGACTACATGGATGTAGTAAAGGTGATCCGCAGTGATTGTGCCAAGTGTTTTGAGTTTGATTCCAACATAAGTCAAAAGTTGTGTGAATTACAAATATGTATTCTTAATTAATCCAAGTATTCTTTATGAATAGTGTTCCAATGTTTGCAATAATATCCAAAATATCTCCATTGCAGTATAAGTCTCAAAATATATACTTTAATTTATTATTATTAAAATGTATTACCAAATTTGTTGAATTAAAATGTTACACAGTTTGGTGGGATTGAAATGTTTGCATTTGTATGTTTTGGGCTCAATAAATATTTTTTATTTTTATTGAATTTTTGCAAGAAGGTTACTCTATAAAGTTAAATGGAATAACATTATAGTCAAAACATTTGGCACTAGTTCAAGACTGTCTGATTACCTAGCAAGGTGAAGCTACTACAGAAAGTACTTACTATAAGAAGTCAATGTATGTTATGTTTATAGGATATAATAAACATAATATTCCACTACCACGAGCGCGCGGTGTTGGTGGTGTCGTGCCGGTACAACTACCGCTCGGACCAGTGCATGTACGGGGACGCGTGCGCCGACGCCACGTCGCGCGGTATCTTTCTGCTGCATGGTAGCCGCAAAGCATTCCACAATGATAAACAGCCAGCCTTCCAGGTATACCTCATTTAATCATTCATTTGGAACTTAGAAACATAAGTAGCTGTGAACATTCAACAAATAAAAACTATCCTCTGGCATTTATTATATTTTTGAAAAATAGTGACAATCGAAATTTCGTCTGCATCACCTTATTTTGCTGATTGTACAAAGGACGATGTGTGAAAACGTCCCCCTAATTCTTATATCGACTTCGAAATGTATCTCAATCATAAAATCTTAGTAAGGTGATAATTTTTTACTATGGCGATATGTCTCAAAAGTGCGGGATATAACGAGAAAATCATGTTTTAATATTATAATTTTTTGGCACAAAATAACAGCTTGTGTAATAAAAAGCTCAGATTTTCATGCCTGATCATGTAAGAACTCCAAAATCATCTCAAAAGCAATGCGGAAATGAAAATTTGAGACGAATTCTAGTTTCTATAAAATTGTAAGTACGCCGTATATACTTATCACTTATATGTTCCACCGAGTGCCTGACTGTGCGAAGAACATTTGATGCATTTGGAATGAGAGGAGTTACTTGATGTTGTCAACTTGACCCATTATTTTAACTCACAGTTGCTTACAGACATGACAAATATGTTGATGTTTTTATTTCTAAACCCAATGGATTTTTGAGTTTAAATTGGTTGCTAATCTTTTTATAGATCCATAAGAACCTACTAACACATACAAAAGATCTGTTGGAGTGAGGAGAGGGGAAGGGACGAGGGCGGGTCTCATACAAATTTGATCATCATCCTTTCTGTATAGAACAAAATATCCTTGGTACAAAACACAACATTTCTAATTAGTCTAATTAGTAATCAGCATCATTAGCATATGTTAAAATATCTCTTATTTTGTTGAGAATTCTAACGCTTTTTCTTACTATAGAAAAAACGTCTTAATTACCTAATTGTCGCAGCTTTAATAGATGTAATTGTTGAGGTTAAGGTTTTGAGTTAGATTCCCGGGCCAGGCGAAGTGTATGTGTGAAAAACGGACTACTACTCAAAATGGACTACTCTTATTTGAGACAATATCTACGTTTTAGCGTCTGACTGGAACAGTCCATTCAGACGCTAAAACGTAGACATTGTAGGGTACAGACCCTTGTATGTCTTGAATTTAGTATACTTATGTAGATCATACGTATTTGGCCTTTGACCTACAACAGAGCGTATAAATGTTGTAACATAAATATGATCAAAAGTGTATTGTTCCAGGCAATTTACCGCGCTATCGACGAATACGTAGTTGGCACAGACCCTTCAAAAACTTTACTACAGAGTATGAGCAAGTACTTCGAAGAGGCTCCTGCGTCTAACTGCGGAAATTTGCGTGACGCTTTCTTTAACGTTCCTGTCAAAACATTTAGTGAGTTATATCCTGCACCAGACAGGTAGCGCGGGTTATTACTAAAACTAGAATAAGGCATATCTACATGTTTCAGGGTTTATTTTATACCATATCTTATATTACATTGTAATATATAGTTATTAATATGTATATAAACTATTTTTATAATCTGTTATTTTTAAGCTATATTACAAACGATTTCAATCCTCAGTTAGTTTTAAGCAAAACTATTTAGATAATTATAATACTCTGTGTTTTCTCACTTTACACACACAATTCACTATTTGTATATATTTATTTAATCAAATCGAATTGCTCTCTATTTTTATAAACTTATGCTTTATATATTTAATGTCATTAAACAAGAAACAAAACAAGTCAAATAAAATAATATGTCATACATAGATTCGTAAGGTTTGAAACTATCTAAGCACGTAGTAGGTACCATTGATCTCACTATTTCTGAAATTTTTAAAATAATTCAAATTATTAAAATATAAGTAAATACAGTTTCGTTACTTGCGTATGAGTTGCGTATTTTCAAATTCAAATTATTAAAATAATTCCAATTAGTAAAATATAAAAAAATGGTAAATACTGTTGGTTACTTGGGTATGATTATATTGCCTTGAAATAATATGTTATTAATACGTTGTCCTCATCATTGCGATATTGTCAGAAATCTTGCGTTTAGGCGCGAAAGAAACATTGTAGCTCGAAGGTTTGTTTTTAAATTCTTTGTTATTTTGAATAACAGTAATTGCTCAGTATTGGTCTTGCTTCTTTAGGTGTAGTTTTAGAGGATTCTATTTAGACACAGTGTAATTAACCTGCTAACAAAACGCATCTTTAAGTTATTACCAAAACAGGAAATTTTGTATAATTATATTCAAAAATAGAGCATATAATGACACTTTTATTTTATATTTAGTAAGGTTGAAACGCTGTGTTTAAACAGCTTACAATGTTATAATATTATTATTATTAAATGTGATGGAAGTTAATGTTAAAACGAATTTAATACAACTTCGAGTTACCTAGGGCAAATACAGTTTAATAAAAAAATTGAAGGTTTACCGTACTCTCTTAAAGCATTGTTTTTATGCGCGAGAATGAGAAAGTGCGTTACACAGTGTGTATAGGTATATTTATTTAGCAATGACAATGCTTGGCAGAGCCTCAGGGTTTTATTGACCAATCATGGTTCTCCTAAGTCATATCCTCAGATTAAGTTAAGATGTAACAATGGTCCACCATAATGACAAAGTGTTGTAGATATTACACAATGACAAAAAGAAAATAGTGGATATGTTTTGTATTTTCTTTTGTTTTTGAGAAAAGACAATACTAGTAATAATTCCTGTGTCGCGGGACTTTACAAACATTCAAACAACGGACACAAAGAACATCCAGACATAGAACAAACATTTATGGATCACACAAATTTTGTCCCGCGTGGGATTCGAACCCACGACACTCGGCGCAGTGGCAGGGGCGAGGCGACCACTTAACCACTACGCCGTCCGTGCAGTCTTATAAGCCAGTTCTGCTTAGGTTGTATTCATTTACCACTTCTTGCAATATCGTTAACACACTAAAGTTTGTTACATCTTTACCATTTAGCGAGGCACAGCGCCTAATTTAATTTTACTTATAATATGTAGATGTTAACATACTTGCTGATTAAAGAGTTATTTCATTTTGCTAAATATACAGATGGTTTAGCTAAGATTTATCAATTATCAGAGTTATTGCCTGAATAAAATTATCTATACATATTTCATTTCATATTTTTAATTTATTTATTCAATAACATACAAATCAATAAAATTGAAGTGTCTGTTTGTTATGTCAAAAGCTTTTTACTAAATACATATGAAAGTATATAAGTACGGTACTTATGCCAAAAATCAATTTCAAAATGTCTGTTTGTCTATCTATCTGCTTGTTCCGGCTAATCTCTGAAACGGCTAGACCAATTTTAACGGGACTTTCACTGGATAGCTGAACTTAGCCTACTTTTATTTTAGATTTATTTTCGTTAAATTCCACGCTTGCGAAGCCACGGGTAACAGCTAGTAATTAAATATATTTTATTTTTATTATCAACTTAAAGGTTGCTTCAAAGAAAACTACTTACTTCTATGATCATTAAAAACATTCGAATCTGCCTGTGCATCATACTTTAATACGCTCGATATAATATATGATATTTATATCATAAAACTTACCTTTTTACAAAATAGAATGTTCTAGTACTTTTACAACAAAAAAAGAAGTTTTAACAGTTATCAACTAGCAAATCTTTGAGTAATGGTTATTAGTTATCGTTTTCATAGCAAATAGTTATAACTAATTGTACCACATGAAAGTTATGTGAAATGTGAATTGAACATTTATATAATTTTATCGGATTCTGTCCATCAAGATCAAGATCATGGTAATTAAGTTTTAAGAACATGACATTGTATCTCTAACTCACTGAAATATGTATTATATTGTATCTAATATTTATAATAGACCCCAATATTGCCTTTATAAACTTTGTATTTAAAATTAAATGTAAGTATATAGTCTTACTTATAAGTATTATAAATGTAAATGTTTGTGAAGTTTGTTATTCTATCACATGGAAATTGTGGATATTTGGAATACAAATAGTCTATGTCCTAGAGCAGGGGTCTCCAATTACTTTCGTTTGGGGTCCGTTTGTTATAAATATATGACCATCGCGGTCCGTACGGTATGAAGACTCCCTCTCCCCGAGCTTTATATCGTAAGGTGTAATATTTAGTTTAAATCTCCTTCTAAAATTTTCCTAAACTTCTATACCTAATGTACGATTACGAAATAAAACGGAAGGATGTCTGAATATGAAAAGTCTTTTGTCGCAATGACTGCGCAAAGACAAAGCGCGGGAATATAATTTATATTCAATTACGTACTCAAGTAACACTTAAGATCCGCACAAAATAGATACGCGGCAGGCCGCGGTCCAAATGCGGACCGCGGTCCACCATTTGGTGCCTCCTGTCCTAAGTAACACATAGTAAGTATACACGCGGGCGAAGCCGTGACCACAAACAAGTTTTACATAAAGTATTCAATCTGCCTCAAATTAATGTAAGTAACTGAATGATTTTTGATTTAAATATATTTTGTTATAATAATTGATGTATTGTTGTTATTTTTCCTTGCCATTGTAACTCAAGCAATTAAAGCTTTGAAAAGAAAAAAATGGACCTATTATTCTTAGTTGACGTGGGAACTGTGAAACTCTAACAATTGATAAGGACGTAGAATTATAATTGCAACAGCTCGTCATTGAAAGTAATTACTTGGTTGATCACTTTCTTTAGAACGTTACATAATAATAATTAATAAAAATAATGACAGCAAGATTCACTGAACAGTATTATTACAAATAGAAGTCATTGGCTGGGTCAGGGGTTAATTATAACGAATTTTTCTGTAGTATTTCGACAAAAATCAATATACTCATATAAAAATGAATCACTATTTCCCTTGGTCACGGCATCATGCGTGAACGACTGGACCAATTTTTCTAATTTTTTTTTGTTTGTGTTATTCACAGGAGAAGGTTTTTATGAGGTGCAAAATAAGAAAGATGCGTGGAAAATTGGAAAATTTAAGAAATCTTAACGATCATATTAACTTTTCTAATGTAATCTTAGCAACGGGTCTTACGCGTGTAACCGCGCGCGGAGCGCAGCTAGTACCTAGGTACATAATTCTGTGCTTGTTAATAAGTCGAAAGGTTCTCATGCATATTATATCTTCATGATTTTTTTTTTTATGGGCATATTTTATTATTATCTTTATTATTCAAAATTTATATGACACAATACAATCAATAAATAAGGCTTAAGAATATGTACTTGAAAGAAACTCTGACCCCTGTAAGCTATCCACTGTAAGCCTTTATCATTTTATGAATCAAAGGGAAATACAATACAAAAAAGGAATAAGAAAAGAAGACAATTTCAATATAGGTTAGTATCGTGTGTGTGTGTGCGTGTGTGCGAGTGTGCGTGTGTGCGTGTGTGCGTGTGTGCGTGTGTGCGTGTGCGCGTGCGCGTGCGCGTGCGCGTGCGCGCGCGTGTGTGTGTGTGTGTGTGTGTGTGTGTGTGTGTGTGGTGTGGGTGTTGTGTGTGTCTTATGATTATATATAAAATTATTTGATTTAATTTAATTGCGCCTTTCTAAACTATGTTATTGAACAATATAAGTGTAGCTGACATTATTTCAAGCGTCCCTGTATTAGGTCCGCAGTATTGCGGTAATCTAATTTTAGAAGATGTAATTTTACTATTGATTTGCAATGAAACCTATTTTTTGTATAAATATCCAATATTTTGTTGAGGTAATTATATAATTTTGTGCTGCTATTATGAAACTGTCTATTAGCGAAGGAAGTTCTATGTGACACAATAGGGAAAACCTTGTACTTAAGTCTACCGGTGGGCAATGTGGGCGGTCGGCTTATATGTTTCCGAAGCACAGCATGAAGGACATAGAGCTGTCGTACTGTTAGTAGCTTAGATTCTACATAAAGTTGCATTGTGGAATACCTTCGGGGTCGAAAGAACATAACTTTAAGGACCGCTCTCTGTGCCCGCTCTAGCCGGATAAACACATTTTCCGTGGCACCTCCCCAGACTGGTACGCAATACGATAGAAGTGATTGGCACAAAGCAAAATATACCATTATGAGAGTATCTTTGTCTGCAGAGCAGCGTAGCTTTTTGAAGATGTAAATAAATTTTCGTATTCTACTCGAGAGTGTCTCAATATGTTTATGCCAGTTAATGAATTGGTCTATATGTACTCCCAGATATTTCACGCTAGATGCTTTAGTGATTGTAAGGCAGTTACAGTGAGCCAAAGAAGTGCACGTATGAGCTTTTAGGGTGAAACAACAAGGTGGGAGCAAATGTGATCTGATAGCAAATGGTACAAGCGTTGTTTTATTAATGTTTAAAGTTAGTAAGTTATTATTCAGCCATTGCATCACACGAGACAGCGCAATCTCGGCATTCAGATAGCACTGGGCCCAATCTATGCCATCAATGATCAATGCTGTATCGTCAGCATATGTAAAAATTTTACAATGCTCAATGGGTAATTTACATAGGTCGTTTATGTATATGAGGAATAGGGTAGGCCCTAGAATGCTACCTTGAGGCACGCCATATGAGATAGGAAGCTCATCACTCACACTTTGTCCAATCTTCACGACTTGAGTTCTATTACTCAAATAATCTTTGAAAATATCTAGGGCTAGTCCACGAATTCCTATGCATTCCATTTTTTTTAGTAGTAGTGGTACTGAGACGGTGTCAAACGCCTTAGACAAATCGAGAAATATACCTAAACTCTTCTTTTTATTATCAAAAATCCCAACTGCGTGTTGAGACAAAGCCAAAACAGCATCCTCTGTACTCATATTTGCCCTAAAACCAAATTGATTATTGGCTAGGACTTTATATGATTCGAGGTAGCTGATTAGGCTTTTGCTCAAGATTCGCTCGAGGATTTTTGACACGGTAGTTAGGATTGAGATTGGTCTATAGTTGTTGACATCGTCTCTGCACCCAACCTTATGAACGGGGATAACTGATGGCTTTTTAAAGACATCTGGGAAGACACCAGATGAGATCGAGATATTACAGATGTGTGTGATGATAGGGACCAATACATCACTAGTACTTTTAAGTATATTTGTGGGAATATTATCCCAGCCTGTAGCACAGTCAGATCTAAGATTTGTAATTATGGCCTTAACATCTTTCTCGGTAGTTTCAAAAATAACCATAGAACCACTCGGGTTAAATGAACTAGTTGGTGGCGATATATTCGTGAGAGTAGGGTTTAAATTCAATGCTAACCTCTTACCAATATTGGAGAAAAATCATTAATAAAATTAAGAGAGGCTTTCGGAGTGTTACGGAGAGTTAGAAGTTCAGTGGGGGATTTAGGATTTGGTCTCAGGTCGGACACTTTTTTAATAACATCCCATGTGGCTTTAGGGTTACATTTAGCTTTAGCAAACTCTTTCTTTTCATATGTCTGCCTAAGTTTTTTTAAAAGGAAATTGCAATAATTGCGGTATCTCGTATAAGAAATCCTTAGTATTTCATTATTATTAGATTTCTTTAACTGAATATGCATGCGATCACGATGCCTAATACAGCGTAGAAGACCAGGTGTAATCCAAGGTTTAAGGCATCGTTGTCTTCTAGGAATTGTATATATCTGCGTGTGTTTATTAATGATAGTTGATACACCTTCTATAAAATCTTTTGCCGCTGAATTTGGATCAGAAATATTTAAAATTGGGGTCCAGTCAGCACTAATTATTTCATTTATGGCCAATTCGTAATTAATTTTACATTTAGTGTGAGATCTATTGAAATATTTTATACCACTTTGCAGAAATAATAGTATTGGTTCGTGATCAGTAATTGATGATTCAATAACAACCGTTGTGGCGGAGAGATTAGTCTTTAAAAGCACATGATCCAAGCAGTTTGCACCACGCGTGGGGAAATAATGAGCGGGCAGAAGACCGTGAGAGGCTGCACAAGATAGATACTCATCCGAATTATTGTCAATGTTACCAGGTTTGATATCTATGTTAATGTCGCCCATTATGATCATAGTTTGTGAGGGCGCCTTTAGAACATTTTCTAAGCTATCTAAAAAGTTGGTAACGTTCTTGTAGGATGGAGATCGATACAGAACAACCAGTGAGATGTTACCAATGCGGCATATAAGGCAATTTGCATCAAGAAAGTGTGGTTCAATCACATTAGCTATAATAGATGACTTAACATAAATAGCACAGCCATCATTTTGGTTAAAGATATTTTTCGTAAAATAAGAAATATATCCATTTAAAGTTGGGAGATGCGAGAGTTTACTGAGCTAACACTCGGATAATACTAAAATATCACATTGAAAGCCAATAGCCTCCATGAATGCAGTCACTTCATCAAAATTTTTGCCGACACTACGAATATTAAAGTGTAATATTTTTAACCCCTTTGAAGGATGCGTAATGTACTGTAAACAATTTAACGGTTCGCATTTATAAGATTTAGATACACTAAAGGCATCAATTTCTTGATTTACGATATCTAGATTAGTAATTTTAATATAAATATGTTATCTACGCAAAAAACCAACCGTGAAAGATGTCACAAAATAAAAAAAAAATAATAAGGTTGCGTGTAAATAGTCACTGATGACCCTGTATATTAATATATATGTATGTCAGACTAATCCCCATTAATTTATAGCCATTTGTATATAAACATAAAACAGCCATAACATACAAAAATAAGCAAACCTCATCGTAAAATAAAAATCGTATGAGACTGATTTTGTAGCAATCGCGTAACAAACCGAACTGTAGTAATTCATAACGATAATTTATGAAATTATTCTTCAATTTTAGTTTAGCAAAGTAAGAGCTCTCTAGAGAATACTGGCGGCGCACTAATTTATAATAAAATATAGACTTACGTGTGTTTTGGTGTATGTGTAGGATAATAGGTGTTAGATATAAAAATGCAATATAATAAACAATATAAGCATAACGCATTCTCGGAATTATTGTTATCATCAAAAGTCATTGTTTCACATCGATATTACGTAGGCTTTGCTCCGACTTGATCAATATTTGTTTGGCGCCTTCAATTTTCCGCAGGAAAACGTTACCATTGGTGGTCCAACAATACTTATAGTTATGAATTTTCGCAAACTCCCTAGTTGCGAAAAAGAGTTTCCTGGAGCTGGCGGGTAGATATTCAGCTACATAGATAGGGCGACGATCCCCACTTAAGCCAATACTCATGGTGTTTAGCCAGTCTTCCTTCGAGTGTTTTTTATTAAAGTTCTTCGCTTGGGCGAGGAAACGGTGTTTAGTTTGAACACTCATGAATTCCGCGACAATATTTAATTTAATTTAATTTAATTTAATTCAGATACAGATCCATATTTTGTTAGTAACACACCTTATATACCTATGTTAGTAAATTTCAAAAAAAATATTTTACTATGAAACTAATTCATGTATCTTTCTGCAGCGTCAGCACCGCCACTATGTATGCGGTTCCAACGCTCCAGAAAAACACAATCATATTTCTCAGCAATAACCTTCAGAATGCTGTTGGTACCCCCACGAATTCTACGCAACACTGAGGCACATCGCTTTCGCATGATTGCGCCAAAACTGTCTACGGCCGCTTCAGCAAACATGTTTGATGCGCTGCAGAATCGTGGTAGGCCCAACAACATCCTGAAAGCATTATTGTACTGGATTCGAAGAACGTTGTAGGCCCTCTGCGTGTGCCTTATCCACAGGCTGCACGTATAAAAGGACTGACAATACGCCCTGAAAAGGGTGATTTTGACAGCCCCTGTACATCGCGCAAACCTGCGGGCCAGCATATTGCAGCGGACCGACAACGCTCTTCTCTCCCGTTCCATGTCCCAGTCATCACAAAGATCATCGCTCACTATATGACCCAGGTACTTAAAACGCGACACTCTGTTCAGCGCTACTCCATACAGGTAAACCGGGGGCACAGATCTCTGTTTTTTGGTTCCAACAGCACCAAACACCATTATCTCACTCTTCTTTACATTATATAGGAGTCCGTGGGTAGCAGCGTACCCCTCACATATCTTAAGCAACCGTCTGAGAGCATCGATCGAGGGACTCAGCAGCACCATGTCATCAGCGTAGCTTATGCTGTTTATAACATTCCCATCAATTGAGCATCCGACACCAGTGCTGCTGAGCTCCACGATCAGCTGATTGACATACAGGCTGAAAAGCACAGGAGAGGTCAAACCGCCTTGCCTCACCCCACACTCCAACCCGTACCCCTCAGACAAAGCACCCGAGCATCTGACCTGGTTAATTTGATGGCTGTACCAGTACTTAAACAGTTCAACTAGCTCATCAGGTATCTTCTGCTCGCGCAGCTTACTCCACAAGATGTTATAGTTAACCAGGTCAAAAGCTTTGGATAAGTCCAGGTAAGCCGCATAAACAGAAGTGTTCCTATCAGTGTAGTACCTAACCGTGTGCTTCAGCGCTAGGATAGCAGTTTCTGTGAAAAGTCTAGCTCGAAAGCCGAACTGAGCGTCGTGCAGCTCTATCTGTCCAGTTATTCTGCGCTCAAGCACACCGTCAAGCACCTTTGCGATAACAGTGGCCAGAGAAATAGGTCTATAATTCTCCCTATCCAAGATATCTCCTGTCTTGTTTTTCACTATGGGCACTACAATTGTCCTCATTAGCTCAGTCGGGAGATAGGAGTGTCTCATACAAAAATTATATAACATAGACAAGACCCTGGGAAGATGTTGACCAGCAGATTGGAGATGTTCTATACTAAGCCCATCATGACCTGGAGATTTGCCTCTAGTCATGCCCTTGATTACTTGTCCAATCTCTTTCGATGTTATACTAACCGGGCTTCCAAAACATTTCCTGCTTGGACCCGTCCCCCCTCCGGTGGACTGAAGTCGCGATGTAACTGAGAAATGCCTTCTAAATATTTCTGCAATATTCTCTGGTTGGGATACACCATTAACGCCCACGGGTACCGCCGGTCTCACATTCAATCTCTGGGTGGACTTCCAAAATTTCTGAAAATGTTTTTTCTTATGCTGAGTAGCTAATATGTCCATCTTTACTTGGACCTCATTATCTTGACAGTACTTTAACTTCTGTTTAAAAACTTTTCGTGTCTCTCTCATTTCTACAAACATCTGTCCCGATTTAGGTTTTCCATGCCACACCCAGTTCTTAAACGCAGACCTAGCGCACACGTGAGCGTCCCTGACGTACTTATTCCACCCAATCACTGTGCGCCGACCCCTGCGACCAGACACCAAACCAGAGCTGGCTTCTGCAGCTTCCCGAAGTGACGTAACAATATTATTGTACAATCTATCAATTACTACACCATGATCTTTATTTTGGCAGAAGTGGTCACAACAGTCGCCTAGCTCAGAAGGAAAATCTATACACCTAAGCTTATTCATACATAACTCATAGTACCTATAAATCTGACCTTGGGTTCTTTCTCCCCACAGTGCCTTATTCACTACCTTACATCCGTGTTTAGTCGCGGCAGCATCCGTTCGCCCCACCACCCCCAGGTTTAGATGAATACAGAGAGGAAAATGGTCCGACCAATAGACACTTTGATAAACTTCCGCCTTCTCCAATGCCTTCCACGCTGCTTCAGACACCAGGCAATGGTCGAGCCAACGCCTACTGCCACATACATCACTAATAAAAGTATAAGTACCCGAGTCAACACCGAGCTTCTGATAACACAGGCCTGCAAAATGAAGGTCATAACTTCCTCTCTGGAATTTGATAGCTGATTCTGGAGTATTTTGATGCGCTGATTACGAATATGTACTTAGTTTTTCTCCATCACCTCCTGATTTTTCAAAAAAGCTACAGATAGAAAATTGAGAAAAAAGACAAGTTTTCACTTAAAAAATTATATATTTAAAAAAGTACTTAATTTTTAACTTAAAAAACTATTAACACGTAATAACAACTTATTGCTGGGTTAAAATACACTTAAATTTTATTTGTGGAACCTGGTCCTTTTTTCCTGGAAGCTTCTGTTGTGCGATTTTCGCTTATATTTCCGGTTTGGATCATCACGCTTCAACAACCAACAATAGTCCGCCATCATGCTGACATTCCATCTTCCTTGATACCGGACTTCAAGCTCTTTTAAATCTTGGTGAAATCTTTCACCTTGTTCTTCGCTAACGGCTCCTAGATTTTCTGGGAAGTAATCAATGTGCGAATTCAGAAAATGAAGTTTAACGCTCATATTACAACCCATTACACCAAAATTCGTTATCATTTTGGCTACTATTTCTTTATAGTCCGAGCTTTTATTGTTTAACATGGTTGTTAGGCTCTCTCCATAGCATGGGCGAAACGATTTTGAAGCTATTTTTCTGTCCTTTTGACCACTTGCGAAGTTCAAGTAAACAAGTCGAACAAACTTTTTGAGGTGTCCAAGTTTTGTCTTGGTTACTTATAGAATGTCCAAAATAACTTTTGTAAATATTTTTCACATAGTCTGTAATGTTGTTTCGTTGTTTTATCACCATGAATTTCCCGCAAATATAACAAAAACAATTCGAAGAGTTTAAACAACTTCGCGACGACATTTTAAAGTTTAGGTTGCAAGATGCGCACTTCGACTGTTAGTTTTCTAATTCAGAGTAGGTACTTATACAAAAAAAACCTTTTGTTTTCTTCATTATACCCTTTTTGAACAACATTAACAACAATTAGGCAATATCACCTAAACATCGTGTATTAATGAGCTCATTACTAAATGAAGCCAAAATGACCCGTTTTCGAAATGGTTAATGCGAATTACTTACACTTATTATGTAGTAATTAACAAATTACTGATTTGCATTCATTTCTATGTCGTCTTAAACTAATTAAATGCAATAAAAATTAAGCTGAAGTAATTAAGTGACGTTTTATAGATTTTAAAATGTATGCGCTCAGACATTTTTAGTTAAAATCTTAAATATTCAATATCAAAGAATCCTGACGTGATAGAATTTTTTTATTATTTTTCTCGTAATCAGCACATTAGAAACTATAGAAAACGTTAATCAGATCTCAGAGAGGAAAACCATTGCAGACCTGTGTAATCAGCACAACACCATTTTTGTTCGTCACAGAAACTTATTAGTTCCCGGCTAAACAGTTCGCCAGGGTGAGCATTAAAATCTCCAAGGATCAAGACATGTTCCAAATTCTCACTCTCTACAATGGCCGCTATTTCACTTAAGCACTCACAGAAATCATTCAAATTGTCAATACAATCGGTCGGCATATAAACACTAAAACACCAGCAAAACACGACTATCACAGGCCTAGTAGCGCCCGGTTTTCCTGGAAGCCGATATATGTCCCTTATATGGGATGTTATAATGGGCATATCAATAGCTGTTCCCGCCTTGATAATGACGTCAGTTAAGTCAGTCAACGTCTCATTTTCCTTAGTTTGTGGCACGTTACGGATTTCAATCGTAGACGACCGCGACGATTGCTTTAAGTCTTGAGTTTTAGCCTCTAGTGTTTGGACATTATCCATGTAGGCGTGTTTTTCCTTTTGTAACAACTCAATTTGTTTAATCATGTCTTCATATTGCCCATTAATAAAAGCAATACTTTTTTCAATCTCTGCATTAGACTTCTGTATAGCAATGTTTTGGAGTTTTAATTCGGCAATTTCAGATACCAGCTTAGACAAGGATGAGTTTTGATCGTTCATGAACTTCGTTAGGTTAGCTTCTTGTTCATTTTTCCACGACTTTAGCATCTGCAACATTTCACGCTTAAATTCCTGAAATTCGTTCTTGGTCGGTGAAGATTCCGGGCGACGGCGCTTACTGCGCGTATTAGTATTGACAGTGTCTACCGGGTTGTCAGATACTGATAAAGGTGCATCCGAGTCGGACGCCAACTGGGTAATCTTGTTATCTGTTACGGTCGTAGCTGGCGGAGTCCTCTGCATGCGAGACATAATGCGTAGCTATATAGACCGTAGCTGCCTGTGATTATCGGTGAGTGTTCTTGTAGCGTGACGGATTTTCTTGCACAAGGGCGTAACTAACTTTAATACTGAACGGTATTACACAGACAAACAGGCCTTGTTATCGTAACGCAATTTCGCTGCCTGGGTCCTCCGTCTAGCGAGCGTGATGTTAGTGTAGGCGCGCGGCACAGCAGCCCGAAGGACGCCGAGAGTACCCGACTGCGCCTCGGCGCGGCGCGGCGCGGCGGTGACGATGACGTGCAGCTCGCTGCTCACTAACCGTTGTTGAGGTAGGTCAAGGAAGTTCATAAAAATTTTCAAAATTTAAAACGCGATAACTTTTGATCCAGTCTGTGTATCGTGATACTGTTTACACTGTTAGATTGGCCGTCACTTTTTCTATAGATTGTTTATAGGCACAACACTTAAAAATCACTTTTTACTAACGTTTTGGAATAATAATTGGAGAGTAAAATAAAACACGTCCGTTCTGTTTGAATGCGGGGAGCGGGGATTTGATCCTAGAAAATAAAACTCCGGCTATACATTTGATGCTTGTTAGAAGCTTCGTTAACATTATAATAGACTCACGCTTCTATCCATAATTTTGCCAATTACGTTTAAATTCAACGTAATAGGGGTCGAGGTCTATTGCCGTATACCAGACCCCCATACTGCTGCACGTAAATTTTCTTGACTGTAGTATGCCTGTAGGAAAACCTCAATAACGTTGTCCGACCCGTGAATTGAACCCAAAACCTCATGCACAATCTCATTTACTGCCACCTACCTCGGTGGTCTCACGTCTTTTTCTCCTATACAATGTCTGGATATTCTTGTCCATACCGAGTGAGCTGGACGTCTGCATTGTTTTGCTATTAATGTTGTATACACAATTGTATTATATTACAATTGCGAGTGATCTTTTAGTCTAGGAATAGCTCGCTGGTATTTTTTTTTTTTGAACTTTTTGACCGCCACAGCATAAAAGTAGCGTCGTGCCCCCTACGCCAAGCGATGATTAATGTAGTTTTAAATAATAGGTAAAAGGAACACAACAAGCATATTTTTTATGTTTATTTTGAACTGTAAAATAGTCGTATTTTCGACGTGCCATGCCGTCGGTGGCGTCGTGAGCACGGTTTAATTTGACGTGAATGGACGTCCGTGGCGGTCAAAAGGTTAAAGACTTTACTCGCACTAGATATACTTCCTGTATCGCGGAGGACTTTACAAACATTCAAACAACGGAGATAAAGAACATTCAGACTCGAAACAAAAAATTGTGGTTCACACAAATTTTTGTCCCGTGTGGGATTCGAACCCACAATACTCGGCGCAGTGGCAGTGGCGACGCGATCACTTAAACCACTACGCTATCCGTGTAGTTTGGAGAGATTGCTATGTAAGAATCTTTTATTTTATCCAAGTAAACTGTGAACCGTCACATGCGCAGAATGACGTCGAATATCGTTGTGGTTGATAAACCCACAGTCGTTTACTCACGAGTACCTACTGAAGGCAGTGTGCTGTTCTTTTTATTGCGATTAATTCGTTTCTCGACGTTTTTTGCACGTTTACGTATTTTACAAACACGTCAGAGGACTTACCAACTTTCGTAAAGTCCGTGGCGATAATAATAAAGTGCACTTATTTATTGCAATAAGAGGCTTCTAAACTGTCAATATTTTAGTGCAATATGTGGTTGCAATTAATTTAATAGACCGGCCACCTAAAATTATTTGATTGTATTGGCTATACCAATTTATAATTGTTTAGTTATTTATATGCAAAATATTGGCGTGTACCTACCTATATCTAATAAAATTGTAATAAAGCTGAAGAGTTTGTTTGTTTTTTTTTCAAGTGAACAAGCGCACTCAGTTTTGTTTTTCTTTTTACATTGGCCAGCCTAATTATTGAGGATTACCTATAACGCTACCAGTCATGCGAGCTGAGCAGTTATCTATACCTAAGGGTAAAACAGCAGCTAGTTTATATGGCTGTTATTGCCAGCCAGTAGGTATTGCAACCTGCAGCCACACATAGCAGTAAAATATACTCTTTTGTGTACATATTAAGAGCGTTAACGCCAAATCACCGGTGCCTAGTTTAGGTAAATGCAATGCTTTCTCATTGACACTGACGCACGTGCAACTGTGTGCGTAGAGTTGGCGTGTTGTTTGGCATTGGCAGTATAGTCAAGCTGAACCATTTTGATCCGTTCAACTCACAAGCGACGACGTTAGTTAGGCATCCTGTTCGATGGTAATATAAAAAATGTACGTAATCAAAATAAATGATTATTATGTGTTTTCACATTAATATTATTTGCATGGGCTGAGCCGAAAACTGTTATTTACGAAAAATCTTTTTCCTTTTTTCAATAGTTAGCATCTGTTATAACCACCTAGGTATATTACCTTCGTTTTTAGGAGCTTTCCTTCCCAATGTGTAGTAATAATAAAGTTGTATATAAAATAAAGTAGCTATTTTGGGCACTTATCAAGTGAAAATCAGAACAGACAATCTATAGATTCATGTTCATTACTGTTTTGCGCAAAAAATAATAAAACAAGTTATTCATCGTTAGTCCAGTAAGTTAAGAAAATAAAACACATAAATATCAAATATAATTATATATTTTTTATTAAATTTCGAGTTGTAAGGTAAAGATATCACGGTGGCACTATAACTGCACTCAACGCTAAAGTTTACTAGAGGTCACACGCGGAGCTCCAAGCGATACGTCCACTCCTTGAAGGGCAAAGAGTAAAGTAATACATAGGGAATTGAAGGGCCTCGATGCGTACTGATTTACAACGTTTTACGCGCGCGGTTTTATAGTTATTTTAAAATACATGTCTTAAATAAAATTAAACTAAAAAAAACCTAATGATGTGAAGGTTTTTGTTACAGAATATATTCTTCTATATACAAAATCTTTATTTTGAAATGAAATTAAATGAAATGATGAAATGATATTTATTTCACATAAAATAGAGTACAATTAGGTGGTCAGATTGGTACACGGTGCTTCTATTTTGCCACAAGTGGCATGTGAAAGTTTACTACACATTAAATTCTTAAACATCGAAAAGTATAGTCAGTCTATTAAATACATTTTATAAAATGAAACAAAATAAAGAAAATACATAGATTATTGAAAATGTCAAAATTTCATACAATAATAATAATGAAGAAATGTCAATACCAACTTTATAAAATATTAAAATGGGCATGCAATGTCATAAAAATATGATTGATTTGATTACGTAGAAAGCATTTCATTTACAGCGTAATAACATTTGTCCAGCAGCCAATTTTTTAAATGGTTTTTAAATATATTTAATGTAAGTAATTTGATATGTTCCGGTATTTTGTTAAATATACGTACACACATTGCATAACAGTTTTTTTGGAACATTGTAGTTTTTGGCTTTGCCTCTAAAACTAATCTGGTAGAGTTCCTCGTGTTTCTAGGAAATTTATCCTTCGCCGTTAAAAATAGATTTGGGTTAGTTTTAACAAAAATGCCTATCTCATATATGTACATACTTGGTAACGTTAAATATACCCATTTTTTTTAAATGTGGCTTACAAGAAACATCGGGAGGTATGCCGACTATTGCTCTGATGCAACGTTTTTGAGCAAGGAAGGCTCTTGTGACATCGGTGGAGTTACCCCATAATATCCGGCCATATCTAGGTACAGAGCTTACATACCCGTGATAAGCTAACAAAGTTGTCTCCAATGACGACGTTTTACTTAATCTACTTAGTACATAGACAAACTTATGAATTTTATTACATGTTACCATCACATGATGCTTCCAATCAATACATTTGTCTAGATTTGAAAAAACAAGCAAGATTTATTGTAAAAATAATGATATTAGCAGCAGCTTTTTGTCGTAAATTTCACTTTGATTATAGTATGATTGTTTACGTTTGGGTCTAAATTAAAAAAAATACTTTCTAGTTATTTTTGCTAAGGATCTGTACAATCATATAAAATAGTTTGTTTATAAAATTTACTAGTAATTTCGAATATGTGAAGCTTTAAAAATAGCTCAGTCAGGAAAAAATAGAAAACACTGTTTGTTTATATGGCCATATGTCACAAATACTTTCATAATATACAAAAACCTCTCTTATAAGTATAGAAAAAATATTTCCTATAATAATATGTAATTCACAGTTTCGTAAGATATATTGTTACAGAGATCGCATGCTTTGAAAAGTACGCATTTTGTGTCAAGAGATCAATCGGCGTTAACGCTCTTAACATTTTCATCTAACGGAAAAGATTGGTGTCATATTTTTGTGTGATATAATGCAGATTCGCAAATATAGCTCTCTTAATAAAACAGTGACTAAATTCGAAATTTGGAAGTTAGGCAATTTGACTGTAATTGTGTGACTATAAATTACTTAAATATTACTAGCGATCCGCCCCGGCTTCGCACGGGAAGTACAAAACTTAACAAATTATACACCTAAACTTCCCTCATGAATCACTCTGTCTATTAATTGAAACCGCGTGAAAATCCGTTTAATAGTTCTTGAGTTAATCGCGAACAGACAGACAGATAGACAGACACGGCGGCGCGGGACTGTTTTATAATATATTATGTACTTACTGATTATATTAAATTTGTGTTAAGTACTTGCAACATAGCTCAAATTTGTTTCATCCAAAATACTAAAATGAGTCTCTGTTTTATTAAGAGTGCAATTTCTTTAATTGAGCCCCATACTGCGCTCAAATGTCCACAAACGACTTCGTTAAGATCGTGGCCGATGTTAATTTGCAAGAATCACGTTGCAAATTTGCAAAGGAGATATGCAACAAACCCATACAACTTCGGCCTCGCATGGACAAAAATAAAACTGTATGTTTTACGAAGAACTATTAGTGTTTTATAACCTTGTGTAATTTCAACATGCTATCTAGTTGGGTTTCAGATATATAAGGCATCCGAAATTAACAGAATTGCTCCGGTGATACTTAGGCACAAAGCAATTTTTTCAAAATGAATGTATTAATTATACTTTTTTCTGTCTAAAAACTTAGAATAAGTTTATGTAGCTGGTTTACAGAGCTCACTAGGGTAAAACTAGTTACTTAACTGAACTCAGGTAGCCAGTGCTCGCTCTGCAAAGCAAGCGCCCATCAAATAACTATAGTTACTATTCATTTATTGTTAAAGCTTAATTAATAGTCCAAGAAACAAAGGCTAAAGTAAACAATAGTATAGATTGGTATTAGTTTATTAGTCTCCAACCACTACATTACCTTCATTATGACTAAACATACTATCGAGGTGTGGTGCAAGAGGTGCTACATTATTTTGAAACCTTGCCCAACGTAAATACCATATGATGGACATTATGTATATGTATACTTTACGGCTTACATGCCTGGATTGTATTTTGCCTCTTATAATCCAGGCATTTGTACTTTATAGCTCTCTCATAACATTGTCACATCACGAATGATAAATGACAATGAAGATCGAGTGCCCAACGAAAAGTGTTGCCACTACCACATATTGAATAATGCCATTAAATTGAATTGGTCAATCTATTGATTAGTAAAATAAATCAGAACATTAATAAATTGATACTATTACATCCCTGTTTAATCCACATAATATGTGGAGCTTTTACTAACACAAGTAATATTATTACTTGTGTTAGTAAAAACTTAATTTAATATAAGTAATAATGTTTCGTAATAATTTCACTTCTTATAAAAAATACGTTTTGTTCAACACTGGCAATCTTGTCCCAAGCCACAATGGTTTACTGAATCAATAAAATGTAAAAAAAATTAACTCCTTTTTCCCACTAGGTTCGGTTAAAAGAAAACGATGGCGACTAATAAAATATTATGAGACATTTTTTCAATAAGTTATATTCTTGTCCACTAAGGCCGTCATTTGCATACCTCCTTTGAAATGCCCAATTAGTGTTTTAGTGGTTTAGGCAGTGTTGTGTATGGACGTCTTACACTGCTTTCATTATGAAGTCGATATTTTAGTTGGGTTTTGTTGTGGCTGTATTAGCGATTGCTGTGACACCAGTACGGGCAGATAATAGAAACACACCAGTTGAACAATGTCCAGGTACATACCTATTATATATATTTAGAATACTGCCGGCAAACTGCAATGTAGTTTGGTTGGAGATTGTGTCAGTCTATAATATAATAATAATATTCTACCACATACAACACCATCTAGCCCAAACTAAGCAGAGCTTGTACTACGGGTACTAGACAATGGATAAACATACATATGTATATACCTACTTCTTTTTTGTAAATACATAAATATTATACACAAACATCCATGTCCATCTTCGATCAACAATACGACTAGATATCGGGTCGACGCAAAAAATACGTCTCGGTAAATAACAGCGCACTTGAGATGTGAGCTCTAATTTTGTTTAGTTCGCTTGAAACACAGCTAATGTAAACACGACTCACAATGCCGCCGCAGTGTGTATTCAAAAGTTGCAAAATGAATGCCCGAAAAAGCAATTTAACGGCCGGAGTATCTTACTTTCGGTAAGTACATGAAGAATAAGTAATATTTTAAGCTTCAAACTAACAAATAATATCAAATTTTGAACAAAATTACCGATTTTAAACCACCGCTACATATGTTTGGCCAAGGCTCGCCAACACACGCACAAACTTTTATAACAAAAATAAACGAAATAAAACGTTGTAGCTCTCAAGGCCATAACGGGAAAAAGTACTTTATTTGTTGCTGCTTAAGTTGGATTTCACACTAAATGTTGTTGTATGTGACGAATGATCGTAAGGCTTAAACGCACTAGAGGTTAACCGCGGGGGCGCGGCGGTTCGTCTGAGCACCGCGTAAAGCGATTGGACCGCTCAGTGAGCGGTCCAATCGCTTTACGCGGTTTCATCACGGTTGGCCGCCGTAGCGGTCAACCGCGTCAGGCGGCTGGCCGCTCAGACGAACCGCCCGCCCCCGCGGTTAACCGCTAGTGCGTTTACTCTCTAAGAATTAGATAATATTTTAAAGATTTGTGACTAGGTGCCATGGTTGTAATTAGGTTGAACTTAAAACTGTTTTAAAACTTTTCTCTCTGTTTGTTAGTAAACAAATGTAGCTGTAGGTATACGTATTATCACGCAGACAGCATTTAGCTTTGATTTTGTACGTGACCCGATATCTAGTTGTATTGTTGATCGAAGATGTCATTGCATACAAATGTTTGACTTGTGCAGGAATCGAACCCGCGACCTCAGGCGTGGCAGTCGGTTACACTAACCACTACGCCATCGAGGCCGCCCAACTATGCTAAAGCCAAGCTATGTATTTTTATTTATAAAAGAATTAAAATATGATATACATATCATATTTTAATTCTTTTATAAAATAATATAATATTTTTGGGCTATGTCCAGCAGTGGACTATTATAGCCTGATGATGATGATGATGATGATGATACATATCATGACATAAGATATTTTATAAATCACGTTACGAGCCACGGGACCGGTGCAGTACCTAACCAATAACTTGTGTGAAACCGGGGACAGCTACTTGCTGTATATTATTATACCTACCGACTGTTACAGATGAATCTTTCGAGAACTTACGAGAACGGGTACAAGTGATCCCGTGTAAGAAAACTCCCTGTAAACTTCAGCAAAACAGCAATATCACCGTCAAATTCAAGTTTGCACCAAGTGAGTACTTGATAATCCGCTAGATAATCCTAAATTCCTAACTAATATTATAAATGCGGAAGTGAGTTATTTTGTTTGTTTGTTGCCAGGGGTACAGAATAAGTACCTTTCATCCAGAGAAAGTACTGTTACTAACCTAACCTAACTTACATTTATGCAAGCGAAACCGCTGGCAAAATCTAGTTAGGTATGCATTTCGACTTGAGACTATAACTAAATCTTCATAAGATTAAAATAAGTAGGTAACTACTAACTAACCTACACACAAATCACAAAATTTATTTCTCTGTTTTGTGAAACTACAATTCTTTACCTACATTTTGGAGTAAGTTATATCTTCTAAAAAAGGCAATGCCGGAATAATAATTCATGTGTGGCGAGGGACTATACAAACCTTTAAACAGCACACACAAAGGCCACTTAGATTAGGAACAACCATTGTGGGTCACACAAATTATTGTCCCGTGTGCGGATCGAACCCACAGCACAGCGGGCGCATTGGCAGTGGTGGGCTGACCACTTAAACTAATACGCTATTCGTGCAGTAAAAATATATGTATTATGTATTGTTTCTAAGTTTAATAATATAATTTATTGTAAAAAGAATAATTCTAACCTAATATTATAAATGCCAATGTGAGTTTGTTTGTTAGGTACGTTGAACGCGCCTTAATCAACCGTTCATCATGAAATTGATTTAATTTATGGTGTACCGCCCAAGCCCATCCATAAAAATACATATCAGGGTCTGTCAGGATCAGGAATCGAAATTTATTGACAAAATCTACATAAACGCGAGTAAAGACGCGGGCAAATTCTAGTTTACTATAAAAGTACGTATAAACGAGACACAGAAAACTAGGTTTCATTTTATAATAGGTATTGTTTCTTTTTGTTAGTGGCTAGTTAGTCGTACGCTCTGTAAACTCATACAATTTAAATTTACGTTGTTAACGAACCTTTAAAATGTCCAAGGTTACGAAAACTTGCCACGACGATTACTTTCTATTTCGGTGACCGACAAGCGAGTTTCGGTATCGAATACTTAAGTGACGTCAGCGATTTTGTAATATGCTAGCGGTTTTTCATAACACAGGTATACAAGAATGAAACTTTTTTATATATTTTTTTTATTTTGCTCGTTGAAATGTCCACGCTCCACCTGATGGTAAGCAGTCGTGTGGTCTAAGAGCAGTGGCCTCCACACCGCCCTCATAGCAGCCGAGGCGATGTTGAGGTCTACTTTGACGGCCTGAGAAGGTGCTTTTTCACGCGCTGGGTAAACAGTTAAAGTTTCGCAAAAATCATGTATGACAGAATTGTTCCCCTTTAAAAGTTAAAAAAAAAAGCCCATGACAACATATGTCTATCTTTTAAGGTTGGCTCACTATAACCTTTTTTATGCTAACCAAATTTGTTCTAAAATAATGCATTATTTGCGAAGGTATTATTATAAACATGATATTAATCCTTATCCAAATAAATACGTTATTCATCACAAGTATTTAATTTAAAACAAAATTGCCCTTTACATCATTCGATTTCAATGAATATCTTAGAGATATAGCAGTTTTAAAATAACGTCGCAGCAAAATAATTACCCATTACAGACATACAAACGATGTTTCTCCTGGTTTATTTTGCGTGATTTTAAATTAGCACTGTAGGTATATTTATAAAATGTTGTTCAATGGTTCTTATGTGGTTCGTGGATTTAACAAAGAAAGATTCAGCTCCATTAAAATTGTATTATAGGTGCCTACGACCCACTCTCTCTCTTATATGACGCAGACGAAGTTGCGCGGGTCAGCTATCTATACTAATATTATAAAGCTGAAGAGTTTGTTTGTTTGTTTGTTTGTTGGTTTGAACGCGCTAATCTCATAATAGCCTATTTATCGAGGAAGGCTATAGGCTATATAACATCACGCTACGACCCACGGGGGTGGCGCAGTAACGATAAACGCGGGTGAAACCGCGGGAACATCTAGTACCAAATAACATTACAACCCACGAGGGTGGTGCAGTAAACATAAATACCACAACGCGCAGGTATAACTGCGGATAATATTTGTATTTATTTAGGTAGGCAGGTACCTACCTATAAAATTCGCTCGTATTGCTTTTAGGCACATCTCACATTTTTATTCCCGTATACCTACCTAATATAATAATAATGCTATAAAATAATGATTCAAGTCCTATACAAATATGATAGGTAGTGTTTAGTAATTTTCAAATAATAGGTAGGCAACCTACCTTTTACATTTGTTTAGCCTACGTAAGGCTAAAGATGACAACCTTGATTTTCTTTTATTTTATTGCCCATTTCTACACTCGTCATCTACAAATCAATAATGGACTTGCACTGGTAAGTGGTACCTAACTATGCCGTTGTTATCAAGGCCGTTATCTCGTCCAATAATCAAAACGATATTTTCAAAACTATGCTAATTATATACACTCTTATTACTAAAAATGTATAATACCTATTTACAAACTAAACCTAGTTAAAATATATTTATCAATAAGTGATGACATTCGTAACTGACGATAAAATTATTTGTAATTCTGCGGTGCGCTCTGCAAACTACGATACGTCCTGTCCCCATTACATACCGCTCGGGAGTGCAAGACGCTAGAGAGCGCGGCGGCTAGTAGGAAATCACATATTTTCGGTATTATATTTTTGTATATTATATAATGCATATTGTGATGCCCGACAAATAACCGTTTTTACATAACCTTTCTTTTGGTATATTTTTGAAAATTCAATTCCCAATATAACTCAAATAAAACACGAAAAATGCTTAATTTAGACCTATCTTCACGATTTTTTTCGATCGTATAAAATGTCAGTAATCGTGTTTCGAATGCCCGACAAATCAAGATCTAATGCTGTAAAATAACATATATTTTTTTCAAAATTTAAATCTATGTTATTTACAAATAAAACGCGTTTAAGCACGCTAGATAACACTGTACTTTGGGAAATCCTCGCCTTAAGGACCCAGGATTGAAGGATGAAGGAAACACGTAATATCCTAATAAATAATATAATATCCTATAATATTTTAACGTTATCATAATATTTATCATTGCGTATAAAATCTTCACTTATTATTTACTAAGATCGTACCTACGAATTTCGCAGCGGTACAATTAATGGTCACCTATTGTTATAGTTGAGTTCGAACCATAGACTTTTGAGCGTAGCAAAAATATTGTCTCTGGTTCGAACACCACACGAGATAAAAGATAATTGTTTCGAGTCTGGGTGCTGTTTGTATCCTTTGTTTCAATGCATGTAAAATTTCTCGCGACATAGAAAAGAAAAGCATTTACTGTGAAATACATTTTTATGCCTTGTCATATGAGTAACCAAACTATTAATGCCTTTTTACATTCATGGTAATTCAGGTGATAGATTTAATATGTTTATTTATCAGGTTATATAAGTGAGCCGATTGTCTTGAAAACTGCTTTTTTGCGATATAATAATAAGTGTAGTTCATACGAATGAAATACCTAAGTTGATGGATCTTGATAATAGGTCAATTAACAAGGTTAACACGTCATCAAAAATTCATCAGAATGACGTATGTCGCCATACATTTTACTAGTGAGCCCGTTAGCGGGGTACAGATGCGCCGGGGTGAGCCCACGGCGTGGGTCCGTGGTATACAGCTATGACTCGTAACAAATACCCTCTCGTTATTAGGAATATCGTCATAGTTCTTCTAGATATAGGCATCCTGGAAGTATATATATAGTGTCGTTTTCTAGTTAGAATGTACATTGTACATACACTAAGATATGGGTAAGTAAACATTTTTTTTATATTCGCTGTCATCATGACACATGAATCGTTAAGTTTTTTAGAAAGATGAATTAAATTTGTTTATTTTTCAATGTATTTCTGAACGTACATTTTCACATCTTTTTATTTACTAATTTTCTTTTTACTTATTCTTTTTTTCAGATCAGCACAAGATTACCGAACGTGGTAGTAACTTAATTAGCTAAATGCAAAATGTTAATTCCGAATCTCAGAATGTGTACAGAATATAAAACTTTGCCAAAGAAAACCAGGGTGTCACCAGACAGCCAGGAAATCTGTGTCTCGCAAGATTAATTACCTAATTCTCAACCCTTTACTGATTAATCCTATTCTAGAGAAATAGATAAATATATTCACAAAATACCACTTTCGCAATAGGAGAAATTGGTACTATAACGGAATACGAAGGTTGCAACATGAGTGCAGAAAAGCAATTTCAATGTACTGAATATTTTGCATAATATTATTGTTTACCTGCCCTGTCATACAACCCACGCGGAGGGTCCTTGGCATCTAGGAAGAAGTAAGAAAAATTAATAAAACAAATATGTTTAAATCTAAAAACCAACACCACCACTAGTAAGATCTGTTAAATAAATATACTGTGGTATTTTATTTTATTGTGTATTTGCAAAGAAAAATGTATTTTTAACATGAGCCCTCGACGTGGGTTCCCGGGCTCTCAGATGCGGCAATAGTGAGCCCACGACGTGGGTCCAAGGCGATGAATGTGTTAAAGTGTAATAACGTTTTCTTTACTGGTAGGCAGTAACTACTGGTTTCTACTTGCTTTGATCTTTATATAACATGGTAAGTAATTTGGTATGAATTTTTGGTTGGATAATTATTTGTTTTATTTATTTCACATATTCGTAAATTATTGTGATTGATCCGAAATTAATAAAGTAACATATTATGATACTAGCTGACCCGCGCAACTTCGTTTGCTTCACATAAGAGAATTTTCCTAGTTTTTGCAATATTTTTCATTTATGCTCCGCTCCTATTGGTCGTAGCATGATGTTATATAGCCTATAGCGTTCCTCTATAAATGGGCTATCCAACACTGAAATATTTTTCTAATTTTTACCCGTAGTTCCTTAGATTACCGCGTTCAACCAAACAAACAAAATGTGAGTGAAGTCGGCGCGGGAGCGCCCCCGCCTTTTTATAAATGCAGCGGATGGCCGTTTCGCGCGTTAAACAAAAATCAACCTGGCGATCAATACTGCCAATCGATACTGGCGCGGCGAGATTTGGAAGTTTTATTTCATCTATATCTTGTGTGTTTATAAACCGATTCCTATATTTTTTTTTATAATATAAATATTAAAGTGTACTTTTTGAATATGGGTGTTTGATAAAGATATATCTATGTGAAATACTATATATTTATGTATTTTAATACACTTTGAAGAAATGCCTAACGATTAAACACGTTATTGTGGCTAATTTATAAAAGATAGATATATACTATTAAGGACTTTTTTGTAGATCTTTTGATGACCATCATCTTTGTAATACATACTTTTGGTGTATGATCAACGTATGCGAGGATAAGAGCTCGAAAGCGCATTTTCGTCCGACTTGCTTTAAATTTATCGTCACTGCTCAGCTCCTATGTGTCTTAGCGTTATGTTATATAGCCTATAACCTGCCCAGGAGTATGGACTACAATCGTACCAAGTTTGGTTAAAATCCCTTCAGTAGTTTTTGACCCATGCGTGCACATACAGACAGACAAAAAATTTACTGATTGCATTTTTGTCATCAGTATCGATCACCATTCATCCTCCAATATTAATTTTGAATATATATTCAATGTACAGAATTGACCTCTCTACAGTTTTATTATAAGTATAGATATATGATAAGTTGCATTTGTTCAGTACTCTCTGTGCCTAGCGGTTTCACCCGTTTTAATAGAGAGGTCATGCTAGCACATGCCTTAGTTTTTAAGCTAACTTAAAATCTCAGTCGTGTTTACATTTATATAGATTTTATTAAAATTCATCTAGAAGTTCTCTCGAGATTTAGAAAACAAATAAATTCTATAAATTGTTTTCTATGTGCTCTAGCTGATCTTTATGAATATCTTTTCAAAAAGATCAAAATGTCTGTAATTTTGATCTTGTAATTTTTGTTGCGTTCGGCGGCTAGAAAGACTATCTAGGAAACACAACTAGGAAAAGTACAGCAATTTTGCTCTTCAATCAGTATGTGCATATTATCTGTTTCGTTGCTGAAATAGACGCTAAGGGATAGAATTTAAAACATTGCCAGGACAAAGGGGACGAATTAAGGAGTAGGTGCTTAAAAATAAATAAAAGCGGACCTAAAATTGTACCCTGCGGCACACCCGAATGCTCGATTACAACACTTTAAATAGTAATTTTTGCTTTTCTTAGTTAGAAAATGCGGGATTAAATTTAATGCAATACCTACATATATTATGTAGACTATAGCAAACAACGGTTGCAGGTATTATGCGTTAGCTTGTACACCGTCATTTGCATAGGTAATTTGTCGTAAATCATAATCATGAAAACAGGTTATTTTTATCAGAAATAGTCAACTTTTCTATATAAATTGCTTGCATATTACTTGTTTGTAGCGGTTTTGATTAATACTTAAGGCACTTGCCAGCCAATATATTATGTGCTAAATTTAAATTCTGTGATGTTTCTTGTACCTACTTACTAATACGAATTAGTAGTAATAGTAGTACAAGTAGTGTATAATAATTTGAAGATGTTAAATTATCCTTTCTTGCCATAACTATGACTATTATTTTGTTTATAAACTTGTTTATTAAGGCATTAAGTTGTTGTTAGATATTAAGATTTAATTTAAAGTTGATTTAAGTCCACTATTGTACCTACTCCTTTTTTAGCCTAATAAATTTTATTATTATTATTATAATTAGATTACTAATAGTACAAATAACCTAATGACTAAAGTATTTATTTATTTAATACACATTTTTTTAAGTCGACTCTTGTCTATGTATCTTGCTTATTGTAACAATTTTGTATAATTTGTTTTTGGGAAGGGCTGTTTCCCAACATACAGCTCACGCTAGTTTGGGAATCAGGGCTGACACTGTAATTGTATAAACCTTTTGTTGCAATAAAGAATTTATTATTATTAAAAAAAAACATTTTACTTGCTATTTATAATTAGGGGTGCGGTAAGATTTTTAATCTCATTATTTAAAGCCATTAAATAAAAAGAAATCAATTTGTATAGCAAGATTACGTTAGATACTTTGTTATTTATTTATGTATTTATTTATAATTTAAGCATACCAACTGTATAATTACAATGTTTTGTAGTTGAGACATTCTTAATTTAACATTTATAGCTAGCTTAGTGTCATCTAAGTGTAATTAAAACAGAATAAATATTCCATTGTTTATTTTTATGCTCAGTTTCTTACCGCGATTAAAGACAGGTAGGTATAAATGTCAGCTCGTGCAGAAGTTAAGTGTTTGCGTGGTAACTTAGATATTATTCATTTACAAAATTATATAGTGATTGTAATTTGCGGCGCTATTACTGGCATATAATCAGCACACACATTTAAAGTAGGATTTTGCTGTAAGAAATCTTTATATGTATTGTATAAAATGCTTTATTTTTAGAAACAATCAATGGCGTCGACTACAAAGAATTATATTGGATTTTATAATGCATACCGTACTAAAACAACATACTACTCTTGATTATAGTAATTGAGCTCCTCAATCTTTAATTGTTATTTACGTTTAAAATCAGTGTTGGACGTTGTTTTTGTGAGAAAAGGTTATTTAACTGTTCTTAGTACTAAAGTGATTAGTGAGTGAACAGTTCAGAGTGTTAATCTGCTAATAATCTGCAATATTAATCAAAACTTATTAACTTAAAATAAAACAGATACCGCCAGTTAGTGACACCGCCAAGTGTTTGCCCGGAACGCATAAGCGCCGCGATATACGCATCACTTACGACCTTCTTCTCGCGGACTCGCTAGTACGACACAGCGACGGCGCTTTGTTTTTTTTTTGTTTTTTTAACTAAACCCGCCTGCAATGTCGTCTAAAACAGACAGTACTCCAGAACGAAATGTCTCAACTTCGAGAGGAAATAAAAGACCTGCCTTAAATTCTCCTCCAGAGCCTGCTCCCGCGGTTACAGGTGAAGAGGTGCGCTCAATCGTGCAGGAAGTTATTAAAACAGAATTTGCAACTATGCTCAAGCAAATAAATACTACGATTGTAAACATTGTCAATAGCGAGCTGGCCCCGATTCGTGCGGATTTTGACGAACTCAGAGCGTCTTTGAATTTTCACACGAGTCAATTTGATGAGTTTCGGTTGGAGGACGCCAAGTTTAAGACTACTGTCAAAGAACTTAAAGACGATAATATTAAACTGCAGAACACAGTGGCCGATCTTGGTCAGCGGCTAAATTATTTGGAGCAGCAGACACGGGCCAACAACCTGGAACTACAATGTTTTCCTGAAAATAAACAGGAAAACCTGTACACCATCGTCAAGCAGTTGGGCTCAGTGGTCGGTTGTGAGGTTCAAGATGGTGATATTTCACACTGCACAAGAATTGCAAAACTTAACACGAATAATATTCGCCCTCGTTCTATTGTGGTGCAGCTTGCCTCTGCGAGAATCCGCGATCAGCTGTTGGCTTCTGTGATCAATTATAATAAAAGTAAAAGCCATGAAAAACTCAATACCGCAGATCTCGGTATTGCTGGAAATAGATCTCCTGTGTTTGTAACCGAGCATTTATCCCCTGCATACAAAGCTCTTCACGCTGCAGCAAGGCTTAAGGCGAAGGAAAAGGAGTATAAGTACGTGTGGGTGAGGAACGGCAGGATATTCGTCAGAAAGACGGACGGCGATGAACATGTTCTTATTAGAAGTTTGGACACCTTAAATAAGTTAAAATAATGTGAACTCTTTTTTTTATAAAAACAAATAATTTAACTTTTATTGCGTGCACTTGTAAATTTAATTATTCAAATTCAATAATTTGCAAATATATTATCAGAACAGTCGAGGTTTAAGAACTAAGACGCATACTGTATATCGTAATATTGCCTGTAATAATTACGACATAATAGTACTGACTGAAACTTGGCTAAATGGCTCTGTGCTGAGTGGGGAACTGTTCGACGATAGATACGTAGTATATAGACGAGATAGAGAAACTTCACATTTTCAAAGTGGGAAAGAAGGGGGTGGTGTTTTAATAGCCGTCAATAAACAAATCAAGTCTAAACGTATTAAGAATTGGGAAAGTGGCTGTGAAGACTTATGGGTAAGTATTGACTTGCCAATATCATGTACTGTTCGTCGAATGGTTCTCTGCGCAGTATATCTGCCTCCTCCTATGCGCCGTTCTTCTCTGGAGCACTATTTAGACCACTGTAATGCTGTCCTTGAACAATGCTCAGAGTCAGGTGTTTCTATTGTAGGTGACTTCAATTTGAGCAGCATTGATTGGACTTTAGTGGGAAAATCGGATAATAAACTTGGTTTGCCTAGTACTAGTGAATTATTAATTGATTTTACTCATGCTAACAGACTTAGTCAGTTTAATTTAGTAACAAACGACGCTGGTCGTATTTTAGATTTAGTCTTATCGACACATTCCTTGTGTAGCGTCAGCAAAAGTATTAATCCACTAAGTAATGTCGATAAACAGCATCCACCCCTTGACATAGTTGTTTCCTTGAGTAGGGAATCCAATCTGCCATACAACAGTTACAAGACTATCCTTAATTTTCGTGCAGCCAACTATGAAGCAATTCGTAATTTTTTAAAACAAGTAGATTGGGTCAAATTATTTGAGGGTAGCGATAGTGTGAATGAGATGTTGGATGTTTTTTACGACACACTTAACGACGCTATGCGTCGGTTTATTCCCTCACGGTTACAAAAGAAACGTAAATATCCTCAGTGGTTTAACCATAAACTTATTAAAATGTTAAATTTAAAAAATAATATTAGAAGGCGATACAATAAATATAAAAACCCAATGGATTTGATTGAGTTAAAATTAATTAGTAGGCGTTGCGATGGATTGGCTGTTTCTTGTTACAAGGTTTATACTGAAGGTCTTGAAAATGAATTAAAAAATAACCCTAAGTTATTTTGGACGTATGTAAAAAATAAACGAGGAGGGTCTAGCACCTACCCTATGACCATGACAAATGGATCAATGTCCACATCTGACGGTACTAAAATCTGCGAGATGTTCGCTACCAACTTCTCGTCTGTTTATAGCCCAGACCGAGAATTAAATGAGGACTTTGATTATAAAATATTATTAAAATTTCTCGAAAATAGCAGTTTATGTTTAACAAGTCCCACAGTCAGCAGTGAGACATTACTTAAAAAAATTAAAAGTTTAGACATTAACAAAGGAGCAGGCCCTGATGGCATACCGCCGATATTTATTACGTCTTGCGCTGAGGAGTTAGTGTGCCCTCTTATTCTTATATATAGCAAATCCTTGTCTTCTGGCGTATTCCCTTTGAAATGGAAAGTGGCTAAGGTGGTGCCTATACATAAATCAGATAATAACGATGACATAGCTAACTATAGGCCTATCTCAATCCTCTCAACGTTTGCTAAAGTGTTTGAGTCACTGCTTTGTCCGTATTTCCAAAATCATCTAAAATTATTTATTAGCGATCATCAGCACGGTTTTGTTGGATCACGATCGACAAGCTCTAATCTGGTCCCTTTCACGGAACTTTTGACTGAAGCCATAGACTCTGGGCACCAAGCTGACGTCATTTATACTGACTTCAGCAAGGCCTTTGATAAAGTGTCCCACAAAATCTTATCTTGTAAGTTGCGTGCTTATGGTATCGCTGGTGGCTTGCTTGAATGGGTGACTTCATACTTAAGAGGTAGATCTTTTTTTGTTGTGGTAAACGGTTATCAATCTGACGTATATAATATCTCATCTGGAGTTCCACAAGGCTCCCATCTAGGGCCTATATTATTCAACTATTTTATTAACGACCTTCCCAGCTGTCTACAGCACTCTGAAATTTTTATGTATGCCGATGATTTAAAGTTTCTTAGAATTGTTAAATCTAACAGAGACTCCTCACTTTTACAGATGGATCTTAATAGTCTTATTCAATGGTGTAAAGATAATGACATGTTTTTGAATCCAAAGAAGTGTTACCATGTTACATATACAAGGAAAATTAACCCAATAATGATAGTTTATTACATAAATGAGGACAAAGTTAATGAAGTGGACACTATTCGTGATCTTGGAGTTCTATTTGATCAAAAACTAACCTTTGCACCACACTTGGATCACATTTCTAAAAAAGCATCCAGAATGATGGGTTTTGTCATAAGACAGTGTAAAGGTTTTCGTCACATTAAAACTAAAATTTTACTTTATTACAGTTTAGTACGTAGTATATTAGAGTATAGCAGTGTGGTGTGGCGGCCACACTACGCTGTAAATAGTTTGCGTCTAGAACGCGTCCAAAAACGCTTTGTGTGGCATCTGGCTTTTTCTGTAGGAATAACTAAAAAAGTGCGTTCTTACAAAAAAAGATTGAAATTCTTCAACATGCACACCTTGGAAGAGCGAAGATATTTGAGCGACGCAATGTTTGCTAGCAAAATCTTGAAGGGAAATATAGACTCGCCACTGCTGCTCGCACTCATTAACTTTCGTGTTCCTTCGAGGATTCCTCGCAAACCTATTACTCCACTTTATCCACCAAGGAGAAGAACGGTGTTGGGAGCTAACTCTCCATGTGCTAGATTTTGTAGGGTTTTGAATAGTTGTAGTGATGTAGTCGATTTACACTTTGATTCTCTCAATAAGCAAAAAATTAAATTTCTGAACTGTTTATCAGATTTGTTATAATTATATAATTTATTGTTATAAAAATAAATTTTTGGACTGTGTTTTGTGTAGATGTAACTTTTTAAAGAAATTGCTTTAATATTTAACATACGATACTCATAAATAGTTAAACAATATCTACTATGTTTACTTGCACAATATTTAGCTTACAACTTACAAAAGTTGTTTTTATTGTTGTTCTTTTTTTTTGTTCATGTGGTGTTTACCTTTAAGTAATTGTTGCACTGTGTAGAGTTTAAATGCATGTATTATTTTTGTTATATGAAGATTAGTGTAAACAATTGTTGGTAGACCTAATAAATAAAATAAAATAAAATTATAAGCCGAAACTTACTAACACTAAGCGTCGGAAAGATATCGTTTGTACTACTCAGTCTCAATCTAAGTATATTTTTACCAATAGGATTTTCGCATTTTTAGGTCCATTTCTTTATAGTAACATAAACTAAATAACTGCGATTTATGACTAAAATTATGCTAACACTAAGCAATTAGTTCAACAATATTTACAAACCTTGAACTACGATCAAACTGAAAATTTGATGACTGTTGTTCAATAAGTGTTACGCAATAAAATAGCTCTTTAAATTGTCATAGTAATCACTTAGTTTATAATGTAATTCATAAGTTTTTGTATACAAATAATAATGTTTTATAAGTACCTATTGTTTTAGAATTTATATCTTTATTATACAGTATGTGCCCTTAATGCCTGTGGTACAGGTTTACCCTAGTACAGGTGTGCCCCTTATAAATTACCTTTACGATGTAACATAAGCTCTGTATCCATTTGTACCAATTTAAGTTAAATAAATGATTATTATTATTGGAGGGGTTGTGATATCCTAATCCTAACTAATATTATAAATGCGAAAATGAGTTTATTTGTTTGTTTGTAACGCTTTCACGCCTTAACTACTCAACCGATCAACATGAAATTTTGCATACACGTTGTCAGGGGTACACAATAGGACATAAGGTACCTTTCATCCAGAAAAAATAACTGTTGCAAACCTAACCTAAACTAACCTACATTTACGCGAGCGAAGCCGCGGGTGAAAACTAGTAAAATATAATGTAGGTTACCAAAGTTTTCTAGGAAATAGTAAACGAAGATATTTACTGTCAGTGCTGTTCATAATACTACGTTCATACTATTGATGACGATTAACAGGATAAATATTGGGCAGGATCACATCCAGGGCTCCATCACACGGGTAATGGTTATTAGGGGAGCTCGGGCACCCCCAAGCCAAATAGAATCGACGCCAGTGAAAAAAATTCTAGTAATCTATATTTATTTTATTTTTATTTTATCTCGTCATAAATATAAACTGTAAAAATAACCTCAGACAATAAATTTTTGCAGTTATGATATATTACCGATATCGCGTCAGCGCGTGAGTATTACTGGATCATTGCACTGCACTTAGATAAATGTTATACAACAGTTTCCTTTCCAGTCGAGCGTAGATTCCAATAGGTAAATTTCTTTAGGACTATTTCAATATATCCAGTCACGTCTGGTACAGAATTATAACTATTTAATCAATTATATTCTCTTATAATGAATTGCCGATGGCGACTGGTGCCTACCCTAGGATACAAGGTTTCAACTTTTAGGGTTGTAAATAGGCTATCGCTTTTAGGAACGAGGCCTTACCTGGGAGATAACACTAAACACCATATTAACGATGTAGCCTTACGCCTTTAATTGACTGTATGTCTTTTCACGGAAGGAAGTGAAGAATTTGTTCAACGACGTGTTTGCGGTCATTGCTGGAATTCCTTTCTCGTTCTTGGGCTTGACTGGCACGAGCGCGTGTAAGCACGTGGTGCACGCCGGCACGGGCGCGCCTGCAGCGTGCCCGCTGGCTCCCGGCCACGAATACGTCTACACTAACATGTTCCCCATGCTGGCCGTGTACCCCAGAGTCAGTATGCGCGTGCACTGGAGTCTCCCTGACGGACACGACACAGTGATTGGTTTCGAACTCCCCGCCATCATAACACGCGCCGACAATAGACAGCCACTATAATTTTGAACTTCTGTTTTGTTTCATTAGTATTTTGACTGTTACAGATTTGAGTGGTGTAAATGTTATTGTCACACGTTTACGCGAACGTTACGCATTGAAATTAAACTATTGAGAACGTATTTTATTTTATTTACATTGTTCTATCAATAAGTTACTTGCTTTGATATTTCGTGGTTTTGGTAAAAGTAGTTTCATTTCTGTACCTAATAATAATGTACAAACTAAATTTTTAATTGAATTTTAATCTAGTCCATTTACGTATTAAATATTATGGCAAACAAGTCATCTTGGCACAGCCACCATCGCAAACTCGAAATCTATTTACGTAGTAAATTAGTCGATAACTAGTCGAATTTGGTCATAAAATAGCAGAATTGGTCGGTCCGCCGTTTAAAACGCCAGTGTCTGTGCCAAAATGAGCGCTCACTTTGTCACAGCCACCAATACCCCCTTGTATCTTTTAAACGGCTGAATTGAAATGAACCAATTCGTATGGCTCATCTTGGTACAGCCACCATCGCAAACTGGAAATCTGTTTATGTACTGAATTAGTCGTTAATTAGTCGAATTTGAACGTTGAATTGCTGAATTGGTCGTTCCGCCATTTAAAAGATACAAGGGGGTATTGGTGGCTGTGCCAAAGTGAGTGCTCGTCTTGGCACAGACACCTTGTATTTCCAAAACTACAGCACAGAACGAAGATTTAACTACACCAATAATAATTAGTCGACATTGATCACAAAATATCAGCATTATACGAGCCCCCGTTTATAAGATATATTGGTGGCTGTGCCAAGATGACCGCTCATCTTGGCACAGCCACTTCAATATCTCGGGAACCACAATACCTAGCGAAAATCTGATTGCACCAATAATTAGTCGTTAATTGGTCGACATTAGTCACAAACTACCAGAATTAGTCAGTGCTTCTGAAAAGGAAAAACTAAGCTTATTTTTTTCGACGCGACGTACAATCGCGTACAATTGACTCATTGAAAGAACGATTGAATGAAGGTGATGAATCTGTTTATGTTTAAATGACAAGTATTTGTAGTCAAGCTATGAACAATTTTCGTTGATAGTTAAGAATATCAAATAAAATATTGTAAACAAATAAAATTATCATTAAAGCCGATTATTAAAAATCAAACAAATTTTTAAGCGTGTGCGCAAACACAAGTGTAACATATTCCGAGGGGGCGACAATCCGTGAAGACCGACGAGGCGCTTTACTTGCTTAACGAGGCACGGGTATAGGTATATGTATTTACATGTAGGTATACAAAACTGCAGACTTCCTAACTGCGGGCTGCTACTAACAATTACTACACAGACAACCCCAAATTTTATTTGCCTGATCCGGGATTTTTGCCCGAAACCCAAATGAAAGTAGTTTAATAACATTCATAAAAGTCGGCGCCTGGGCGCCTGTTCGTGCTTTGTAGTAAGTTGCATAGATAGATTTTAAAGATGTCTTCTTCATATAATCATTTTATCACACATAAATATGTATGATATAGACTATAGAGTCTATGTTGATAACTTGTTATATATTCAATTTGATGACAACTTAGGGAAATCACGTTTCTACTATTACCATACCATATATATACTTACCATAACAAAATAACTTACTAAAAATAATGTAGCTGTAGGTTTGTGAGCGTAGTCTCTGTATATGACGTGGCCAGACCTTAGTATTGATTACCTCATGATGTGGTCGATCATTTCATAATATAGGTAGGTAAGGTACTTGTATTTCATTAAATGGTCAAATACCCGCTGCCCACATCATGATATGATCTCGCCAGATCAATAAATAATCAGCATTTAACGATATGAACAGCTAAACACACGACTACTGCATGATATGGTCAAACATTAGTGATCATTCGTAAAATAGTTACATTATCAACCGTTAGAGGCGCTGATATCGTTTTCATTTGTGATGCATCGTGTATTATTCTGATAAAAAGCTAATAAAAGTGCAGTGTAATGTCTTACAAGAAAATGTATAAGAGCCTTCTATATTTGGCAGTTTTATTAAGCCTTTGATATTATGAAACTCTTCCATAATAATATGGCCAAACGTGGCTGGACATATTATCAAACGTTGACGTTTAAACGATATGATCAGTTTTTTAGCTGGCCATATCATGAAAACGTTGGCCACATCGTACGTACCGTCTCCAAGTAATAAAAAGAAACACTTTCTTAAAAAAATAATAATTTAATTACGTAGGTACTATTCTATAAACACACTTTTAAATTTTTTTACGTTTTCGTCTTAACAATTGTCATAGAAACGTAAACCTAGGTATCTAGTAACTATTTGTCACACTAAAACTAACATAATATTATAGTTTTAACGACAGTTTTTGAGCTAAGTCTGATATCTTCAGTTCCTTATATTTTGGCTCTTTAAACTGATGGAATTTAAAAAATATACGCCACTCATTACTGAGCCTTGCTGACGATTTTGGCCGGCACTTCGAAACAGACGAAACTCTTTTCGTTGTGCTTCAACTCCCAGTGGACTTTGACGTTGATATTGGGATAAACATTTAGAATAGGGAAGGAATCCTTGTATGAGTAGTTGGTACCCGCTTGGAGTGGGCAGGAGGCTTTCTCGCCGTCCTCCGTGTAGACTTTATCACATATGGAGGATCCGTCCACACCCACGAACGGCACTTCTATTCCGATTCCTAGATCGCCGGTTACTTTGGTTATGACGTCCGCCATTTCTTTTTCTGTAAACGTAATAAAGTTGCGATGAGTAAGGAAGCTGTACTTATAAATAAATACATAGTCTCACGGCTGTATCGAACGTTTAGACCGAGATGTATTACATAATTATCGCCAACTATGATTTAAGTCACTGGCCACAATGCCTGACTCTGTGGCGCTACTGAAAGCTTCTAAACAAAAAACCCAATAACACTTTGACTGATTCGGGAGTGGAACCCAGGCACTTATGCACAACTGCTTTCACTACCGTTGTGCCTCGGATACGTACCTGATATTCTTTAGATTTCGTTGCAGTTATATATTGAGTGCTTAAGTCATTATTGTTAGAAGCCACCAAAGCAGTGTGGTGTTTTACTAATACTTATTCTAAACCGATTAATCGATAACATTCAATGTTTCAGTTGCCAGTCCACCACATACGTACACAGGGAATACATTTGAGAGATTTCTATACATTAATTACTATGAAAACCCTTCAGTTAAGAATAGTACAGCAGAGTAAGTAGACAAGGACCACAAGAATTTTTATTTTGATATCGTTCTTATGAATATTATAATAAAATGTAATGTAAATATTGTTGAATGCCAAACGAACTTTAGCGGATGATGTATTGGCTTTGGTCTGGGGATAAATAGAACCCTGGACTATTCCAGGGTTCTATTTATCCCCATACATATAAAATTAACAAACGAAATAGAAGATAACGCCTAGCAGTTTAATGACAATATAAATATGTTTATCGTTTGTAACTACTCAGAAATTACTTATAAAAAAGGTAATGCTGTTATTATGCGGAACAGAATATAAATACCTTTTAACACGTATAACTTTGTTATTAAGTATCTATATTTTCTCGTTTTGTTTCCTTATGCGCAATATTAAAATATTTGAGGAACAGAAACGTAGGTATGATTCATTGTTCCTGCTTCAATTATAATCGTATATTATATTAACCTTCGACATTCTCGACATTATAATAACTAGGTATTACTACCAATGCACGTATACCATCATACTATGTAATCTGGGTATATTATCTGCTGTAGTAAACAAGATATTTTTATTCTCCAACTGATCTTTGGACCACGATGAATCTGTTTTATGATCAAGTTTAAGTAAGTACCTACCTACGCAATTACTTAAGTGTTTATACTGCGTTTACGTATGTAAGTGAATATACGGTACTATAGCAGTATATCGACTACATGACATGGCTATTCTATTAATTATAATTGAATATAATACCTACATAGTCAGAGATCTTGATCTTTTCAGATCTCTTTGGATCTAAAGCCGAGAATTTAAAATTTACGTCAAGACAAAGCGTTCGAAAAACACCGCGGCTGGTATTCCTGAGCCTGTATGTGCGTGGGAATAGTTAAAGCGTACCACACTGCATAAAAACTTGTCTGGGTGGACAGGATTATTAAACCTCGCAAATTGATTGTGGCCTTTCCAGTTGGCTTGTTTGCAGTTTTAGTTTAAATGGCATGGGACTATTGGCAGTACAAAAATGAAAAGGCATGATGATGCCATTGCTACTCACCTGGTGTGAAGTTGATAGTGATGTGTTGGTCGGTGCCCTTCTTCAGTTTGCAAGGAGGTTTCTTGCATGGTGACAGTTGTACGGAATTGCTCAGGATAGGGAGGTTGAGGCCTAAAAAAAAAATTAAAATGAATATCTTATATTATTTTCTGATCGTCTTATCCGTGGTCCTATAGCATACAATTTTAATACTAACTTGTATAACTTTTGTAGAACTACTGAATTATAACCACAACAAGGTGGAATCAGTCTTTAGAATACATATTATACTGTATATATTCAGTTTGCGGTTAGTCCTGTTTATTTTTTATATTTTTATACTACGAAAGTGGTAAACATGCCTACGGCCCAACTGATGGTAAGTGGTCACCGTAGCCTATGGACGCCTGCAACACCAGAGGCATCACTTGCGCGTTGCTGACCTTGTAAAAACCATATCATAACGCCCTTTTTGATTCTCGTGTCGAGCAAAATATTATTGGCACTATTCTAGGATATAATGAATAACAGAGTCCGAAATTGTTCTCGGCAGAAGGTAAGACTGGTCCCTATTACACGTAATGGCTGGGCCACAGTCTATACCCACTAAAGCCGGCTTTAGTGGGTATAGACTGTGGACCCAGCCCTTCGGCAGTCGTAGGTGCCTATAAACTTATGGATAATTATATAGATGGATAATATATCCAGCTTTCAAGATAATAATGATGAGGAGTAAGACGATAGATATAGTTTTAAAATATATCTCACAAAGTCACAGTTATTTACTTAACTCAAATAGCGTGTTTATTTATACCATATTAAAAGCTTTTAGACCAGAGACAATAGATCTTAATCATTCATGTGTATCTAAACTAAATAATATTTTAAAATCGCACAAAAGTTGTAATGCAGCAATTGTAGCTGACTCTTATACATTTTACATTGCAAGAAGGTAATAATGGTATCTTTTTCTTAACGACAAGTTTCAGGTCGTGTTTAATTAAAACGACTAGAGAACCTTACAGCTATATGTGTATAATTCCAATGTACAATAAAATGGTTCTCATGACTTTCGGCTCTATTAGAGTTACGAAAATGTAAATACCTCAATCGCAATAAATAGGTACCCCATTGCATACGTTTAGACACAGAAATTGCGTAAAATTGATAAAGCGAGTTGATGTATGAAGTGTTTGCGGAACGTGTGTTACATGAAGTTAGTGCTCGAACGTAATAGACGTCTTTAGAAAACTTCTAATCAATAACGTTGACCATGACGGTCAACGTTATTGAGTGAAGAGCGAGAGCAGAGCTCTAGTATAGGGTCATCCCATTATCGCGGGTGCAACATTTAGACGCATGTTTTATTTTCATGTTGCTTTCATGTAATTGAATAAAAAACATTTTTAATTAAATTAGTATTTAAAAGACTAATTTTAATATTTTAAAAGCCAGGAGGAAGTTTCAAATTGCCATCGCGTGTGCAACAAATTTGGCCCAACCTTGCCAGATCATAGACAAAAAACGCATAAATCTATTGACTGTGACATATTTAATGTTATGCCTTAATATTTTAAGTAACAAAGTACATAAAAATAAAAACTCTAAACAAAACAAAAATAAACAATAAATTATTCATTTTTAAATTAATCGCGAGTGCAACCAGTTTAATTTAAGTGAATATAAACATCAATTTAACTTATATAAGACCAAAATGAGTGATCAAACCATATTTATTACTGATTAGTATACTTTTGTTGTCACTTGTATTAATTATTTCTTTTCAAATACGTCAATATTCGCCGAAAATTATATAAACATATTATTTCCATCAGTCTTTTTCTCCAGCGCTTCCAACTTCGCGATAATATCATCAAATTGCACGTCTGCTATGTCATTAACCATTTCTGTGAAACGTTTGCCATCAATCGTCGTCATAAACTGTACTCTGGTTTCTCTATCTTCATTTTCTTAATACTTTCTTTTGGATCTGATTCTAACCAATATTTTCAAATTTACATCTGCCTTCATTTTCCTTTTCATTACTTCTCTCCGTTTGGAATCACGAGCCCTTTTCCGACGGAGGTGTTCAGCATGAAACTCAGGATTTTCTTTTAATTTCCGCTAATATACTCATAATAATATGCGCAGCAGTCACCTTGAGTTGCTCTGTTGTCATTTTAACCGATAATTCTGTAAAACATACAGAATGTAATATAAACACACATATTAAATATATATCATCAATCGTATTCAGCATATTATATTATTAGTCAATGCATATCAAAACAAAAATATATGTAATTAATTAATCACACAAAAAGGTAAAGTGACAAAAATGTTGCACCCGCGATCTGACATCAAGATCGCGGGTGCAACCAATTTAAGTTATTGTTTATTTTAACCCAACAATCATTACACTCTTATAAACGATTAATTTAAGTTTAGTTTTGATATGTTCTTACTTTTGCAAACTTTCAGAATGAAGGCTCTTTATTTCTGTGAAAAAAGTTAACTTTTATATCTTTTGTATCGCGGGTGCAACAAGTTAACAGTATATTCTAGCAGTCAATAATGCTTAATAAATAACAACATATACTTACATTTTTTGGAACAAGAGGATAAATGAATATTGTCACTTCATGTTTAGCCGGTAAAACATAGAAATTAAACTACTATATACGGATTTTATCGCGTTGTTTATTTGACACTTTATTACAAAATTTTTAAAAACTGTTACACTACTATAATTACTATTAAACTTTACAAATTTTTAAGCTAATTGAATTATTGAAACTATTAAAACTATTTATACTATTTATATTTATGTTTACACTTTTCCCGACGTTTCGGTTGCTTTTCAGCAGCCATGGTCACGGGGAGACATAACATAACATAACCTTAAACTGTCAGCAACAGCTGTTTCGCGCCAGACGCGCCAGTGTTGCTAGGTATGATTTTTCAGTTTGTATAAACTCTTCGGATGGTAATATTTTCAAACGCGCCAACAAAGCAAATATGGAGTAAAATCAAATAAAAATAAATTGCGTATTCAATTTCGACTTTCTTCTTTGCATTAATAACAAAATAAAACAACAAATAGCGTGATTAAAAAATTTATGTCGCGAATCGTCTATAGCAGAATCGCCCTATATCTAAACTTACTGCTATCTTAATATCTTTTATCAGTTTCCCTCTATCTCTAAAGAAACTGTTACATATATAACATATATTTTACATTAATATTGACTAGAGGTCGCCCAGTAGTTAATATTGTACCGTAATTGATATAGTTTTATAGCTTTTGCACGTCTTTATATAAACTTAAACTATTGCAAATATGCACCGTGCGCTTATCAAGGAGTACCTAAGTATAACGTTTTCTCTTTAAATATACATTTACATTATAATTATTACTATGATTATTGTATACTAAAAGCTACCCTTTTCACATTCTATCAATACAGTTTGCGTATAAAAAGGTAGGCAGTAAATAAGGTACCTACTGACTAAGATATTGCAATAAATGTAAAGATAACACGTATATAGGGTACGTTTGTCAAGATCATTTTTAAAATATATAATATTTACATAACGTAATAATAGGTACTAATCATATGTCACGTTTATATGTAGATATAATATTAAGAACAAACATCACGTAGAACAACATTGATCTTATACATAGATAGTATCCTTAAACGAGGAAAATGTAAACTATATTTAAGCAAGGAAACAATTAAATATAACGATTTATCATACATATGGCATCTTTGCCGGGTACAGACACCGCTGTTACTGACAATTACCGGGTAGCGAAATCCTACGACGGCGACGCCATCTGACTCGCCAATCAAAGCTGACATTTCACGACGGGCAGATACACTGTCACACTTAAGAGGAAACACAAGGGCCGTTTTTCCATACAAACGTAGTCCCCTGTTTCCTCCCTGGATCATGCCAGTAGAGCAATATTTTTTTTCCAAAAAATGTATGGCCTCTGTTGGCATGTCTATGTTTTCCTTTTTTTCATAAATTAATTATTAAAAGAGACATGAGCCTTCAAAAACCTCAAAAATTAGCCAGATTTGCTGCTGTGTTCAAACATCCAGAAAATAAATTTGACTAAATTATATAAAAAAAGGAAAACATAGGAACACGGCCAAAGTCTTTTTTTATTTCAAATGAAAAAAATAGTTAATTTGGTCAAATTTTGGAGAAGGAATTAGGGGACTACGAAACGTTGATTTTGTGTACTTTTAATAGGTATTTTCGGTCCAAGCTGCAGTTGTCTCTACCGCGCTCATGATACTGTACGAAGGCACTGCGCGACAGCAATAGATTTTACAAATACCTATTTTTCAATTCTTTCGCCCTTAGTGTTTCCTCTTAAATTGCTGAATCAACCACTGTTTCCTCAGTTTAGCGACGCAAGCGAGGCTAGCATTATACTGCGGGACCAGCGACGATTGTTGTTCATCATTTTTATTTAAGATACGTGTCTTTATTTACGTAACTTGCAAATACTAGCCGTAAAGCTAAAAAGGTGAATGTTATATAAAGCTTAATATATACTTCATTTAATCCGTGCAAAACATTACTGTAAGCAGCATGAAGAGTACCTAAGGCATGACAATCTTGGAGCGAAAAACTAAACCCATAACATAAACGTATTGCCTCACGCTCCTAAGAAAATAATCTTGAGGAATTAATTCTATGATGATAAAATCAAACGTTCGGCTTCTTGATAGAGAAACCAAGGATTGACTATCTATACAAATATACAAAAATCGATGTTAGTCTGATGTTTATTTCATAAACTTCATTTAGTGAGCTTAAATCATTTTGTGCGACACATTAAAATATAAGTAAGGTTTAGGATGCTTATATATCGCTAATATCGCAAACAAAGTCGCAGGTGATATGTATCGAAGCGTGTATTATAGAAATAAAATATGTTAGGTAAATGTATAATAATAATAATAATAATAATGCTTTATTGTTCCAATACAAACAGTTACAGTCATTTTTAGAACACTAACCTCCACACTAGGATTCCCTGTGTCGTGGAGGTTAGTCTCTTTCATCTTTACAGCAATAAACAAGTGAAACAAGAATGTAATGTTATAGAAAAGGTAAGTACATTTTAAAATCTTACTTTAAAAACATCATTCTGAAGTTGAGTACAGTGTATGTGGGTGTATGTGTATGTGGGTGTATGTGTATGTGGGTGTATGTGTATATGGGTGTATGTGTATGTGGGTGTATGTGTATGTGGGTGCGTGTGTGTATGTGTGTATATAAGTGTGTGTGTGTGTGTAGCTTCCAAAGTAATTAGTTTTACTGAAGTGTCTTTAATAAATGTTCCGTGTTTTCATAGTTCTTGTCTTTGAAATAGTTTTTAATGAGAACCTTACATTTAGATCTAGTCCTATAAAGTAAATTAAGTTGATTATTAGATATAAAACAATACGTTACGCGCATGATGAGTGAGGCCCCTTTCCCTCACTACAGCTAATTCTGTTATAGATAGTATCTAAGTAATGCGCATGTTTATAAAATAAATAAACTTAATATTGTTCAATTACTATTTACGTCAGTTTTAACAGCTATACTTAACTAATCTAAAAAGCAGACTTCTAAAATATTTTCTAACTAATAGGTATTATTACTGGTAATGCGAATGTGAGTTTTCTTGTTTGTTTGTTACGTTTTGATGCTTTAACTACTCGACCAGTCATCATAACACTTTGCATATATATGTCAGGTGGACAGACAAAGATATAGGGTAGGTACCTTCCATCCAGAAAAAAAAATGTTACCAACCTAACCTACATTTACACGAGCGAAGCCGCGGGCAATATCTAGTAAATAATAAAACACAGATACCAGTCATTTGTTTGTTTGTTTGGTTGAACGCGCTAATCTCAGGAACTACTGATTCGAATAGAAAAATTATTTTAGTGTTGGATAGCCTATTTATCGAGGAAGGCTATAGGCTATATAACATCAGGCTACGACCCACGGGAGCGGCGCAGTAACGATAAACGCGGGTGAAACCGCAGGCACATCTAGTGCGAAATATGCGGACAGCATCGTCGGCCATTAATTCACTAAAAGATTACAATCTAGATTTGCCACCAAGAAACTACTCGGATTCTGATTCTAGGTAGTTAATACGTACGCTTATAACATTGATAAATTAAGTATAATTAAACAACCTACCTATATCAATAGGTAGGTTGTTTAATTATACTTAATTTGCCTTTGTTCGACGATAGGTCACTTAATGCAAACTTATTTTCTGCCAAATATATTGTTTACAAACAGAGAACAATCTGGCTTTGAATAATTATTTGTAACGAAACTTTCCGTTCTGATTCAGACTATAATCTACTGGCTTTTGCCCGCGGCTTCGCTCGCGTTAATTTAGAATTTGACAATCAATAATAATTTGGGTAATTCAATCATGATTCGAAAGACACGTGGCGCCATCTATTATCATAAGAACGTTATTATTGTTTTCCTCGGGAACAGTATTTTTTTTCGGGATGATGGGTAGCCTATGTCCGTTTCTGTACACCTGTCAATGTATGTATATGCAAAATTTCAGGATGATCGGTTCAGTGGTTTAGGCGTGAAAAGATAACAAACAAACTCATTCGCTTTTATAATATTACTAGTTTTCACCCGCAGCTTCGCTCGCGTAAATGTAGGTTAGGTTAGGTTTGCGACAGTTATTTTTTCTGGATGAAAGGTACCCTATGTCCTATTCTGTACCCCTGACAACGTGTATGCAAAATTTCATGTTGATCGGTTGAGTAGTTAGACATGAAAGCATAACAAGTAAACTCACATTCGCATTTATAATGTTAGTTAGAACCTTTGCTGTTATGAATTTGGCAAGGTTACGGAGGTTAGTAGATATAGCACCCATCACTGAGTGACTACACATAACAAATATTATTGCAATTCAAATAGCGCTTGCTAGGAAGTTTTTATTTAACCTTGGTCGTTGATAAACGAATATAGATTTATACTGACAATTATTGCTTTATGTAAACGTCAACAAAACGGGTAAGAATTGATTGATTGTTTTTTTATTTCCTTTTAAGGTGTGAATTTTTGCTCTTATGTATGTGGCCTCTACGTGCCCGCTTTCGACTGCGAGCGGAACGGACTCCGTACGGAGTCCGTTTAACTCGCAGTGGCAAACTGCATAGATTATTCAGTGGAAACACTTCTATGCAGTTTGCTATTGCGAGTTAAACGGACTCCTTGCGGAGTCCGTTCCGCTCGCAGTGGAAAGCGGGCATTAGCGTTTGAGAATTTATTGGTAACGTAACGCTACGTTCACACGGCGTCGTGTATTTCTCTACCGAATCGGTTTTCTGTAGGATTCAGTTTAGTGGCAACAGTATTTTAATACATGACTTCACACATGCATTCAATTTTAAGACACGGCGAAAAAGCAATCTTGCTCAAGTTGACATTCGATTTGGCGACTACAAACCGATCAGACCGAACTGCAAAATGTAGGATCCGGTGCAGTGGCATAGCGCATTCAATATATGCGTTCATAAGATATAAGCAGATGTAGATTCGGTTATTTGCTGGATCTTGAACCCGAATACATGTCGGGGCACAAAAATTTTAGTGGATCATTTTTCAACTGCCGCATTAGAGTTGTAAGGGCACCAACTGTTGATCGTCTTTGTACTATTGGGTTTAACCACAATCTTTTTCCACGACGTTGACAACGATAATACCACCATATTATACCAAGACTGTTCACGTCCATCGCTTCCAAATCAATGAGGGACTGTGCGTATTTTTGCAAAAAAATCCGGATGGTATGTTCACACGGGATCCCGATTCGAGGCCGTCGGATACGGCAACGCAAGATGTGCCGTGTGAACACAACATTCAGTTTTTCCAGATCCGATGAAAATAAGATTCGGCAAAACGTGACTCCGTGTGAACGTTGCGTAAGTCCACCAAAAGCAAACTCCTCCCATTATGCCAAATAATAGAGGTTTAAATATAAAGTTGCCGCTTTGTATACAGAAAATCGTTAAGGTAATAAAAGGTACGGTACTAAAATAAATTTCAGATGTGAATATAAATTGCTTTTCAGTTCACATTTGAGGTTTATTCGACTAGATTTGACTAGAAGGAAACTCTATTCTAAACAGTTTCTGTTACGAGAATCGGATCTCAGAGTTTATGACAGAATTAAAGGACAGAATGGTTTAACGTGTAAACTATTGAAGTAAGCCAACAAATTAGACAGCACACATGTAGGGATCACAGATGATTTAGAAACATTTATCGGATACAAAAAGCACTCTAATTCGGAATAACTGTTTCTGTGCTCATATTTTTTTTGTTCTGAATGGAGATCGAACCCCTAGACTCGGCGCATCAACAGTGTCTATGGAACCCCATCAATGGCTGCGCCATACGGGCAGTCATATATGAACTAACTAAATTGGCCGTACAATCGCATACGATATTGTTACAATGCGAAAGAGATCGTAGATATCTACCTGGTTGATGCTTCAATTACTGTTGTAACGTATTTGAACATTGACCCGTTTTTATTCTTAGATTTCAATTCAACACGAGATTTCTGATCAACTTTTTGGGTCGACCAAATACTTACGAAACTTAATTTTTTATACATATTTGTAGGAAAACAATATTAATGTTGTTTACCCAAAGGTCGACCCAAAAAGTTGATCAGAAATCTCGTGTTGAATTGAAATCTAAGAATAAATATGGGTCAATAGTTTCGTAAGTTCTTCACAAAGGAATCACAAATACACAATTTAAAATTACCTTACATAGGAAATAGAATGTTTATTATATAAGTCACCCTATTTTTTTAAATTTGGACATTGTTGAGACAGAGATAGGCTTATTTTTGGTGCGAAAAGAGTTAGGCTATAGGTAGTCTATTCGCATATCATAAAGAACATTATGATACTCTCTTAGTCATGCAGATATAAATAACTATTTACGTGTATTAAGAACATATTTCAGCTAAATGTTATATGATTCTGTCAGGTGATAAAGTATGTTACATAATATGTATATGTATTTTTGAATGCCCTGGTGAGCGGAGCTGTATAGAATGATATGAATTCGGTTTTGTAGATGGTATTTTTATTTAGTTCGTGACCAATTCGTTCAATTTCATTTATTTACCTAATATGAAATTCATCGATTAGATTCAGGCATGGAGTTGTGTTTATGATATTGTTCAACATAATGGAAATACTTTAAACTTACTATTTAATTAATCCGTAGAAGACCCTGAATCTAGGCACATATTTCATAACGTCGCCGCGTCGCGCGTCGAGTTCAGCGACTCATTTAAGTCCCATATATTATATACTAATAAGTATTATAAAGCTGAAGAGTTTGTTTGTTTGGTTGTACGCGCTAATCTCAGGAACTACTGATTCGAATTGAAAAAATTGTTTGTGTTGGATAGCCTATTTATCGAGGAAGGCTATAGACTACATAACATCACGTTACGACCAATAGCAGCGGAGCATCAGTGAAAAATATTGCAAAAACGAGGAAAATTCTCTTATGTGAAGCAGACGAAGTTGCGCGGATCAGCTAGTGCGTCATAAAATATGACACAAAGGCTTAAAATAAACAATTTTGTTTCGAATTATAATCGAAACACGTGAGATTATCATGGTCTCACTAAAAGGTCATAATTACGAAAACTACTTACCGTACAAACATTCGTGTAATTCTTAAGTACACATTACAAGTGAGTTCTTTGTGTCTATTGAACCGATGTTATAATAGCCTGCCGGACCCATGAATAAATTCTAGCGCGTGGATTGTATATTAGACTAGCTGTGCCCGCGGTTTCACCCGTGTTTATGATTACAGCGCCGCCGCCGTGGGTCGTAGCGTGATGTTATATAGCCTATAGGCATATATAGCCTATGGGCATATATATCGACAAAGGTAAGTTAACCTTTGTCGATAAATAGGATATCCAACACTAAAATAATTTTTCAATTCGAACCAGTAGTTCCTGAGATTAGCGCGTTCAACCAAACAAAGCGATTAGAAGCTAAGGATTTATCATACGAACAGAATTATTGAAGCAGTTATAGCAAACACTGCGTAGGTTCATTAGAGAGCGAGCGAAATAGAGCGTAACATTCATGTAACATTATACAACAACAACGCAATCTGTTTACGTTACCAACAAACTCTCAAACGTTAAAGAATTAAAGATTACCTGGTAGAGGCCACAGGCACAACCGCAAATATACGCACCGTATAAATCCTAATTCTAACTAATATTATAAATGCGAATGTGAGTTTGTTTCGCTTTTACGCTCGACCGATTATCATGAAATGTCACATACACATTATCAGGGGAACAGAAAAGGACAAAGGTCCTTTCATCCAGAAAAAGTACTTTTACTAACCTAACTTAACATTTACGCGACATACAATACAATACATTAAGTCAATCATGACATATGTATCGTTAGATTTAATTTTAGACATGTACTTACCTGCAATTTACAACATTATTTGCGATTTTATTCAAGGACACTTTTTGCATAATAATGTTAAATCGCACGCTAAGCTGGTTTTCTGTTTTTTACAGTAATTATATATTAATTTAGTTACCTAAAGAAGTATGTACAACTCTAATGCACAGTACAAAACATGCTCATAAATCTACACTAGGTACAAATAACCGCGTATAAAAACACGATAGCTACAGTACGTATAAATATTAAAAAAACTTTAGTTATAGACTGTAGACGTTGCATCAGCTTATGACCCCAGTTGGTACAAAAATATATATTAGGTAAACACCTTACCTAATGTACATTTATCTGTATATCTTATAAGAAGATTATTTTTATTATGTTCATATCCATCCCCTAAGGCACCTACCATCTTTAGGCATAAATGACAACCATAATAACATATTATTATACATCATCACATAAATATAAATGGTACCTTTTTTATCTAACGATATCTTAATCTTATGTAGGGGTCAGTCAGTGCAGACCGGCGACACTTCGACCCAGTGGGATCTTGTGTGTCGACGAGCCCAATATCGACTGCCGTAGATGTTCATGGCAGCCGGGACCAAGGGCTTAACGTGCTTTCCGAGGCACGGAGCAGGCGATAATTGTCAATCAATACGCACTAATTTCGAAAAGTCATATAACTTCCGAAAGTCAGAGGTGCGCGACGTGGGTTCGAACCCGAGACGCTCTGTATTGCAGTCTGTTGGTCTCCCCACTGAGCTATCGCTGCTCTTACCTAACGATAAGCCAAATAAGTATCACACCCACATTTTGCGACATATGCCTTTTTGATCCTATGTTTGATGTCATAAAGTTTGCAAGCGTTTCTGTTGTCAAAATCAAATCCACAAATAGGTTTTCATATAGGTCACAAAGTAACACTTAAAAACATCAAAGTTACACTTATGTGAATTTACATTTACTTGTTTATCAAAGCAGCGACGTAGAACGTTGCCTACCAAACTCAGATCCAGACGCCTGTTGCGAATAAATAGGTACCTACCTAATTTATTGAGGAAAGCTATTATATACTGTTGACGAGTTTATTAATGACAAACAGTAGACATAATAACGTATTATTTAACCTGTTGACATCCTTCCATTAAATTAATTAATTATATTAAAATTTATAATTTATATAATTATTGAAATTGAAATAATTAATTATTTATTAATGAAATTATGGTTTTATATTGTGGTATATCGCGAATTTGATGTAATTAATTCTTTATATGTAATTTACGATTGAATTTTGTGTAGTTTATAATTATTATTAATTTTATTATTATTTAATTGTAACAAATATTTTCAACACAATCTGTATTGTTAAGAAATAAATAACTTATACTTAATTATAATTAACTAAAATATTTCCGTTAAACTCATATTTAGATAATGAATTCTACCTATTAACTGATAATGATAAAATACATCACAAAGGCGAACGCACTACCTATTTGTAACAAAGCGCTAAATTTCACGAGCTATTTAATTACCTATGTATGTACAACGATAGGTCATGTATACCGTGATTCGAATATTAGTGGCCATAAATTATGATGTGAATTTAAATATATATTCAGTACACACAAGAAAACGAAACCAATATTTATACAAACCGCTTATAACTAAGAACGTCATCTAAATATTTACTAGTACTTACAAGGAAGTTTTGAATAGTCTAATAAGAAGCTTTATAGTCAGGCCACATGTGTTTGATATGAGATCTCCTAGTTTCCATTGTTATTTATTCCTTTGGGCGTCGTCGTTTGTATTAGGAATTGTCGGTCAACTCAGTGAATACTTAATGTGACAAAACAAACACGAAACGTTTTAACAGATAAATAAGAATATTTTACTGCGGCCGGTTTTTATGGAGATTGCCTTGCTATTACGTTATGGCATAGGAAAATTTATTAATCCGGTCTCTTACATGGTACAGATAAGAATAAACCTTTAGGGGTATAATTATCTATACTAATATTATAAAGCTGAAGAGTTTTCTTGTTTGGTTGAACACGCTAATTTCAGGAACTACCACCTACTTCGAATTGAAAAATTATTTTAGTGTTGGATAGCCCATTTATAGAAGAAGGCTATAGGCTATATAACATCACGCTACGACCAATAGGAGCGGAACATTAACGAAAAATGATGCAAAAACGGGGAAAATTCTTTTGTGAAGCAGGTTGCGCGGGTCAGCTAGTTTAAGAATAAAATGAAGAATAGGGTTTGTATTAATGTACAAATTGTCGCAATAATTAATTTTATTTGTTACCTGAAAGTATTCAATTTGTGAAGAAAACTGTTACTTTACGATGTTCACGTAAGCTTAGGTTACTATCTAGATCACCGGTGCATGGCCTACTTCCTTCTAGGCTATAAACGAGGCAAGCTCAAGCATGTGCCATGCTTACTTTGTTTTACGTGACACTTTCTCCAAAAACCTTGCATCGAGTATTTTGATCTTCATTTTCATGTCTTTGGTTTGTATAAATAACATAACAAATATTTATTTATTTATTTATTTATTTAATTATATGGTGAATCAACAGCTGTAATTTACAAGTAAACAAACAAGATAATAACATTGAGCCACTTACAGATTCACACGAATAGAAATTATGTAAGTAAAAGCTAAGACAAAAATAGACATATACTAACAAAATAAGAATGAGAGTGCGGAAATGGTAACCAGAATTATATACCTAAAGCCTAAATTAATTACAAAAAGAAATCTTTACTTAAAAGTGTTCTTGCATTTCTTATGCTTGTACAAAAAATGTCAATATCATGCTTGTCACTGACGTCGTTAAAAGCGCGACAAGCTCGCCACAAAAATGAACTTTGTCTATAATTACTATTTGCTGCTGGAATACTAAGAGGTGTGTGTTTCCTTAAAGATTTTGTAGGGATGTTAAGTGACAACTTTTCAAGAAGTTCAGGGCAATCAACTTTATTACTTGCTATGGATAAAATATAAGTAATATCGGCTATGTCACGACGTTTATATAGGGGAAGAAAATGAAATTTTTTACAAAGGTTAATGTAATTATCATAACCAGTGTAGAATGGAGTGCGTAAGCGGTAGCACAGAAACCTAATAAATTTCATCTGGATCCTTTCGATCCTTGAAATATATTTCTCATATCGGGGATTCCAGATTATATATATAATATGAAATATGTTGCATTTTAAGAGAGATTCTTACATATTTTATTTTTCTGTTGTTGTTTATAACGAAACGATCACTAGCAGTAAGTACTTGGCACAATCAAAATGAAACGGAGTTATAATAATTAAAAAGTACCTATCTATTAATAATTTACAATAATAATATTTAAGGCAGAAGCACCACCTGTTTCAGCTTTATTTTATTTTTTTACATAATAGATATAGTATCACATAAAAAAGAATCCTGTTACGTATGTACCTTCCTAGTTCAGCATTATTTTGCACGTAGCGCAATATAATGATTAAACAAAATTGAGAAAATGACGATGGCAATTGCTTAGTCACTGTTTTGACAGTTATATTACAACCTGTACCAAATACGTAGTGTGATTATTTACCTATGTACCAACTTGATAGCAATATTGTAATGTAAATATACAATAGTTCCCATGACACCTAAATGCCAAGATACGTTTCATAAGAAAAATACTCGTGAATTAAAAAAAGACACTAGTCGCGCATGTAGGTCTTGCGCAGCGCGGTTTCATACGGGTTCGTTTCGTTAGAAGAAAACGTTTAGAAAGTTACACATACATATTATGTACATACATGCCTGTATACCCAAAGGGGTGGCGAAAGTGTCACCTCATTCAATCACTCATTTCGCCACATTTTATTTTTCCATGTATCTAGTAGGAGAAACTACGAACTTTAATTAATACTTGGTTGATACTGGAATTGAACCCAAGACCTCATATACAGCACTCGCATTCTCTACCATTGCACCACTGACGTCATATAGAAAGTTATTTAGTTTAATTTCATCAATGCGCATCGCTAGAATACTGACCGCGTTACTAAGTTGGTTTTTAAACGATATATTTGCTGCTGTGCTGTTCTTGAAAACTCTCCTAGTTACACATTGTTTATTTTTCTGTAATCTTTACATAATCTTCTCATAATTTTATTCTAGTTAGGACTGATGGTATAATAATATTTTTATGGATAAAGCCGTATCTACTCACCTAATGACATTTATTAATGTCAAACAGTAGATAAACATAATAACGTACCTATTATTTAATAACCTGTTGACATCCTTCCGTTAAACTTATTAATTATATTAAAATGATAAACTTTCCTTTAAACAACATATTGATAGTTTAGTAAATAGAATTCGGTAATTAATATATGTATTTAAAAAACTCCAAACAGTAGCAGATATTAGATTGATTACTCAAGTTTATTTAGCTCTATGTCAATCAATTATATAGGTAGATTTACACTTAAATAGGACATATGTTTCCTGTTAATGAGGAAACACGTCCTATTTAAGTGTAAATCTGCCTTGTAATAAATGTGTATTTCTTGTTGGAGATTCTAAATAAAATAAAATAAAATAATATTATCCAATATTGCATTACTTCATGGGGTGGAGCAGTGAAAACTACTATGCTGCCTCTTGAACGAGCTCAGAGAGCAATTTTATAAGTAGCCACCTGCCGTCCTTTCCTATTTCCTACAAGCTTATTATATATCTACTCGTAAATCCTGCAAAGTAATGACTGTCCGTCAAACCTTCATTATGCATACAATACTAAAATACAGCCACGTGCAAAAGTATTAGGCACCCCTATTGTTTGTCTCTATCTCAACAATGAGCGCTCGGATAAGGGTTTTATGGTCTTACTATTGCATCGGCGGCATTTTTAAACAAAAATAAAACAATAACAAATATTTATGACACCCAGGTGCAGTTTAAAACAATGTTTTTACAAATTTGCAATTTTAAAGTTTACTCTTTTAGTGTGTTATCAGTGCTTGCAGTGAACAGACACATATCGTACGCAATTGTTGCTACCATATTCCTGAAGACTAATATTCATCGAGTTAATAATGCCTAAAAAAGCAGAACTTAGTGCAGAGCAGCGCCTAAAAATTAAAATTTTACATGAACAAGGCATGTCTCAAGTGAAAATAGCCCGAGAAGTGAAGTGCTCGCGTTGTGCAGTGCAATATGCACTAAATCGCTTCAAAGAGATCGGTACTCATGAGAATAGGCCAAGAACAGGCAGAAGAAAAATAACTACAGATCGTGAAGACCGATTGTTAATTAGGCAGTCTCTACAGGACCGTAAAAAAACTGCTTTGGAGCTCGCTGCAGCTTTATCTGAAGGAAAAAGCAGATCAGTGAGCGCGTGTACTGTGAGAAGAAGGCTTATTGGAGCTGGGTTAAAAGGTTGCAAGGCAAGAAAGAAGCCGTGGCTATCGGAGCACAACAAGAAAAATCGGTTGCAGTGGGCCCTCAGACATAGAGATTGGACAGTGGAGGATTGGTCCAACGTACTGTGGTCAGACGAATCTAACTTTGAGGTATTGTTATTTAATTTATGTATTATACCAAAACACATAGCCGTCTTTGAAATCACGTCCTGCGAGGGAAATACGCAATCTTGAATTAAGTTATTTTTTTGCTTGTTCCATAGGTGTTTGGAACACCCGGTGTTACTTACGTCAGGCGAAGGGTGGGCGAAGAGTACAACCCAGATTGTGTAGTGCCCACTGTTAAACACGGTGGAGGCTCAATAATGATCTGGGGTTGCATGGCTGCCGATGGAGTGGGCGAAATGATGTTGTGTGAGGGGCGAATGAATAGCACCAAATACACAGAAGTTCTGGAAACAGCTCTAGCACCGTCTGTTACACAGATTTTTGGTGATACAAACACCGACGGCGTAAAATTCCAGCAGGACAACGCCACTTGCCACAAGTCAGCACACACTATGGCATGGATGGCTCAAAATGGAATAGATCTTTTGGACTGGCCGCCACAATCACCGGACCTCAATCCTATTGAACATATTTGGTCTATTTTGAAGAAAAATATCCGTAGACACTCGATAAGCAACAAGCAAACACTACTCGCCGCGTTAAAGCATGAGTGGCAAAAGATATCCCAAGAGGAATGTTTTAAGCTGGTAGAGTCAATGCCAAAAAGAGTGGCTGCTGTCATTAAATCCAAAGGTAGACCGACAAAATATTAATTATTTTATTAAAATAAATCTTAGTAATCATATGTTTTGTTTTCTTTACATTCCCTATGCTCAATCACCCTAAAACTGACATTACTATAGGGTGCCTAATACTTTTGCACGTGGCGGTAATATGCGATGCTTACCTATAACGCTGACGGCAAGATATAGTCTGCACAATCATGATCAAAAAATCGCTCGAAACAGAGGTTTAACCTAGTTCGGGCAAATATCTATAAACGTGCACTTTGTTATTGTTAAGATGCAATTGTAAAACTAAGAATTTATACTAAAATAAATAAATAATTATTATTATATAAGTTGCTAATTGTTATTGAAATTAAAATTATTAATTGTTATTGAAATTGTGGTCTTATATTGTGTTATATCGCGAATTTGATGTAATTTATTTATTATTATTAATTTTATAATTGTTTGATTGTAACAAATATTTTCAACACAATATATATATTATTAAGAAATAAATTACTTAATTATGACTTAACATATATCAAGGATTAAAATATACTAATAAGTATTTCGGAGAATTGCAGTCCATTAGCTACTAATCTTCTACCGATAAACAAGAATGTCAGTCTCGTAGTTAGTTTTGTCAAAATATGCTTGATCCATAATTATTTATTTAAAAACAAAACTCAAGTAGAAATCTGTTTATTGTACACCAAATACAACGCAAAGTCTCACGTAGAATTACAATAGAATTAGATTATAAATTTCCGGCATGTTCTGTTTTTTGTTTACAATAAAATTGAAATTTAAAAAACAATGATTAATACTTTTATTCATTGTTTTACACAGACATGTATAATGTAGGTACCCGTAAAACAGAATCTATTTAATAATGTATGTTCTTTTAAAACTGATAACAAAAGCTTCAAGCTAAGTATCTAAATGTAGGTACTTTGAATGTATAGTGGGCATTGCTCTCCAACCTCTCAAACTAGATTACAAAACCTGTATCTTGGGAACCAGTGTCCGTAAGCGGTTATATTATGTAAATACATATAGATATATATAAATAGAAAAGGCTTACGTATCAGATGGACATTAAAAATAAATAACAATAACAGTACTATTTATAAACTATGTTACCGCTTTGCTCTAACCTGTCTTTCTATATATTATATAAATCATCTGTTCGTGTGTATGCCACTGAATTCCTCCTAAACGGCTCAATCGATTTTAATGAAAATCCAGGGTCCCAGTATGGTTTAGATCCTTAGTCCCAAAGTGGTCCAGGTGGACCCCCAGGGGTCTACGGGAGACTCGACGGAGGTCTACGTTGCCGTGACAAAAAAATGAGGGTTCACAATTCGTAAGCGGGGGTCCACGAAAATTTATTTGCTTTCGATAGTGAAGAACTAAAATGTTGGCTTGACTTCACCTATCAATGTAGGCAGATAATATTTAAACAACCTCAGCGACTGTTACTTGTAAAACCTTGCATATTGCATATTCAGTACCAGCGGTCACGAAACTACCGATTTTTCGGTAGAGAATTACTAAAAAAACAGGTCAGCACGCCTACCGTGGTAGGTTCAGCCCCGAGAATTTCAAAAAAAAGGTCAGCCCGTAGAGATTTGATCAAATGTTTTAATTGCATGCACTTGTTTGATTCTTCACCAATATAAATACGAATGCCAAGGAATATGGTAGAAATGTAGCTGCAGGGGGTCCAACGGAATCAGCTAAATTTTGAAAGTGGTCTATGAGAAAAAAGGTCTGGGAACCTCTGGTTTAGATTCACAATAGGACCCGGCCCTTTAGTACACTTAAGACTTTAAACTTCTTTGAGAACATCATGGAGAACTCATAGAATTGCAAATGAAATGGTTTTGCGCAATGGTTTACCGGTGAAGCAAGCGATAAATACGCACATCATACCAAAAAATAAGAGTTGCGTGACATTCTAACGGCCACTATTGCTGTATTTATATTTATAAAAACAATATTAATATTTTATGTAATATTAGATATGTATACTTTTTACTTCTAAAATCCTATATAGTGTTTTTGTGTATGTTTTTTGTTTAGTATAAACGTTGACCTTGTCTGACAATAAAGTTCATAACATATTATTTATGTCTTCGACATTATAATATAATTGACAACAGATAACATAAATTATGGGCTTACGACTAATAACTTACCTATTTTAAAGGTTAGTTGTGTCATCCAACAATAACCATTTAAAGAATTTACCCATCTGGATAGTAAACATACCTAGCTTTTTAAAAAGGATATAAATACCTACTAGCTATTACGCGCGGCTCCGCCCTTGTGGTACCTACCTCAATAAAAGCCTATGTCCTTCCCCAGGTTGTAAACTATATTTGTACCAAATTTCATCTAAATTGGTTGAGCGGATTAGCCGTGAAGAGAAAATCCATCTCCAAAATCGTCGTTAGTAAGGATTTACTTACACACCAACAAGGAATTAACATTTAGAATTAGAAACGTAATTAGTAATTATATAAGTCTTGTAAAAGGAAATTATTTTTAGATTGCAAATTATTTTATCAGAACTTGGTACATAAATATTGTTGGATTTGCATTTGCTAGCATTTTCTTTTATTTGGACAGTAATAATTTATTAATTAATTAATTTTATCGCTTGCTTTAAAGGTGACGGAAAAGATCGTGAGGAAAGCTGCATGTCTGAGAGTTCCCCATGATGTTTGCAAAGATATATGAGGTCTGCAAACCTGCACTGGGCCAGTTTAAAACAGAGCTGATATTAAATTTGGACACTGTAATGTGCCCATCCACAGTTAGTGTAGGCATCTATTGTGTCTTAATTGACTTTAGGTGACCTAGGTAGTCATGACTGTGACCGAAGACATAATAATCGTAAGAACCTTATCGTAATCCTAATCCTAAGTTCTTAATCCTAATCCTAACTAATATTATAAAAGCGAAAATGAGTTTGTTTGTTTGTTTGTTACTTTTTCACGCCTAAATCACTGAACCGATCATCCTGAAATTTTGCATATACGTTGTCAGGTGTACAGAAACAGACATAGGCAACTTTTCATCCCAAAAAAAATTACTGTTCCCGAGGAAAACTACAATAACGTTATATTGTCTTCTGTTTACGCGAATGTTATTCATTGAAATTAAACTACTATATACGGATTTTATCGCGTTGTTTATTTGACACTGTTACAAAATTTTTTGATCTTGATCTTGACCATGGCTGCTGAAAAGCAACCGAAACGTCGGGGAAAGTGTAAAAATAAATCTAAATAGTATAATAGTATAGTAATAGTATAAATAGTTTTAATAGTTTCAATAATTTAATTAGCTTAAAAATTTGTAAAGTTTAATAGTGATTATAGTAGTGTAACAGTTTTTCAAAAAATTTTGTAACAGTGTCAAATAAACAACGCGATAAAATCCGTATATAGTAGTTTAATTTCAATACAATAACGTTCTTATGATAATAGATGGCGCCATGTGTCTTTCGAATCATGATTGAATTATATTATTACAAGCAAAGTACAACCCGAATTGATTGTCAAATTCTAAATTAACGCGAGCGAAGCCGCGGGCAAAAGCTAGTAATTGATAAATAGTAAATACTACAATCTGTGGATATACATATATATGTATATATCTTTGTTATTAATGACTTGAGTTTGTTAGGATGCACACGGACCTATGAGCGAATTAAATATACACAATATGTGTAGCTTTCCGTATAAAATTGTAATTTTGTTACTCTGATAATAAGACTCTTTAATAATAACAAGTTGGATACAATTATTAAGTCTCTGTACGGGTGACAATTCACGGAAAAGATTGATAAATACGGTCAATGTACTAGTATTTTGAAAACATATTTGTTGATTGCGTTTTGTATGCAATATTACAACCGGACGACGTAGTAATACGGTATGATTTAATATTTTAGGATTTGTTTGGTTTTAGTGTAAATTGCTCTCGCACATTCATACAACGTATAATTACTTAGGTAATTGTATAAATCCTATAAATTAAAATTAAGCACGTGCAAATGTATGACGTGAGAACATTGTTTTTGAGTGAAATCTATTGTAAGACACGATCTTGTAAAAAGTAAAAACTAACCGCTAACAAATAATATTGCCTAACTGTTGTCTTACGTTTACGCGAATGTTATACATTCAAAATAAAGTTCTGTATAGGGATTTTATCGCTTTGATTTTATTTAAACTAAATATATTTCAATGTGTTTAAAAATAAACTCAGCTAGATTCATGCGCCAGGTTTCTATAGTTACGATTTACGATACGAGCGACGGGCACTTTTAGTAATTACTGTAGGGTAAAATAAATAAGAAATAACAGCAGCGTGCCGAGCGGACATAACAAAGAAAGGTCACAGGTCAAACTAATATAAGATTGTACAGATTGCTCGGTAATGTCGTATAAAACGCGTACTTTAATCACATCAAACTCTGTTCCTATTACTAGTCGTATTGTTTCCATTGTAATGACTTTATCTACATGAGATAATTACCTACATCTGTAGCGTGATGCGTCGACCTACCTCCGCGTAGTGGAAGAGTTGTTAACACACACATTACGTACAGGTAGGTAGATATTAGACCTACTAGTCTTTCTTCTCACGCAGTAATTACAACTTGTTTATATCGAACGAGCATTGATATCAGAAGCTAAAAGTTTTCGTCAGCTGTAAACCTTACCGAAATAATGCAGTATTTAAGTTATATTGTAAAGTTACTCCTTCAAATAACCAGTAAGTTAGTGATAAATCTGGCGTAGCGTAGCATATTAGCACGATAAAACTTTTAAAATCCATTAACAGACTTGTTTCATTGAAATTAATTGACCTTAACTGTCCACACGCACATCGCAACACTGTACAAATTGGCAAATACTATAATATAATGTTTTCTGTGAACGTAAAACGAGACGAAAGCGGGTCGAGTTCTAACGGGTGTCGGTGTTTCTTACGTAAGGAGCAAGTCTCACCTGGACATTGCTGCACGTCAGTGGCGGCGGCGGCCGCGAGCACGGCAAAACACACGACTACACTGAGTGAAACCATTGTTGCGTCTGTCTGGCTAAAGCGTACTACAAGTCAAACAACAAGCGAGACTCGACGAGTAGTTGGCGGGCGCGGGCGCGACTCGCAGTGACAGTGTTCAGTGTCGAGGACTGGCTCCTCGTGAGTCGTATGTGCCGTGGCGTACAGCCGTACAATAAGCCAGATATGTTCGTGATTGTCAATATATAGGGCGGGATGTTCACTGCCTGGTTTTGAACGCTCTCAGTCGCGACATATGGAGTATTTACGAGTTATGCAGATGATGCCATGATAACGTGAATTGTTTATTGTAAAAATAATCAAATCGTAAAACATTTCATGCATGCTTAGAGTTGATTCGTGGAAATATCCGACTTAATTTTATTCTCTTATGTTTTAAAACCAATCTGTTGGAGATACATGATACTATATAAAATATTGGATTAAATGAATTGTTTTCAAGCGGTTTAAACATATTTCCTCTTATGGAGAAAACTACAGAGATTCATAAAATAGTTACAAATTAAACGCAATATCTAGTATATTTATATACAAATCAGCACTGATTCGTTTTATGTCATCTATCTTGGTTTAAATTGTGGTATAAAGCAACTCCGATAAACTAATGACATTTTTTTTAATAAAATTGTCATGAGGTTATCAGAAATTAATCTAATTATTTCTACATCCGTAGAAACTTTTCAATAAAACAGTTATTATCAGAGATCGGAATAGGTAGAGCTGTTTTATGTACTTGCCATAGGTTAGAATAATATGGATATTCCCCGAGTCCCGGGATTTGGTTTTTAAGTAGTAAAATCATAAAAAAACTATTCTCGCCTTCGGGACTAATGAAAGATTACACTTCCTTTCTCACGGGTAAATATAGGAAGGACGGGATTAAGGATAGTATAATAAAATCTATTTATTAAACTATCCTTAATCCCGTCCTTCTTATATTTACCCGTCAGAAAGAAAGTGAAACCACATATATTTTTTTACGTAACAATTTCTTATTCAAGAATCAACAATCATTTAAACATTTTTATTCTGATGTTGTACAAAAACATATTACCATACAAATTATTTGTTCCTCAGAAAATCAAAACATTATCAAATAGAACAATATGTATTTGCAATAAAATCTTAATTAAAATAATCAATACGCTTCAACAATAATTCACTTATTTAAACAAAAAATGTCATTGGTCTGGTTTGTCTTCAGCTTCACTAGAAGACTGAGTATAACCAGAGTTAAAATAAATCACAATTATTTTTTCTAAATTATCTAATTTTAATCTATTTCTTTTTACATCTAACACCCATTTATATGTGGAAAACGAGCGTTCGACATCTGTTGTTATTAGTGAAGCGAATTTATATGACAAAATTTCGTCATTCACATCATTTTTCGATAATTTGCCTTCATATTCTCTGAGGATGTCAATGTTATAGCGTGTAATTTTATAGCGTGCTGTTGACGTAAAATTTACAACGTTGCTCATGCGCTTATTGGCTTACATAAACCATTTTTATACATATTGACAAAAATGATGAAATTCAATAAAATCCCGTAGCATCAGTCGGAATCCCGTGGAATATTCACATTAACATCAATGTTTGCGGTCAATGAACCTAAATAGCTCTACCTATTCCGATCATTGGTTATTATATTCACAAAAGCGTTGACAGACTGTATTACTATTCAGTAATCTGTAGTTCTAGGGTATTAACCCACCTGCAGGATGAATGCGGGAGCGATCTCTGCACACTGGCCATAGACCGTGTGAGGGAACACCGTGGTAGGTTTAGTCGGTAGGACCCGGGACTTTCTAACTTTCCCGGGTGAGCCCGACATAACCCCTCCGCCCATCCCCGCGGAGGGATATGCGTCACAGAATTCCTCCACGAAAACAAAAAAAAAGGGTATTAATACCCACAGTTCCCCAACTAAGTTTTAGTATAAATAATTATCTTGAATTTCGGTACATAGGCTTTTAAAAATTAGGTATTGTCCTAAACCCCTCATGAAGTAGTTCGTATAACGGAGTAAAATAAAGAAATCCGAAGAAACGTGGTTGTAAGTTTATTTGTTCGGCAAAAAGTTTCGGGTACGCATTTTCATGCTAGACTTGGGTTTACAGTCAAAAAACAGGAATCATTATGGTAGATACAAATTGTAAGGTCCCATGATGGCAAAGCATACGCAACTTGTATGCTGAGAACTATTTAATAAGTAATAGTTATAATCCCGCGGTGCAATTATATTATTTACTCAGATAAATAAAATACCAAATATTTTCAAGAGAATTTTAGACCAATACCTATATCCTTCTGTAAACATAAAAGAAATATTGCGACTGCTCATATCATGCGATACATAGTGGTGAGATTTAATTAAAATTTAACATACTAATCGCTTGCTTCTTGGTAATAACATGCAAAGTTTAATATTTGAAGTTATAAAATTCAGGCAATAGAAGTCTTACTTCTAAACTTCCTTTTTAATATTAAATAAGTTATATATAATTATTCGCAAGTACCTATTCTTGAAATAATATTACTTACATTGGTGTAAATCAAGGTGCCTACGTAGTTGACAAACAATACTAGCAAGCAGTACAATGCTGATGTAGAAGAATTGCATCTTTTTGGAAAACGTTCTTAATCAAAGTTACCTATGTATTTAAACTTACAAGCACCGCTAAAATCACAACTAAACCGATGTTGATGTAATTGGATTGGCGATATTATGCGGAATAAAATAGAAAAAATACCATGCAAACGAAGTTGCGTGATACAACCATATTTTATAAATATATAAAAGGCAATATTTACACTAAATAAAACGTAATAACACAGTTTTAGGGAAAGACTGACTAAGAAAGTTTATAAGGCTAGTGTGAATGGAACAGTTGCAAGAGGAAAACCTAGGCGAACGTTTCTCGACCAGATCGGAGGCGTCCTGGACAAAGGCCAGGTTGAGAGCTCCTTGAACCGACGGGCGTGTATGAGGAATGTGATGAAAGTGAATGAAGCCAGAGAAGTGTGTCAGGATCGTAGCAAATGGAAATCCGTAGTCTCTGCCTACCCCTCTGGGAAACAGGCGTGAATCTATGTATGTATGTATGTTTGTCTAAGTAAAGAATTAGGATACTAGAAGTACGCGGAAATAACCTTAAAACATATTTTATGGCGAAAAGGAAACACAGAACTTAAGTTAAACTTATTTCGAGAGCGACACCGCAGACACATCTAGTGCTATATTAATAAATACATATGTATAGTTTTTAAACATATGATAGACCTTATCGCTATGAGTGACCTCTACCATGCAAAAAACTGTTCTGCTAATTTACTCGCAAAGTTTTTCTTGTAATAAATGAATCTAGTTAGACTTCATGCAAAACAATATCCGTGAGCTGACAAAAAACAACTTACACAGTCTTTTAAGAAACCTATTTTTCGGACACCTCATTTTTAATACAAAAACTGATAAGTATAATCATTTAAATGCAAGATTTCGAATCCCCATTTAGGTAGTATGAATAGTCTTTGAGAAAAATATTTGAATATCATTATATTTTCAGCCGGATATTTAGAAAAAAGATATATCTCTGAAACTTAGCAATATACGCAAAAGCAATGTTAAGGATATTGATGGCGTCTTTCATGCTGTGTTTTTTAGAGCTTAAACGAATCTCGTAGATTTATTAGATTAATTTATATAGGTACGCGCTTTTTTGTTATTAGATTTTTTTTATTTTCTCGCATTTTCTGCCGTATTGGGAAAAGTTATTTACACTGAAATTATTGTCTTTGCTTCTCCAAACAACTACATAAATTACACGTCCCAATTCCATGGAATCTAGAAATTATCCCAAATTATATATATTATTATATAGAAATTATCTCGGCACTATGTATCGCATGATATGAGCAGTCGCATTAATTTTTGTATGTTTACAGAAGGATACATTACTCCGTTATACGAACTACTTCATGAGGGGCTTAGGACAATTATTAAGAGGCTATGTACCGAAATTCAAGATGAATTTTGGAGTAAATGTGTTTTATGATCGGCCATTAGGCCTTAGCCGTTTCAACGTATTGTCTGGATTAAACTTTATAAAAATAAGTTATCAAATTGATGGTATAAGGTTTGCATTATTCATTGAAACTTATTAAATTATATTTGACTACTACACCATATTAAAGCCTAATTAAAATGTCAAACGTATTAAGATAGATGTAAAAAAATCTGTGTAACAAGAACCTATGTCGAATCATATAATATGAACTCATTAAAATACAAGAACACAACATTCACAACCAGAGACTAAAACAGTTTTTTTAAAGATAGGTATTAAAATTACTAAACTAATGATAAACAGTTATCACGATGGTTACAACTACCCAAAATACAATTTATAAAATAAAGCAAAATCCTTTCTGAACTGAAAACACACGTGATTATGTGTTTATTAAACCACTGACATAACTTAGCCATGGCGAATACGCCAATAGCCGTTACCTACCAATATTCTTTAGTCCATGCAACTCCAAGTGATTCATATTTCATTAGTGGATTTCAATTTCTATTAATGTTGTGATATAATCATGTGAATTTAAATACATAAATATGTATTTTCATATTGATAAAATATAAACTAACTAGCTTTTGGCCGCGGCTTCGCTCGCGTTAATTTAGAATTTGACAATCAATTCGGGTTGTACTCTGCTTGTAATAATATAATTCAATCATGATTTGAAAGACACGTGGCGCCATCTATTATCATAAGAACGTTATTGTTGTTTTCCTCGGGAACAATAATTTTTTTCGGGATGAAAGGTAGCCTATGTCCGTTTCTGTACACCTGACAACGTATATGCAAAATTTCAGAATGATCGGTTCAGTGGTTTAGGCGTGAAAAGGTAACAAACAAACAAATTTTCGCTTTTATAATAATTATTAGTTATGATTAGGATTAAACTAGGTATAGGTATGTGGCTTCTTTAAGTTTACGTCTTCGTATTTTATAAGATTTCTTATTGAAATTAAGCTGTTGATTTATGATGCCAAAGCCGCCAAATCCAAGTAATTTTAGCAACGCTAAGATTTTGACTATAAAATTAAATAGGTATGCATTCTGTTGGTGAACAACGTAGTCAAACTCGCTGGTTTGAAAGCGGAACCGATTTTTATATATTATTTTTAAAAAGACATCCTCTTTAGGAATAATTCCTGTGTCCCGGGGGACTTTACAAGCATTCAAACAACGCACACAAAGAACACCCAGGCTCGGAACATCCATTTATGTATTACACAAAGGAGACCGTCCATATTCGGCTTGCACGTGGACAATCGTTTTAGAAACAAAGTAAAATATTAAAAGTTTTGTTTTAATATATAAAAAATATTGGTTACCATCCAGTAGTATGAAATTGACTTATTTTATTTATATATTACATCAAAATAAAGCACACAGCCTGGAAGCAATAAGGCAGTATTACTGAAACTGCATAGTCGGCCGAAGGACTGTTGGTTGCTGTGCTCACATAATGTCTGTAATATGGTACCTAAGCTGGGTAAGATATGAAAATGTCACTCCACCAGCCCAGTTTTTGAAAAATATTTTAATATCTTATGAAGGTGACGGTGACACATAAAAATAAATATTTATTTTAAATAATGTTTTATTGATACTAAACTTCAAAGAATAATGTTATCTACTTAGTTTAGGCTACTCAAAATTAATATTGTTATTACAATATAAAATTGTTCACGCCCAGGCCAGGGTCCCATACAAGGTGGTCGGTCTCCTTTATATCCCGTGTGGGGATCGATCCGCAACACACGAGGCGACCATTTAAACCATCGCTTAAAGCCACATAGCGGCATAGCACACAGACTATTTAGTAATTTAAATAATTAATCGGTAAGCCATCGGCACTCTGTTTTATATATTTTGGAGGTGATCTGGCGTTCGCAGGCAACGTACGACTGTAAGTAATGTAAGTATATATGAGTATCTCTCTGGAATCTGTACGAGTGATACTCTGATGTTGCAATCGGTAATGTCGGCCGTGGGCTTGCTTGCCACTACATAGTTCGGCATTTAGAAGCGAGCAAACATACATACAAACAGTTCAACAGTAAAATCTGCAGCAGACTATGAGAACACCTTAAATACATTTATACTGGTTACGCCAAAATAAGTAAACTGTATATTATAAGTATATCAATCATAAATCACAATTGTTTAGTAATAATAATAATATAATATTCTATCATACCATCTAGCCCAAACTAAGCAGCAGTACTATGGGTACTAGACAATGGATAAACATACATATTATACATAGAAACACCCAGACCAAGACAAATATCCATGTCCATGCACACAAATCTTTGACTTGTGCGGGAATCGAACCCGCGACCTCAGGCGTGGCAGTCGGTTACACTAACCACTACGCCATCGAGGCCGTCAAAATAACATAATTTTTTACATTGTCGAGATATTATATTATGTATATGCTCAACTAGATTTTGCCCGCGGCTTCGCTCGCGTAAATGTAGGGTAGGTTAGGTTAGGTTAGGTTAGATTCACACGTTGATTCACACCACGGGTTGTTCGCACCACGGTGTGAATCACAGAAGGACCCATTTTGAATTAGTCGTTTCGCACCATGGTGTGAAATGGTGAATGCTTTTTTTGTACTTCGTCGAATCGCACCATGGTGCGATAATAATTAGGTATATATATATATATATACCTATTATTATTATTATTATTATTTAGTAACCAAAGAATTGTTATTTTGAAATTGCATCTAAGCAATAGCTTAGTAGTGGATTAATAAATAAAAATAAATTGGTGTACTCACACTTTTATGCGAGAGTGTTCAGTAGTAGTAAAATAACATTGGTCCGAATTGACGAAGTCAAAAATAGTTCTTCGGTGATTCGCACCATGGTGCGAACCGACGAAGTACAAAAGAAGCATTCACCGTTTCACACCACGGTGCGAAACGACTAATTCAAAATGGGTCCTTCTGCGATTTACACCGTGGTGCGAACAACTCGTGGTGTGAAATGTGAATCGATCTAAGACCCGGCTTTTCATAATGATCAGTCCAGTAGTAGTTAAGGCATGACATCGTAACAATCAAACAGGAATGGGCTTTTACAATAATTGTTACCGGACGAGCTAAAGCGTCATAATGGAAAACTGGCTATGCTTTCTATCTACGTTGAAGGTTATTAATTTATGCTTATATTTGTACTGTAATCGTCTAAATGCATACGCAAAGCATATAAGAGGAAGATGCTATTCTTGGCCTTGAGTTCGATTCACGTCACACAACTCTGACATTTTAAAGTTAGGTGCATCTAAAAATTTTATTAAATAACCAATTAACGTCCGCTTTAATTAACGATGAAGGAGAACATCACGCGGAAACCTGCATGGCGTCCGTTTTTAGCCAACTGTATGGTAGATTATTATTGTTGCCTACCTCTGTCTAGTTGTCGTACTAAGAATAGGCCTCACGGTTTATAAATAGACTATAGATTTTTTTTAATAGTGAAAACAGTTATGCAAAATGAATTTTAACTATAATATTATAATCGTGGATGTGAGTTTGTTTGTTTCTTTCCGCGCCTTATTTACTCGACCGATGGTCTTTATATTTCGCTTACACGTTATATATTAGGGGTAGAGAGAAGGACAACGGATAACTTTCATCCCGAAAAAATACTGTTTCTTACCTAACATACATTTAAAAATAACATCTTAATCAGCAAAAGAAGCATGAGAGCAGAATAAATGCTGTAGAAATGAGAGCGCTGAGAAGTATATGTGGTGTGACTCTGAAAGATAGAATAAGGAATAGTGTGATTAGATAGAGATGCGGCATGAAAGTGGATATAGTGTCAAGAACATGAGGGAGATATTGGAAGGAGAACGATTACTGGCAACAAAGTCAATGGAGCTCTACGCGCTTTTATGAAGTCGAAATGTATCTGAAAAGGCATGTTTGGCTGTTCATAGAGGACTATTAGTACTCACATTTATGTATGGAAGTGAAAGTTGGGTATGGCAAAAGAAGCATGAGAGCAGAATAAATGCTGTAGAAATTAGAGCACTGAGAACATATGTGGTGTGACTCTGAAAGATAGAATAAGGAGTAGTGTGATTAGAGAGAGATGCGGCATGAAAGTAGTCACTATAGTGACAAGAATAGAAAAGGGTATGTTAAGCTGGATTGGACATGTAGAAAGAATGGACGAGGAAAGACTGACTAAGAAAGTTTATAAGGCTAGTGTGAATGGAAGAGTCGCAAGAAAAAAACCTAGGCGAACGTTTCACAATCAGATCGGAGGCGTTCTGGACAAAGGCCAGGTTAAGAGCTCCTTGAACCGACGGGCGTGTATGAGAAATGTGATGAAAGTGAATGAAGCCAGAAAAGTGTGTCAGGATCGTAGCAAATGGAAATCCGTAGCCTCTGCCTACCCCTCTGGGAAACAGGCGTGAATCTATGTATGTATGTAATCTTAATCTGTCTGTGTCTCTAATTATTCTACTAATGCTTTCGAGTGACCGATAAACGCTTGATTGATAATAAATTATTTTGTACTATCTAACTGCTGCAATCAGAGACATTTAATTATTATATCTTTGCCAAGGAACCCCTTAATAAAGAAAAATCAAGCATCGAAAAATATTTAACGATTACTTAAGTAACTAATGTCTGAGTGGAAATAAAAGACATATCTTATTCAGTTAACGAATGCGTCACTTTAATAATATTATGTATCTTATACGTGTCATTTGTTATTTAATAAGTAGTTATATAACAATTTAGTTTCGATTATTAAAGGAACACACAGTGAATTATATTTTTAAGAATGGGAAGTAATTATGATTAAATCGTTCGTTAAATTAGTTAAGTATCCGTAGTCAAAGAATAATTACAAAATAATTAGCAGATTAGATTAATTTTATTTATTATTTAATTAGAATTAATTAAGTTTTTTATAAAACACTAATACACTTTCTAATAATATGAGTTACTAGTTAATTTAATTCTAGCTAGGAGATTGAGCATTACGTTCAAATATCTATCATAAATCCATGAATCGGCAATTAAACCCCTGACACAAAAATATAGGTACTAGATATAACTCAAAATTACCATGTTCTTGCATTCGGTCATATCGATCATCTCAACGAAGACTGGACATCTGCGCAGGAGATATTGAAGTGCACAAGTGTGTGCTCAAACACACGTGCGCTGTCTGCTTCCTATGATTCCATGGAACGATAATCCGACACGATCGGAGAGAGATCAGGTGCAGGACCAACGACTTTACGTGGATAATGGATTCTAGCTATCTCCATATCAAATCTAGTATAAATCAGAGTTTGACCATTTAATTGAGTAAAGATGCAACATATAAACATATCTAGAGCTATTGTCCTTTTCAGTTATCATTCGGAGAATTGGATCTGCAAGGTTGCTTTCCTTACGCTATACTGACCAATGCCCTCCCTAAAACATTCGACCACGTCCTATTCCATATCGACGTTGAACATGACTTTGATCACGGCTAGCAGCGACAGATCTCCAACTCTGCACCAAGTATTACGAGAACACAAAGTCAAAGTCAAAGTCAAAATCATTTATTCATTTAGGTCACAAAGTAACGCTTATGAACGTCAAAGTATATAGGTTAGTGAGTTTACTAAGTTACTGAAGCTACATTTAGGTTAGTTGCTAGGTTCAGGCAAAGGGTAGAGCCTATGAGAAGAAACCTGCAAGAAACTCACAGCCACTCTTTTAAATCGTCAATTAAATATAATTTCAGTATTTTACAACTCTCAACAATGTTGCATATGCATATAATGTTGCATAGCCAAGCCAGGCACAGTTCAAATGTTCAAATCGTGTCCTCGTTTTAATAGTTTGTGTAGACCTCTTGTCAGACGATTAGACGCCGTTGCAGTCGTAGTTGTGGCGGATGGGACATAATACTGGTAGCATGTGTGTGCGGGCAAATACAGTTAATGCATGAATCGGAAGAAGAGGGTACCGAGTTACTGCCCTGGCGATGGAATGATATTGGTCTTAATCGTTTTCAGGCTGCTCCGACGCCTGCTTGGATCTTTTATAGATTAAGTGATATCGGTTTGGCTAAGGAGTAATTGTGTGTACCTACTATATAACATAATTTGCGCCTTTATAAATATGATTTCTTGTATTTAGCGCTATAAACGGCTTAATAGACCGGCAACAAAACAATTTAACTGTAAAATAAAATAATGCGCTTGGCAATCTGTGTGAGTTTGTAACTGGTACAAAGTTGTCACTTCGAATAATAATATTGCGCACATATAAAACTATGTATACCAGGATAATATGTACCTGTTGCTATGTGGGTCGTTATGTTAATTATAACTTAATTATAATTGCTGGTGTCACGGTAAACAGCAAGTCCTATTGCATATTAAATTATCTCTGCATACTAATTGCATAGATAAACGCTTAATCAATGAAGCATTTTTGTTATCCTGGTTTTTAATCAACTTACTATATTAGTTTTTTATTTTTTTATTTGTACGGCTATGGTGGCAAACTAGCATACGGCCCACCCGACCCTTTAGGAAAGGAAGTGGGAAGGAGAAGGAGCGGGAAGGGAGAAAGAGGATGATTGGGCCTGCGGCACTTGTACTGATTTATATATTATTATGTCATACGAGAAAATGAAAAAGTATGTGCTTATTTATTTTTAAGTCTTACTATGTACGTTACGCATCGGATGGTTTGGGTTCAATATTTGTCCAATCGTGTCGGAGTACCGGACTGTGGCAGTGCGGGATAAAAAAAAACTCGTATTTCATGGACAAAGTGGTCAACTCGACCAAGGGAAACTAGTGTGCGTTGCCAAGTTGCCACCATTTAATATTGCTTATTTTTAAAGGTCAACCCAATCGACAATGAAAATGCATTATGCGTTAGCAAGTATTTTGGACCAGTGAAGTAAAATAATGACAGAAATTATCTTATATCTAAATAAATAATGTTTGCCATATTAACGACTTGACTTGATAGGCCAATTGACATAACTGAAATAAATTTATTTCAAAAATAACCGTCGAAAAATATAGTCCTATATAAAATTTTGCATGATACTAAATCGTTTGCTTAAGTAGAATTACAAAGCTTTTAAATTTTCTGTAGTTACTATAGTAACAACATATCGCGTTACACTACAGTAACTGCAGGAATGTTTTACATGTATTTACATTATAATGCCTTAAACTGTCACTAAAATTGTGCTTACCAAATATATTTTTATTATTTCTTTAATATATGCCAATTTTAATTGCCAATTAGTTACGCAATTTCTGAAACCTATTTTTATTGACCAAGATTCTTATTTTACGCTAATATTATAAGCTGAGTTTAATTTAGAGCGCAAATCAAGTAACTACTTAGAATGCCGGATCGAGGCAAGTTTTAGGATGGAGCAAGATCTAGATAGAAGATTTTTCAGAGTAGTAGAGCCTCGCTGATTTCAGCATGAATAGGCTGGCTCGACCGGGGTAGGACTACCCTCTCACAGAATATCGAAGTGAAATAGCAGTATTCCTACTGTTGTGTTTTGTACGGTGAGTGAGAGTGCCGGAGGCCCATACACCCTCTTTACACCTTCCCGCCCCTTCTCCTTCCCACTACCTTTTTTCTTCTTCCTTTCCTAAAGGGTCGGCAACGCGCAAGTGATGCCTCTGGTGTTGCAGGCGTCCATAGGCTACAGTGACCACTTACTATCAGGTGGACCGTATGCTTGTTTGCCACCTTAGTAGTACAAAAAAAAACTAATTATGACGCTCGTCTTGCTTGCTAAATGCTAAATTCTTCTTACCGCCGAGGCGTGGTAGGTTCCCCCTTGGTGCAGCCGGTCCGTCCGTTCTATGGTAAGGCTGGCAATGGTTACTACTTAGTCACTATCAAAGTCAAAGTCAAAAATCATTTAAGTATTCATTTAGGTCACAAAGTAACACTTATGAACGTCAAAATATATATATGTATATCATTTTGAAATGCTAACATTCTCTCTATAAGGAATTATAGATGCTATCCAAAGGGAGATTCGAGTTTGTACATTCATATTGCAATACGCGCCGCGGGTTTCAATCTGTTCCTCGCTGGAATAGATTGAAATCCGCAGCGCGTATTGACATTTTTCAATCAAGATACTTGTAAGAAATACGCACAATGGCCCAATTGTGGGGCTAAGTGCGGATAACATACGTCCAACTAACTAACTAACTTGTAAGAAATGACTTATAGCAGTAACGGCGATAAGACTGCCTATTATAACTAACCTACTCTATCAACTTGGTAACTGTATTGTTACGGTGTGCAATAAAGATTACAGCAGCGATAACCTAGTGGTAGACTATTGTATTGTCACGCAGAGGTCTCGAGTTCGGTGCCAATGCACGTACCTCTGACTTTTCGAATTTACGTGCGTATTAATTAGTTAATCATCGTTTGCTTTTACTGTGAAGAAAAACATCTTGAGAGAATGTCTGAGAGGATTCCATAATGTTCTCGAAATATGTGAAGTCTGCCATCCCGCTCTGGGCCAGCGTGGAACCTAACCCTTCTCACACTCAGAAGAGTTCCGTGCTCAGCAGTGTGAAAGCTTATATACAGACCTGATATTATTTAGGTAGCTATATTAAATTAGAGGATACATGTACACTGTGTCCATTAGTTAAAAAAAAGACTTGACAGCCTACAAATAAGTAAAAATATGCATATCCCAAGATATATTATTTCAGATATTTATTTAGGTATTTTAATGCGCCTTGCAAATATTTGTTATATAAAGAAGAATATAACAATGTTAATTCAACCTTTTTCAAGCGCTGAAATCATAATCAAATTGGTTCACCCATTGTTTAAATGTATATGCATAAACGGAATAAATCTCGTTAAGAATTAATTGCTTATAGGCATCAATTATTATAATTATTCCTGTGATTAAATAAATGGAAAAATAAAACACTATTTCATAGCGTCTTATAAAAATAATCCAACAGTTTAATTAGTAGAAAAATGTATTACAATAAAGTACTTTATTCGTCAAAGCATGAGTTGAGTACAAAGCAGAATTAGCAAAGTACGGTGTTTAAAATTTTCTCATGACCTTAGATGTTCTTACAAAAGTAACAAAAAGGATTTATAAGTAAGGTAGGCAAGTAAGTATTACAGTATCATATGCAGCTGAGATTCATAGTTTACCGTGATTTCACGTCATCATTTTACTTGAGCAATTGTAAAACATGTGATAAGAGGGCGATATTTACATAATTATGGTAAACATTCGTCCTTAAAGACCGTAAATATACGGAACTTATTTACTAATATTATCGACATATTTAAAGCAATAAAAAAGAACTTTAATGAAATATTCAAGTTCAATCTCTTTAAAATGCAAGTAAGGTTGAAGCAGCGGCATTAATTTGGATTTTTCACGTCAAAGAGACCATAGAGCCTACAAAGTGACCCTCTGCGAGTTCTTCCGCCCGTCTCGAAGGTAGTAGAACTGTTGGTATGAATTATTTATCTATTTCGAATAAACAATTACATAATTTAGTATATTAATTTACATAATATTTACAAACAAATTACTTACGACAAGGTTAATGTAAAGTAGAAAAAAAACAATCAGTAACGTGCCCAGAAATCTGGCAGCATTTGTACATTGGGTAGCAATGCATATATTCTTTGTGCAAAGAAACTACCAGCCGTCTGGTTACACAAGGCGTTTTAGTCTCTATAAACAGACCTAGCACTTGGAACCTATCGCCTCAGTGCTTCGACCGCAAACGGCTCAAATATTATGTTCACCAATGGGTTTCGATATTTGCGCCGTTTGATCCTCTTCGCTGATGCATCAGCAGCACCAGCACACCCTGCTGTACCAGAAAGATGTGATGGCGCAAGAGTATCGACACAACTTGTGTTGTACACTAAAGCCTTACACATTTACCAAGGCAGTAATAACTTACTATCTGATCACTTGCCGTCGTCGCGTACCAAGTCGTGAGATACAAGCTGAGCTGAAACGCCAACATTGACAAGAGCCTGACGTATGTTAATGAGGTTTGCATGTCGTCATAATTATGCACTCCTGCTGCATGACACTTCATGGTGACTAAGTCTGTCAAAGGCTTCTCCACAAAGACACGGATTCAGATAACAACAACGAGTACGCTACTCCAGTGCCGGCCAGTGGGCACGTTCAGTAGGTAGGCACTAGACGATGTATTTAGGAGTTTTTCTCGAACTATGCAGTATATGTTGGTTTTCGTATCATTGTCACCTTAACTGCCGTCTTACCACTCAGAACCACAAACAGCAAGGCTCATCCTATCTACCAAACCCGTTCTAGTCCAGCACGTTTCGCTTTTAGTGATAATTCCAATAAAAGATAACTCAAAAGATAAGGAATTGTCTTTCTTTATCTTTCTTTGAAGACAATATCTGGCGCCTCGCTTACGTATTTTCTAGATTTTGCCGAATTATGTTACTATTTACCATGAAGAGCATCGACGTCTTGTGGCCTATTTGAGGATTCCAAATGTTTATACATTGGCATTTATTTTTAAAATGTTTTTAGTATACTCTATAGGCTAAAGTAGAAGTTTATCGTCTTTTATTATTGTTTTTAAATGCAACTCCCGCACTAAGAATAACTCCTGTGTCGCGAATTAGGTACACTGTAGTCGGAGGATGCAAAGAAACTCGGTTTACTTTAGAATAAATTTAATTATATAGAAATTAAATTACAATGTTACTGAGCTACTTAGAAATGATAATTGGTCGATGGATGTACTAAGAATGAATTCATGTTTTACTAGCTTTTGCGCGCGGCTCCGCCCGCGTGGTACCTACATGAATAAATAGTAGCCTATGTCCTTCCCCAGGTTTTAAACTATATCTGTAGGTACCAAATTTCATCTAAATCGGTTGAGTGGTTTACCCGTGAAAAGGTAACAGACCGACAGACACAGTTACTTTCGAATTTATAAAATTAGTAAGGATTACATGTAAAATTACAACTTGGAAATATATTGCGAAATACAGTAGTAGTGGGTAGCATGTTATTGCAGGGACGTTATGCTGACTCGATGCAGGTGGCGGTTGCGATTGCGCAGTACTGGTGACGAGCAGTACTGGTGACGATCAGCATCTGCGGTCCGCTGATTTACACCGATGGGCCGCCTGTTACACCAATGCGTAACACTCGGGGGACTTTACAAACATTCAAACAACGGACACAAAGGACACCCAGACTCATAACAATCATCTGTGAATTACATAAAGTATTGTCCCATGTGGGATTCGAACTGCTGAGTGTTATACTCAGCGCAGCGGCAGCTGTGAGGCGACCACTTAAACCACTACGCCATCCATGCAGTCATTGTTGGAATATAATTATATTTGTTTTACTAAGTAAATAATAGATCGAAAATTATAGATCACAAACATCAAACATGTCGTTCTAGTAATTATCTGACTACGTGAGTTAGAACGCTTGTACTCTAAAGCGCAAGACACGTAAGACGAGGACGCGTCGCAGACGCGGCGCCCCTTCAATCAATTTTCATATAAAATGTATAGAAGCGTCGCGACACAAAACAAACAGAAGAGACAGGGCGCGGACGAGACGCGGACACGACACTTCAATCAATTTTTATACAAAATGTATAAAAATTGATTGAATTACATTTAGTATGAAAATTGATTGAAGGGGCGCCGCGTCTGCGACGCGTCCTCGTCTTACGTCTTTTCTGTGTGGCTTGCGCCTAAGGCGTGTTACAAATAATTTGTTTGAGGTGTGTCTTCTAATACATAGGGCATACATGGTAACTCAATGTCCAACTACTAAATGCTACTTATAGATACGAACGTACAATACATCAGTTGCTCAGCCATTGCAGCAGGAAATTGATCTGACAACATTCCTATTAGAATCTATTAGATATTTGAATGGTTCAGCTCTATCATGCCATTTAGATCGACCGACGTACGGGTTTAATATATTATTGGAAGATTTCTTTCAACAAACTTTACCGATTCGCGCTCCATTCAAATTACACAGAAACTAATGCATGAGTATTTTGCATTATTTTCTTTGTGGCTTTAACGCTTTCTTCACAAGAAAATTCTCCACATTTTATTGCTTATTTACGACAATGATTTATTGGCTATTTCAAAGGATTGTATTAGCAAAAGTAGGAGGTCCGTTTTACTCATGGTATTCGTATTATGGAATAAATCTGTTTGGATTAAAGGAAATATAATTTATTAAATATGGAGGCAAAAGTCGAAAGATGGTAGCTACTTTAATTTTGTCCAAGAAGTGTTTTTTTATTATTGTCTCAATTTGATCTGTGTACGCAATTTGCTTTATAAAAAAGTACAAACTAATATGCTTATAAAAAGTTAATCTTTATATCAATATAAAGATTTATATTTGACAATAGCGTCGCGCCTACGGGAGAGCTTCCATATACGAATATTTAAGTACTTCGCCATTGCTTCTGCTAGCTATGTGCCCTACCCACTGCCACTTCAGCTTAGCATCTTCGGTATCTTTAGTTTTTCTGCTGATTCCATTTCTGATTCGATCCTGCAGAGAAATGCCGAGCATAGTTCTCCATCGCCCTCCGAATGTTCTTGAGCCTTCTGATAAGGCAATTGGTCATACCATAATCCTAAAATGTTCTGCTGCAATACTGCGACGTATGATAGATACGTATATATACCTCCTAGGTTGGGATTAAAATAAAGGCTTCTGAACAAATGTTGTACTAATTCAGACTTTAGTAGCAAACGGCGATTACTATGATGCTATAAAGAGTTTAAATGAGGTAGGTTTAACGCCCCGGAGATAGGGATTACATTGTCAGAAGGACGAGTTATTAAAAAAAAATTAAAGTTCCTTTGCGCGCTTTATAAGTTGATATACGCGACAAATAAAAAATTACATTCTATCAGACCCAGGCCTGTTCAAAAAAGGTAAAGACTTGTCTGCCGGACGTTGTATGTATATTTATTTGTTTTGTTGCAGGTCGACGATGTCGCTCGTAATCGTAGCCATGACCACGACGGAGAAGGTCATTGTCATGGCATTTATATGTATTTATGCACAACTAAGCACTTGTCAATTCTATGGCTATCATGGTACCTAACCACAGAATACATTATAGTATGATCTAAACAAATATATACGTACCTATCGCTGTTGAGTTTCGCAGAAGTCTATCTTTAAATACCACACAATGATGACACATAATAATATAGTGCAGTGGTTTAGGTGGTGGCCTCTCATTGTGGTTTCCATCTCCACGGAATAAAAATGTGTGTGAACTACTAATAGTTCTTCTAGAAACTAAGTATACCTATTTTATGGATATACTTCGATGGAGATACTTCGGTTTCTCGGTCGTCGTCTGGTAGGTATAAATTTCGACTGGGTGTGGTATCCATTTGCTTTATTTGGTCTCGTAACATCAATGAATATGATCTCGACTTCGATCCCAAGAAGTTACAAGATAATTTAAATAAGCAGGCGAAAGTAAGTATTGAAAAGCTCTTGAACAGTTCGGGCATATTTGAAACCATTAGACAGAATCTTAAAGCGAAGCGAAGTGGAGGACAAAAATAAGGAAAGCTGACCCCACCACCATGTGGGATACATAGCTAGGAAGAGAGAGAGAGAGAGAGAGACAGAATCTTAAAACCCGCAGAAGAGACCGATAGCATGTAATTCTTAGTTTTATTTATATCAGTGAACATCTTACTTCAGTGAATAAAATAAAATAACGTTTAAATTTTGATATAACATTTAATTTTAATAGTGTAATAATGTAGCTATATTAGCGATCGTATAAAACGCATTTATTTTTCCTAACTTTTTAAACATGTTGTCAATAGACAATAATGAAAATCTAGTTAGTACATACTATCTAAAACGTACAAAAACAGTCAGTCTCCTAATAAATTGACTAATATAAATTACCTAAAATATCTTTGACATTGAGATACCTAGATTTATTTTTTATAATAACTAAATACTTGTAACTGTATCATTTCTAAAATGTTGGGGAGGATGGTTTTATTTTGATTCTCGTACAATTACGTAAACTGAATATAATAATAATAAATTGCTTTAATTTGTTAAACGATCTCGTTGTTTTATCGAGATAAGTAGGTATAAAAACTGTACATGCAATTCATGCACAAAAATATAGACTTATTTTATGTATATGATCGTTTCAGTTTGCGATCCATAGTTCTTCACTTGAAAGGAGTAAGGATATTATCAGGTGTTATTTGTGTGCCGCAGGTATAACTCCCATGAATTGACGAAGAACTTTCTGAAGTGGACTCTGTGTCTGTACGAGCACGGAATAGCACAGCACCTGTTTCTTCGCCTCGTTCTCAACGCGCCATTTTAAGTAGCCACGTTGATTCTGCAAACAAATAAAAAAGTTTATTTATAATTTTATCTAGTAATTATTACTGTTAGTAGTAATACTACTTACAAAAAGATGGATGGCAATAATGTATATTCCTAATAATAATAATGTCCTCCAGACCGAATTTCGGTCACGGCGGCGCGGCGGCGGCCAATCTTAACGGAGACTAGCCATCTGCGCAGGAGATAAAATTATAGTGCACAAGTGATGCGCAAACAAAAGTGCACTCTCTGTTCCCTAACTCTCATGATCCGACGGTAATCCGACATGACCGATCGGAGAGAGGTCCAGTCGCAGTACGCTTACGCTTTACGTGCTTTCCGAGGCATGGGGGTGTCTAACACCGCCAACTTCCTAACTCCGGGCTGTTATTGAGAATTTTTAACAGAAAACCTAAAATCTTTTTGTTGGCGCGACCCGGGATGCGAACTCGAGTCCTCATGCACAGCAGTCGCATTCACTACCGCTGCGCCACGGAGGCAGCCATTCCTACTAAAACGATGACGGTACGACGTTAATAAGGCAGCGATAAGGTTTCAGCTTCGTACTATTCCAATGAAGCCTTACGGTTAGCTAGTAAACAAATGAATATTCTTACAAGGTACATATTAATAATTAAGTAAAGTAGACGTTCTACCATAACCATCAGTACACTTCCACAAAATCAAAGCGGTATCTTATGTGACCGAGTGGGGAGTACGATTTGAGAACAAAATATATTTTCTATGTAAAGATTTTGATTACCTACAGTTGTATTATCTACCTAATAATATAATATAGGTATACCTACCATAAATAACCTGTAGCTACTCTAGTGTTGCTGAGCTTTGAAAAAGAGTATTTGCGCTACTAGAAACAAATATTTTTGGTCACCCGTTAGGAAGGCACATCAATCCTATTGATCGTTGGATCATATCACAAGTTTGCTTAGTTGTTAGTCTTTGTAGGGTGGAATTAAAAATCTCCCCAGTCCACCTGTTCCAGTCTGATTAAAATTCTTAGTTTAAGCTGTGACCCCACTGTACTCAATCTCTCTTGAAATATACTGTCAATATGATTCATAACACCGATCTATTGTATATTGAAGTATATTGCCACATTATTGTATAATGCATGTGATACGCATTTCAATAACGAACTATTCACGTTTAGTAACTTTATTTTTATTATTATTGATGTGCAATGCGTTAAATAAAACTTTGTACAACTACGAGGGGAGGTCCAAAAGTTCGCGGAATGACAGGGAAGTATAATGAAATGAAACATCAAACTATTTTTCCCTTTCAATGTATTCTCCCTTAACACTAATACATTTATTACATCTGTCAAATAACTTATTAATAACGTCGAAAAAAACGATTTGTCTTGGGCGTCTAAATAGGCCAAAATTACCGACTTCACTTCATCATCGTCGCAAAATTTTTCCACGCAGTTGTTTCTTCATTTTTTTTTCCAAAATGATCGCTTGGGACCAGGTCTAGGCTGTAGAGATGATCACATCAACAAGGCCTAAAACTATACCCCTATAATCACATTTCATTTAGATTTCGATCTATACACTATTCATCATATTTTGATAGGTTAATTTACCTATCTTTTTCAAACAAATAAATTATTTACTTAACTACACTCTTTAATTGACGATATTCCTAAGCTTGCCATTTTTGTTTTATTTTTTTCTATATTACATTTTCTATATATTATAATATAAATAATTAAATAGTATATATCATTCCAATCCGCCCAAAGGTTGCCTGTAAGATACTGCTGGTATATGTAATTAAATATTGACATAATGTAACCATAGTTACGAAGAATAGTAGATACTTCATCAGCCGAACAATGCTGAAATACTACGAACGCGTTTCGACTGCGCGTGTCGGATACATGGTTGTGTGCGTGTACTGTTTTTTCATTAATTAAATGTATTTCTAATGCATATTTTATATAAATATTAGGATTCACACTCTCCATATAAACTTCAACTGTACAAAATTTCATACTCCTCCGTCCGCGCAATTTTCGTAAAAAGGGGTACAAAGTTTTTGCTTCACGTATTTAATATATACAGATTTTAAGATTTTCTTTATACAAAAATAAATTCATTGTGATTTCCTAGCCTTTGTTATATTATGTAAGACGTCTTATTATGATTGATTCATGTCTATAGATGTTATGTTTAAAAGCCTGTTTTATATCTTTTATCTTGTTTTTATACATACAAGTTGAATTGCCACTTCTATTGTGTCATAATAATAAATCTTTATGACACCTAATATAGTTAATTGTAGGTAATAATGGACTCAAGGAACTTTATAAAATTGAATATTATTATAAACATATTGTAATTGAGTTGGACCACGAATTTGTGTATGAATATATTGGGGATATGGGCTTGACGACTACACTTCTTTCAGGTTGAACATACCTAATACATATATACCATAAGTACATCTAGAACAAAGTACCATTTAAAAAGTGAAATGTTTTTTATAATGTAGTAAGTAATACATGTCGCAGACAGCTCGGCCACCGGACTCAGTGGGCGCGTATTTTCGTCGGATGCCGACATGACGGGTAGCCTCGAGCAATAATAGCCACGAAGAACGATTTAACAACGTTTATTTAAATGAATTCACAATATAATCACTAGCAATGATTTTCGAACAAACACGTCCGCTCGGTGCGAGCTCCGATTATAGAATGCCGCCCCGCTCCAACGGTCGCGTCCAAGCACGACTCGGTAGTGACGTCACGCTTGCGTTCGGAAACGAATCTTGACTCGTCGACATACACATATTACACATACACACAAATTCACAAAATTCGCACTCACTCTTTATGATATTGGTATATAATTGCAATAAATAGGACAATTTTGAAACAAGAGTTTCGTCTTCTTATAGTAATTTTACTTATACCATTTAATGATTTAACTTTTACAGCAAACAAAACTTTCAGTAGTAGATACCAATAGACACTAAGTAAAATGGCTGACAAATGGACAGAAATACGGACAAAGCGAAATTAAAGTGGCTTAGGCTTCGTTTTAACCATTTAAAAAATAAATGATTAACAAAATAGAAATATAAATAGGTACCCATATTATTTATCCCTAATTGTCTTTGTTCTTTTCAACGTTATGACATAATATTGCCTGAAGTTTAGACATTTTCAGAAAACCTTAATTGAAGGTTCAATTATGGCTTTCTGAAAATGTCAAAACGTCATGTTGTTGTGCTAAATATTCAGATTTTAGCAACGGCGTTATTAACTCAAGCATTGCACAAATGCGTACGTGTGCATCGAATGATAACCTGTTTGACCTGTGTGTTTGCCGGCTTCTTTTCTTTGGTTTCTTTTGCTTTATCTATTATGGATGATTTAAAATATTAATAGTATTTTTTAATACTATTAATCTATATAATATGTCAAACTGAACAGCATTCCATACTGGAGCACAAAGAAAGAAATAAAACATCATCCCGCACTTTTAATATCCTTGTTGATGCAACAAGGATACAGAAAAAAATTGTGTGATACATTTATAGTTGCCATTGTGAACAACTCATAAAATGTCCTACCCGTTGTCCCCATTGACGCTCTCCCGTACGAAAAAAGGTACCAGAAAAGAAAATAGTGGGTTAGGTTAGGTTAGAACTGCGACCATATAACGCACGCGTCGAGCGAGCGAAGCGAGCGTGCCGCGATAGTAGTGTTGTAAAAAACTCAAGTCTTTTAGTCTTCATTTCGAGACTTGAGTCGATTTTCAAGACTAGGACTCGTTAGTCACATGAGTCCGAGTCCTTTGAGTCCTTTGAGTCTTTTGAGTCCTTTCGAGTCTTTTAAGTTATTTGAGCTAGACTGAGTCATGAACTTGAGTTGTTGTATTTAATACACCTAACCTAACCTAATCAATTGTATCCACCTAAAGACTGACGATTTGCTGAATCAAAATTATAAATAAATAAATATATAAATATTTTGGGGCATTACACACAGCGCTATCTAGTGCCGCACTAAGCTCAAAGGCTTGTGTTGCGGTCACTACACGGTTGATATACTACACAGATAATTTTAAATAAATAAATACAAACATCCAAGACCTGAATACAAACATTCGTGTTCATCACACAAATGCCTGCCCCAGCCCGGCTGGGCCAGCCGGGGATCGAACCCGGGACCCCTGACTCAGAAGGCAGGTGATGATGCCATTGCGCCAAACAGGTCATCATGCGCGTTAAAATGCGCGTTAAAATGTCTAATAAAATAATAAACAATATTTTTTGACACTATTCATTAGCTCTAAGGGCGGTATCTATAGATACTTTGTCAAAACTCGTTTACTCGTCTTCATTGTCGGAATCATCAAAACTTGGCAAACTGATATTACCCAAACTGTCTTCTTGGCGTATTTTTCTAACGAAATCCAGTATCTTTGAATACGTCATCGTGCGTTTTTCTTGAGGAACACGGTCTAGCTCAAAAGCTAACAATTTTGCAAACTCTTTGTTCCTTTGATCACTGGGTTGCCGCTCTGCGCACAGATGGATATCTTCTACTAAATTCAATTGCGCTCGCACATCGGATGAGTCCCACCGATTCCTTTTATATATGGCACAATCTATAATATTTTCTTGTCGCACCTGTACTCCTTTGTCCAATTGCTGTTTTGATGATGTTTCTGGTTTTAACTTTTCTTTATGTAAAGATAACTTTCTCTTCTTTTCGCGAGAAAAACCAGATAAAATACTCGGAGAAGACGGACGAAATCCATCATCACTAGACATTTTTATTAAATGATAATGATATAATGATAATGTAAATTTATGTTCAAGGATTAACTAGCCAAGAAATCACCAGTTAGCTAAAGACCTGACAGACTACAAATAGTTTTTTTTTGCCTACCCTACAACTCTTGCTTATATTTTTTTAACTCCGAGATAAACACATTTTCTTAAAGTTAGACATGAAGTTGTGCTGCTCACGCTAAAACGCTAAATTGTTTTGATATTGAGGGTAGATAGAAATAAAGTCGTATCATTATACACTAAAAATTGTAAGTAGGTATTGTACCAGCATCAGTTGCTTGCTTGTTCAAACGTTGTGTTGTTGTGTTACGTTTGCATAATTTATTGTCTAGTTTTCCTATTTGTACACAATATATCTATCATTAGAATTTCCGCTAGTGGCTAGTGGTAGCATAGCTATGGCTGACGAACAAATAAAACTAAAACGAAAATCTTTAAAGTCGCAATGCTACTACAAAACAGATTCAAATTGGGAGTGTAAATTGTGTGTTAAAAAATTTTCATTGAGAACATCGCATACGATTTTGAAAAAACACCAAGATGTACAACATAAGAGCGTATCGGCGGTGGGGTCGTCGGAAACAAACAATTTGAGTAAGAAGAAAAAATCTGCATACTATGACAGGCTGATTTTAAATTTTATAGTACATGGCAATCACTCGTTCAGAGTCGTTGAAGAAGAAAATTTTCGCAAATTGATTAATGAATTAAATTCAGAATATGTTTTACTTAATCGTCCTAAACTAGTTTCTAATATTCAAGATTTAACCAGAGAAAAGGAAATGCAGCTGAAGGAACTCTTAAATAACATTCCCAATAAGATTTGCTTGATTCTCGATTTTTGGACTTCGGTGACAAATAGACCATATATTGTAGTAACAGCCCACTACACGCTAGAATCAAAATTGACATCGTTAACGCTGGACTTTGATTTGATTCCATATCCTCACACAAGTATTGGCATATTAAATAAAGTTCAACAGATATTGGAGAATTTTGATATAGAAAAAAAAATATTATCTATAACTACAGACAACGAACCAGCAAATGTAAAATTTATGAAACTGTTAAAATTATTCAGCAATGATTATGAAAATATACAACTTACAAGATGTTTGGCCCATGTATTGAATTTCTCAGTCAAAAGTGGACTGAAATGTATTGACGAACCTGTATCTACAGTGTCACATTTGGTCAAAACCATAAATCTCTCGCCAAAACAAAAACAAATGTACTTTGAAACCTGTGACAATTTAAATGTAGAACAATTAGCACTTTTACAAGATATTACGGTGGAATACCACTTATTTGATGCTGAAGCGTGCTTTTGAAATGAGGGTCATCCTAGACCATATATGTGAAAATAACAAGGCGTACGAAAAGTTTAAGGTAGACTGGAACCAAGTAAAAGGTTTGATTGACTTCCTAGAACCTTTTTATAATGCCACATTATTACTGTCTAAGTCCCAGTATCCTAGCATTTATTACGTTATTCCCATTATTGATGTAATTTCTGATCGCACTACTATTCAATCATCACAGGAGCCAAGTGACGAATCGTTGAAAAAATGTTCTCTTGATATACATGCCAAGCTCATGGAATATATTCCCTTCTTACGCACTGATTTTGCCAACTTTGCTGTTATTTTGGATCCGCGTCTGAAGAATGAATACTTTGTCCAATATGATAACCAAGAACCACTTCAGCGATTGAAAAAATACTTTCAAGAAAACTACTTAGTACACACCGATACTAATACGACAGAGCCAACGCAGCCTGCGAAGAAATCACTGTTGTCTTCTATATATAAAAAACAAATTCCAAAACAAGATGAAATACAAAGATACCTATCATTACCATTGGAGTCTGAAGATACTGACGTGCTGTTATGGTGGACGCTACATACCAAATATTTTTCTCAATTATCCAAAATGGCTTTAGACATACTAAGTATTCCTGCGACAAGTGTTCCAAGTGAGCAGAGCTTTTCTAAATCAGGAAACTTAATAACCAAACGACGAAACCGATTGGGGAATAAAACTACATATAAGGGCTTCAATGTGCCTGTCTTCATGGCTTAATATACTAAAATAATATAAATATTAGTGTATTATTAGTTACGTACCTAATAAATCCATAATTAGTTAATTGCTATTTTATTTACTCCAACCAAACTATAGCTATGGATTTAGAGGACTCAGTCATTAGTCTTTTAAAAAGACTCAGTCTTTGAGTTCTTTTTGGCAGGACGCAAGTCTTTTTACAAAAGACTCCAAATTCTGAAGGACTTGAGCTCTAAGTATTATTTATAAGACTCGAGTCTTCAAAAATAGCTCTAGCTTTATTAAATAAGACTCCAAGATTTGAGTCTTTAACAACGCTACGCGATAGCGGCCGGCGAGTGCTAGAAACTTTATTTACTCAAACAAAGAAAATTACCTTATCCTTCCTCCTGATATTCCCCTGTCATTACAACAATTGAGGTTTACCGTTAATGGGGACTACAGCAATAAATTTTAATTATTTTTATGAGTTCCGCTGTGGCTGCTGTCCCCATTAACAGGTACACTATAATAATAAATAATAATAATAAGTAAGTAAGTACAGTAATGTAAGTACAGCAGCGATAGCTCAGTGGGGAGACCAACAGACTGCAATGCAAATCTCGGGTTCGAACCCACGTCGCATTCCTGAAGTTATATGACTTTCGGAAGTTATATGACTTTTCGAAATTATGTGCGTATTCATTGACAATTATCGCCTGCTCCGTGCCTCGGAGAGCACGTTAAGTCGTCGGTTCAGGCTGCCATGAACATCTATGGCAGTCGTTATTGGGAAGTCAGTGCCCTCTAACATCCTGATACTGGTCTAGCCTTAGGGTATCGTTAGCCTTTGGGTTGCGGAGGTCAGATGGCAGTCGCTCCGTGTAAAAACTGATATCCAGTCAAATCCGGTTAGACTAGAAAGCCGACCCCAAGTGACTTGGTAATAATAAACGCTAGGAGGAGAAGAAGTACAGTAATGCCCCGAGCTTACGCGATAGGTGGGACTGGGCTATAACCGCGTAAGTCGGATGCGCGTAAGTCGGGGTACAATTCCGCATATAAATACATACATAATAATATGAATTATTTTAATTGGAGCCGAGTGCTAAAGAAAATTAGACCAAAAATATTTAAGAGAATCTTAGATTATACAAATATTGGGAGTATAATCGCGAGTTGTATGACGCTCAAACATAAAACAAATCGACAAGATTTGAAAATCACTTAACTATGGGTTTGCGTCCGTCGGGGTAACGTAAGCCGAGGTATTACTGTAGTCGAAATACGTGATAACTGTGTTTTATTTATATTCTGTCGCGTTTATGTTAAATTATTGTAGTTGTGGGTACCTATATCTACACTACCCCCCGTTTTCCTGCTTGTTACAGCCTAGACAAAAGGACAGATAAGTAATTCCGCTCCTGCCTTAATGATCATTGTCTAGCGACAGCGGTAGACAGATCTGCGTCAGACGTACGTATGTATAATTAATTAGTATCTTGCTTATTGAATTAGGTGACACGTCCGAGATGTGCACTTAAATATTACTTTAAACAGCATTGTGTACATAAAATATCACTAGATTTTCGATAGCTTCTGTTACAAACTTATAATATTTACTAATATCTAACTAGCTTTTGCCCGTGGCTTCACTCGCGTAAATGTAGGTTAAATATGTTAGCATTTTTTATTAAATACTTATGTTACTTCGTGATAATAGGTATAGCTTTCTAATGGTGAAAGAGTTTTAAAATCAGTTGATTAGTTTTTCAGTTAGATACTTACAAACAAACAAAAAATCGAATCTTTTCTCTTTATAATATTATGATAGATAATGCTGAAGACTGTTTATTTTTTGGTCAAACGTGCTGGAATTAACAGTCGGATCTTAAAATATTTTTGCTTTGATAGCCTTTATTGTTGAGGAAGGTTAGGTATCGGCTATATAATATGACGCTAAGAGAAAACATGATCGGTCACTTACTTCGTCATGACAAATTTATTACCAATATTATGAAAAGAAAAAAATTGAGGCAAAGAACATGTAGAGACATATCGAGAACTGAATGATCAGACCGAGAAAGATGGAAATTGCTACACCAATAAGTGTATAGCACTTAAAAATTGGATAGATGGAGTATCACACTATGAGTCACGAGAGCAGAGCGGCAATCATAATAGCCAGTAACGCTTACGAACATATATATATTAAAGTTGTTTTCTTGTTCGAGAAGTAAACATTATGAACAAATTTACATCGCAGCATTCGAAAGGGTGGCTTTTAAGTTTTTGTCAAAAAAGTGCATTTTATGTTGATTTTACGTAATAACAGCTTTTGATCATGGCCTTTTCACTTTTATTTTAACATGGGGAGGCGAGAGGTTATATCGGGCTCTCCCGAGACTTCGGGCCTACCGACTAAAACCACCCCGGTGTGCCAACTCGCTGCTTTATATATATATATTTTTTTTTTTTTTTTTTATGCTGCTTTATATTGTGGGTGGGTCGCTGGAACTAACACTACATCAGCGATCCACCCAGCAGTGCCCAATGCAGGCAGGAAAGATCTGCGTACGGCGACTCCTGGGCATCGCCGTGGCAGCGGCCTTTTTACCTGTATCAATAAAAAGTATAGCCTATCTCCTTACCCAGTTTTTTAAACTACCTTTGTACCAAATCTCATCCAAATCGATTGAGTGGTTTAACCATGAAGAAATAACATACAAACAGACAGACAAACGGACAGACAGACAGAGTTACTTTCGAATTTATAATATTAGTAAGGATATAGTACCTACTTAAGAAATAAATAAATATACATGGGTGACACCGCGGAGGACAGTCAGTGTGTTAATATAATAACATTTATGATAATATATGTGATGATAAAGCATGTTACTACTCATAATGAAGGCTATATATATTTAAACAGTGTATATTTACCAATGCTATGCTTGTCGGTACTGACATGATGCTGGTGTATGACGTCACCGTGCCCATCCGGACCGGACAATCTTCCATTTGACAGCGCTCTACAAATAAAAGAAAATTATGTAAGTATACGGCGTAATTATAGTGGCATTGTCATAAAATGCACGCGTGGTCACATTTCTATGAAAGAGAATTAGAAAGAGAATCAGAAAGAGAATCTAAGTATATCTGGACCTACATTTTTCTGTAATCTTAGTTCCCATGTAATAAGGGCATACTGCAGTCTATCCGCCACAGTTCTAAACTCCGTGCAACTACTAAGATATTCTTGGCAGAAAACCCAGTATGACTTTTACTGACCCGGAATAGAATCCGAGACCTCATGCACAGCAGTGGCCGCTGCACCACCGAGACAGCAGTGTCATAAAAACCGTAAAAAGATTATATAAGTTACATTTCTAGACACTACTTTGAGTTTAGAAACCTTCATTACTCAAAAGATGATTTCATATCTTAATAGTGCATTGATCGTGGTCGATGACCACGATCGTCGAAAGTGAGTCAAAGTTTGGTCAATAAATAGATATTTATTACCTTAAATTAATAACCAACGCAATTAAAACCTGGTAACTAATATTAAATTAATTGTTTTTAAACACGATCAACATGTTGATATCGTTAATGTCCTCAATCCTTAAACTTTAACATTTTTGAGTTCGTCTTCGTTACGTTAACCTAGTAAGTATCTATTATTTAAAATTATATATTAATATTCTATCTAATAAATAATTATACGTAGATGTCGAGTTCCATTCCAAGGTGTGCATTTCTGACTGTTCGAAGTTATGTGCGTATTAAATTATCGTTAAGAGCTCCTTGAACCGACGGGCGTGTATGAGGAATGTGATGAAAATGAATGAAGCCAGAAAAGTGTGTCAGGATCGTAGCAAATGGAAATCCGTAGTCTCTGCCTACCCCTCTGGGAAACAGGCGTGAATCTATGTATGTATGTATGTAAATTATCGTTTGCTTTAATGTTGAAGGAAAACATCGTGAGGAAACCTGCATGTCTGAGAGTTGTCCATAATGCTCTCGAAGATAATTATGTGAACTCTGCCAACTCGCATTAGGCCAGCGTGGTACTATGGCCTAACCCTACCCACACCGAGAAGAGGCCGGTGCCCAGCAGTGGGACAGCTTAATACAGGGCTGGTATTATTTATGTATCTAAATAATCTTATACACTGGGTTTAATTTCTATGTCGTCGTGGAGTGTTTTACAAATATTTTATTAATTATCAAACAAAGAGTATTACCAGGCTTTGTGTAACTATATGTAAATAACACAAAAAGAAACATATTATGGGTATTGCGGCTGAAATTGCAACTATGTTATCCGTTTAAATACAAATTATATAATATCAATTAAATGTATCAAAATGATATAGCTGACTATATTGTATAACAAAAATCTAAGACTATAATTTTCTTACCTAACAGTTAGAACATAGAGAACATAGTATAATAAAGCCAACATCACGGTACATGATATTTTTAATATGAAAGAGACATGTTATAATGAGCGCATCGATTTCCGTCGATCAAGACTACAAACTGCTTCTGAAAATTGCCTGACAGAAAATCCTAATAATATTTTATCTAACCCAGATATCGAAGCTAGGACACTACGTATGGGCTCAAACATAAACGCATTTACATATGTACGTACGCAAGGCACTAAGAAACCAGTACTTTACGTCTTATGATCTTATAACAACGGGTACTAGCCAAATTTAGGGAAGAACAGAGCTGTATAAATTGGAGTGAGTGAAAATCGAATATAATAGTTGAAAATTAAATAAATTTTGACAAAATATTTTAAGGAATCACAATAATTAAGTATTTTTGAACTATGATTAAGCTTAAACTGCTATCAAAACTTAACATTTATTATAATATTGACAGATAGAGGCAAGCAAAATATGGAGTGTGTATTAACTGTTCCTAATAATTACTACTACTTGAGCGTTTAAAATGATTAGGTACCTGTATTATTTATTGTGTGATTCATCAATATTTTATCAGTAGTATTATTTATATCGTTATTGTGTTGCAACCATAAAGTTCTAGAAGATCCTGCACTATGGTATGAATGATATCGTACTGTAAACAATGTTTACGTAATATTGTCATTGATAGAATGCTAATGACTTTAATACGCTTTAAGATAAGCTGATATTTTTTTTTTAATTTATTATCTGAGCCATGCACTGGAAAAATGATCTAACTGTAATACCTTTTATTTCTTTTGATCTTTTACATTAGAAGTCTGTTATATTCTAAGTAACACTTCTTCAAATGCGGCGTTAGACCTATTTCAGATATAGATAAGCACAATAACGACTTCCTGTGTCTTTATCATAACATAGTTAGTTAGTATCTTAGAATAAGCCGCAATGGGGCTAACATATTACTTAGTAATAAAAGACTCTAAATAAAAAAAGATTAATAAATAAAACAATAACAGTCCTTTTCTAAAGGATGCTAACAGAAACTTATCTCTAGGTTTATGACTGTCTGCCATATCTAGAGCGACATCTTTTTACCCGTGATTAATTTGTTACATACACTAGATTTTGCCCGCGACTTCACCCGCTCAAGAATAGTGCTGTTTTTGTGGATGAAAGGTACCCTACGTCCTTTTCTGTTCCCCTGACAACGTGTATGATAAAATTTCATGATGATCAGTCGAGTAGTTACGACGTGAAAGCGTAACAAACAAACAAGCTAATTAACATTCACATTTATAATATTAATTAGGATACAGTCTCACACCTTTCTTTTTTGACGTGACAACGTCTAATAAATCGATGAACGCCGGCTGCACGCACGAAAAAGGATGACTCATTGTCCCGTTACGCTCATTGTCCCGTTACGCTCATTGTCCCATTACGCTCATTGTAACGTTACGGGAAAGAAATGTTGTTATGACGTTGTCACGTTAAACTATCGTCCGTAAACCGACTTTACAGACAAACAATTTTTTTTACGTCGCTCGGGTAAGGCTGTTACGCACACCCCTTTGCAGGGGCGGACGGAGGGGTTATGTCGGGCTCACTCGGGGAAATATAGAAAGTCCTACCGACTAAACCTACCACGGTGTTTCTTTACACGGTCTATGGCCGGGGGCAGGGATGTACGAGATGTATCACCGAAGATTAGCTAGAGGTATAACACACCCACATATCGTTAACTATAGTTTAAGGTCCCATCTAACAAGGGGCAAGCTTATTGCCGCTTACCGGGCACAGTTACAGTCTCCGTGCTCTTATTAAGAATGTCTTGTTTATTGAACCGACTCCGGAATCGAACCACAGAGACCACAATCGAAGTCAAACACTACCACTATGCCATCAAAGCAGTTTAATTTATTACTACTAGCGGTGGCCTAGTGTTCGAAATTCGACCAAAGTTTGAAGATATTGCTGATATATGTCATTATATACTTATATATGTAACCATAGTTACGCGCTTCGACTGCGTGTGTCAAATGTATGGTTGTGTGCGTGTAGTGTTTTTTCATTAATTTAATGTATTTCTAATGCATATTTTATGAAAATATTAGCATTCGTCACTTCTTCTCTGTATAAACTATAAGTGTGCGAAATTTCATACTCCTCCGTCCGCCCAATTTTCGTAAAAAGGGATCCAAAGTTTTCGCTTCACGTATTAATATATAGATAATTGAAACAATCCTCCATGAACTTTGTTCGTCGTAAGCAGTCGGCAATTGAGGTCTGCGGAACTGATCAAAATAGATCCTCGAGATCACCTTACGGTAAATAATCTATTACCTAATCGTATTTAGCTAATAGCAATAGGAAGTTATCAACGCTAAGGATTTAAGACCAAATATTTTTGTAGTAAATAAATATTCGCGTATCTATACTGTGTAGTATGTTTCGAGTCTGGGTGTTCTTTCCGTCCGTTGTTTGAATGTTTGTAAAGTCCCCCGCGACGCAGAAATTAGTGCTAGTGCAGAAGATGTCTTTAAAAAATATAAAGTGGAGAGCTTTGATTGTTTGGATATTTGTAAGATTTAACTCAAACACTATTAAACAGATTTTAAAAATTCTTTCACCATTAGAAAGCTTTATTATTACCGAGAACCATAGGCAATATTTTATTTTAAACTGTTACTAACATAACCTAAACCATGTTTAAGCGAGTGAAGCCGCGGGCCAAAACTTGTTATTTTAAAAACAAAACAAACAAGCCCTAGCGAAACCTGTTTGAAAACAGTCAATAACGTAGTCGATAAATATTTGTGCAGTCTTGTTACGGCACTCGTACGAGGTGATCACGTTTCATTATTTTTATTAGTATTAGGTTTTACTACGTGGGTCTATTTCTTTTGTTCTCGACGCACGTGTGCATTCCGCTCGGCTCGGGTATCTTGCGACCAGCCGAGCTACTGATAACAACGTACCTCGATTTATAAAAATATAATAGATGATATTGTAGGGGTCTTTCGTCGATTCACACCACGGGTTGTTCGCACCACGGTGTGAATCGCAGAAGGACCCATTTTGAATTAGTCGTTTCGCACCATGACATTGCTTTAAAATTCAACTGGTCTATTCTTAATGAAAATTTAGGATCTGATCATCGCATTATTAAAATTTCCTCATATTTAAATAATGAAGTACCGACAAAATTAAGAAGAAATTATAAGAAAGCAAATTGGTCTGCATATAGAACTCAATTAGATAAGGCTTTTGATGGTTTTTCGATATCAGATGATCTTCAACAGGAATATGATACTTTTGTTGAATATATTAACGTAGCGGCAGATAATCATATCATTAAAATAAATCCTAATCCTAATTCAAAATTTGTTTCAAAGCCCTATTGGAATGCATCTATATCTAAAACCGTGGCCGAATGTCGTTTGGCTCTTTCAAAATTTCGCCGTAATCCTACCCCAGAGAATTTAACATTTTTACAGGATAGAATAAGTGCAGCTCAAAAACTTATATCTACGCCATGAAAAAGCAAAATCATGGCATGAATATTGCTCTTCAATTATTAGCTCCACGTTTCAAAGCAAATTTTGGCGTAAGTTAAAGTGATTTAAAGGATAAGTGTTCCGACACAGTGGCGTGAAATTACTGTTGTTCCAATTCCAAAACCAGGGCGCAACAGTCAATCTCCTTCAGCCCTTCGACCAATTTCCATGATTTCCTGTGTATGTAAAATTTTTCACAGCATACTAATCAATACATTAGTGTTTTGTGGAGAAAAAAAATATTTTGTCTACCAATACTACCGGTTTTAGGAAAGGGCACTCCACCTTGGATAATATAACTACTTTAATTTCAGACATTCAACTGGGTTTCTTACAAAGAAAATCTACGATAGATGACAATGATGATCTGTTTCATAGATGTTGACAATGCATACAACAATGTTAATATCAGTTATTTGTTAGATCATTTGGACGAAATAGGGGCAGGCATTCAGATATGCCGATATCTATGGGCTTTTTTGAAAGAGAGGACGCTAAGCATACATTTGGATAGGATTTGTGTTAGTCGACACACACAGCGTGGGTTGGCGCAAGGCGATCCTTTTTCTCCCCTTCTTTTTATAACATCTGTAAAGATATTATTAACGTGAACATATTGCAGTACGCGGATGATTTTGTGCTTTATGTAAGCTGCAGTAATACAGAGGAAGGTTCTCACGATTTGCAAATAGCACTAGGTAAATAAATTAGAACACAATCTTCAAAAAATTGGTCTCACTATATCTCCACTCAAAAGTAAAATATGTATTTTTACCAATACTTTTTTCAGGAAATTCGTAAATATCTCGATTATAAATACTAAATTAGAAGTTGTAGATAATTTTAAATATTTAGGTCTTTGGTTAGATAAAGCGTTACGTTGGGGTAAACAGGTTAATGAGCTTAAGGAAAAGATGGCCAAAGTACAAAACGTGTTTAAAATACTAGCTGGACCTGGCTGGGGAATGCACCCTCGCAGTCTCAGACGTCTGTACATAGCTTGTGTACGTAGTAGACTAGATAACGCATGCTTTATTTACGACAATAGTTGTAAGACTCATCTAAGCAAACTAGTAGTAATAGTAGTAGTAGTACCGTCCAGACCGTATTCGGCCACGGCGACTTGGAACTCGTTATTGAGAGCTTCGTTGATGTGCTCTCAGGTGACTGACATACCCGATTTTTGCCGTGAACCTGCGTCCGCGATCACTGCAAGTCAGCACCCCTCCGACATAATTGTAATGTATGGCCGCAGGTGGTCGGGCCTTGAGCTCGTCCCGTTTGGCATCGAGCCCTTCCTTCCTTCGCCTTTCAAACTCGAACACCTTAGTGCGCACAGTGCTCCTCCACAGTGGCCTGTCCGCTGCCACTGCCTCCTACTGCGTCGGGTCAAGGTCGCAGCGCTTCATGTGACGCTTGAGCACATCTTTGTAGTGCAGGAATTGTCCGCCTTGTTTTCGCTTGCCATCCTGTCGCTCTGAATAGAATAGAAGAAGCGCTTAGCCACTCTATCTTCAGACATCCGGAAGACATGACCGCTCCATCGCAGCTGCCGCTGCATTAGATATACCTCTATTCCGCCGACATTTGCTCGTCGTAGAACTTCCGTGTTTCGTACGTGGTCCGACCAGTGGATATTCATAATGTCGCGTAGGCACTTAAGGTGGAATCTATCTAATGTGTGGATATGTTTGCGGTATGCGTACCACGTTTCGGAGCCGTATAGAAGATTTGGCAGGATGATTGCCATATACACAGCTATTTTCGTGGGGAGCTTTATGTCATGTGAACGGAACACCTTGAAACGAAGTTTGCCAAAGGCTGCAGCGACTGCTCCAATTCTACTGTTGACTTCGTTATCAAGGAGGCACTTTGATGTTAATGTGCTGCCCAGATATTTGAATTTGTCTACCTGCTTAAGTGAGACGTCACCGAGTTTAATGTCAACTGAGGTACTATTCAGTGTATCTTGGACCATCACTTCGGTCTTTTTCACACTGATCTTAAGACCAAGTCTACGACATGACTCATCAAGACTCGTCATAAGCCTTTGTGGACCCTCTGGGGATTCCGCCACAATACATAAGTCATCTGCATACATCATCTCGGTAATGATTGCGTGAGACATTTTGGTGTGAGCTTTAAGTCTAGATAGATTAAAGACTCCACCGCCATCGGTCCGATATCGAATACGAATGCCGTCAGACAAATCCTGCAAGGCCTCTCTTACTACAACTGCAAAGTACAGGGCGAAGAGAGTTGGAGCGAGCACGCAGCCTTGCTTTACGCCGCAACTCACTGAGAAAAACTCTGAGTCTTCGCCTTGCACACTAACACAGCATCGCATGTCATCATGCAGGAGTCGGATCATTCTTACAAATTTATCCGAGCATCCAAGTTTCTTCAGGACCACCCATAGGGCTTCACGAGGCACGCTGTCGAAAGCTTTTTCCAGGTCAACAAAACATAGATACAGAGGTTGAACCTGTTCTCGACTTTATCTTGTAGCTGACGAATAGAGAAGATAGCCTCACAAGTACCTCGATTTGGTCGGAAGCCAAATTGGGTTTCAGGCAGTATGTCTTCAGACAAGGGAATTAAGCGGTTCAGTAGGATTCAAGCAAAGGCTTTCCCTGGAGAAGTCAGAAGGGAGATACCCCTATAGGCATTGCAATCCGATCTGTCGCCTTTGTTTTTGTACAGGGCACAAATACGAGACTCGAAAATCATCAGGCACTCGCTCCTCATCCCACATTCTGACGAACAGCTTCCAGATGGTTTCATCCAATTCCTTGTGCCCATACTTAAGTAGTTCTCCAGGTACATTGTCAATGCCGACCGCTTTTTGGTTCTGCTGTTGCTGGACGGCAACAGTGACCTCACGCAAAGTCAGTGGGTCATCCAGCTTGTTAATTGTGGGGAGAGTTACTATTGAGCTAATGTGGGTGATGTCCGCAGCTCGGCCCACATTGAGCAAGGTGTTATAATGCTCTCCCCATCTGTCGAGTACATCTTTCTTGCTGGTAAGCAATTGTGTGCCATCAAGGGATCTCAGGGGTACTCTAGTACGAGTTGAGAGTACCAGCAAGTTTGCGGACTTCATCATGAAATGCACCCAGCTGTTTGGTGTCAGCAAGCCACTGTATGCGCTCGGCTTTGTCACGCAACCACTTGTCTTTTATTTCCCGTACATATTTCCGTAGCTCGGCACCACTACGCTTGACTTGCTCCGCCTGGTGATCGTCACTATGCTGACGCAACAGAGAACGATGCTTCTGGATGGCTTTGGTCAAAACTTTATCATTGTCATCGAACCAATCCTCGTATCTACTGAGTTTGACACCCAGTGTCTGCGAGGCGGCGATGACTATATTAGACGAGAGCGTTTGCCAGTTGGCCACAGTATCACCATTCTCAACGTCTATCTTTTGGACTGCATCACTAATTGCCTGGGCGTAGGTGTTACGTATATCTAGACTTTGTAGTTTCCCTATGTCTAGACGTTTAGGCTTCAGTCCTTGTGATCTGCGAGGAGGATGCAGGCAGAGGCTCAGTTTTGTAATGACAAGCCGGTGATCCGAAGAGCAGATGGTATTGGCATCGCGCATAACGCGTGTGATTTGTACTTGGAAAATATTTGCTTGCCGGACAATTACGTAGTCTATCAGGTGAATTCAGGTGCCAATGTTTTGACCTTGGATGCATCCATGTGGTCTTATATTTAGCTGGGAGTCTGAATATAGTTTTGGTGATAGCTAACTCAAACTGTGCACATAAGGACATTAGGAGTAATCCATTACTATTCATGTTTCCAACACCATGTCTTCCCAAGACCTTAGGCCAAGCTTCGAAGTCACGCCCGACTCTAGCGTTAAATTCACCCATCAGTAGTACTTGCTCCCAAGGACGAATCCTGGAAAGGGATTTCGTGACCTCCTCATAAAACTTGTCCTTGATATCGTCATCCTTGTCCATCGTTGGTGCATATACGCTAATGATATTGACGTAATTGTCATTGTCAAGGTGTAGGCGCAACGTGGTGACGCGGTCCGAGATGTGTACAGGACACTCCTCCAATTTAGATGCTATGTGGTTTTTGATGGCGAAACCGACATCGGATCTTCTGGGCTCGGAGGACGGGGTCCCTTTCCAAAAGAAAGTATATCCACCCTTGCGCTCCACCCTCTCCCCTTCGTCAGCCAGGTGTGTCTCACTGAGAGCAGCGATATCCACACCATAACGTCGGAGCTCCCGGGAAACGAGGGCGGTTTTTCGAGGAGGACCCAGACTGGTTTCACGATCAAGGAGGGTTGCGCACCCTCCTTGATCGTGAAACCAGTCTGGGTCCTTCATTCCACGTTGCAAATGTCATATTCCTAGATTTAATTTTGTGGTTATGTAATTTATTTCTGTGCTTTCGACCACGTTTTAGATGATGCAGAGATAGCCGTGGTTACTACCACCGAATATGATGGGTTAAGCCTTTTTTAGGACACCTTTTCTAGTCCCTTCCCCGGATTGGGGGAAGCAGGGCCTCTCTGAATAGAGCTGCTTCGTCACCCAGGGAGCTACCGAATTACACTGTTAACCCAGTGCAGTGCAAAGCGACCATCTTCCCTGAACCGCCTGCGTGCAGACATCAGACAAAGCCTAGCTGGCATCATAACTAGACCTCTCTACCTCTGTCCATCGCCACAGGGCTATAGTTTGAATCGGAGTCCCTCATCAGAGTCAAGTCAATTGCGCAGGAGATATTAAAGTGCACAAAACGTTAAAATGACAGTGTGCGCGCGAACACAGGTGCACTCTTACCCCTACCTCTCTGTATCCAATGGAGCGGGGAACCGCTACGACCGGCGAGAGATAGAAACGTCCCTAGACATCAGCAAGGCCTCTGATGCAAGCCTAAGTTTTTAGCATGTGTTAGGCCCAGTGACTGACCGGGATCGTCAGTCGATCTCAGCGGGAGGCATCCGCTAAAAGTGGTGGTGGGTGACAGTAGGGAAGGAGATAGGATACTATTGTCACGGGAGAGAGGAATGTGACAGCAGTAGCTAGAGCAGACCGGGGTAGCATACCCGTAGTGATCCTATTAGTACAGTTATCGGACAGATAACCGACAGGACCACTCTCTGGACGGAAGCAAACTAGATAGGATACAAAACCAGTGCATGCGTGTTATTGGGGGCTTTATACGAAGCACTGCATTACACGTCATGGAGTTTGAACTTCATTTGCAACCATTAAGTGTGCGTAGCTTTTATCTTGCCGGTAAATATTGGACAAAGACAAAGTCTTGAAATGATAAAATATTAAGCTTATTAAATAAGTTAAGTTCTTTTGAAAGCGTATTGTGGAGAAATAGAGTGAAGCCAGTTTTAATTCAAGTTCACGAACATTACAACACTTTTTCTATATATCACGGCCCCAAAAACGAAATGTACTCGCTAGAAAAATGGGTTAGCAGTGTGGATGTATCGAATATAAAATCTTGTATTGAGGTCATTAGCAAACCGAAAAATAGCTATGATCCATATGTTATTAAAACATTATGCGATAATTATTTAGATGATAAATAGTCTAATTATTATAAAATTTACACGGATGGATCCAAAGATAACAATATTTCGTGTTTAGCCATTTTCGACCCTCAAACGAGTGGTTCTGTCAAAATTAAACTTAATGTCAATGTATCCATAATGTGCACAAAGCTTATAGCAATTGCAGAGGCTACTTCCTACGTTGAATCTTTGGGGAAAGGTAACTTATTTTAACAGATTCGAAAAGTGCTCTCCAACATTTGGGTCGTTGTACAACAAAATTTCGTGGCGCACCCATACAAGTTAGAAGTTAGAAATACACTTAATCTAAGTACAAAACTAAGTACAAAACTAGGGCTTAAGGAATACATGACAAACTGGAGACCCTGACTTCTAAACTTGGTATAGACCTGTATCTTAGAAGCCAGTGATACCTTCTGATAGTAACATTAATATAAGCCTCACAAATGGTTACAATCATTGATATTCTCATAAATAGTGAGAAAATACTAAGTACAAAAATAGGGTTAGGGAAGATGGAGAAAACTATCTTTCTTTATTGTATAGAAGGAATACAAAATCTGCAAGTGTCTGCTTAATAAGTGTGAGATTTATAATTAATTGTTGTGTGTCGTGTGTGTGTATGTGTGTGTGTGTGTTTATGTGTGTTGGTGGGTGTTTATAAGGATGTTTGAATGTGTATGAGTGTATATATAAATAAATATGACTGTGTGAGAGTATTTTTCTACATAACTGTGTATGTGTATTATGCAACTGTTAATTCCCCAACAGGAGTTCCTCGGTATCACGGAAGGTAAGTTTTTTAAGAAAATCCTTTAGTACAAGTTTAAGTTTAAATTTAGTTTTAGAGTGTATTTTTAGTTTTTTATTTAAATTGTTATAAAGTTTAGAACTAGCCACGTAGTAGTGTCGTTTTGCGAATGAGGTCTTATGTGAAACTTGAGTGAAGATTTTGTGTTTTAATCTGCCAACTGGCTCCGTAGGGGGTCGAGATGAGTGCTTACGCAGGATGGACATAAGAACATAAAGCTGTCGAACTGTTAGCATATTCGATTCCTCATATAGCTGTATTGTAGGAAATCTAAGCGGCCGTGAGAAAATAACTTTAAGCACTATTCTTTGCGCACGTTCAAGTTTTATGAAATAGCACTCAGCGGCTGCACCCCAAGTGGGAATACAATAAGTTAAGATCGATTGGCAAAGAGCTAAGTATACCAGTTTTAACGTATCCATATCAGCAGACCTTCGTAATTTTTTGAAGATATAAATAAGCTTACGTGTCCTATTAGAAAGTGTGTCCAGGTGTTTGTGCCAGTTCAGATGTTGGTCGATATACACACCTAAATATTTAACGCTGCTCGACTTAGTGATGTGACTACAGCTACAAAGAGAAGTGCTGTCGCACACATGCGATTTAATATTAAGTGAAGGTGAAGGAGATAAATTTGACTTTATAGCAAATGACAAATAAGTTGTTTTACTGAGATTAAGCGAAAGTAAGTTATTTTTCAACCATTCCATTACACGTGATAAAGCCGCCTCGGCATTTTTATAGCACTGGACCCAATCTACTCCTTCAATTAGCAGGGAAGTGTCGTCGGCATACGTAATTATTTTACAATTCTCAATAGACATATTACAGAGCTCATTAATGTAAATAAAGAAAAGAGTGGGTCCTAGAATGCTACCCTGCGGTACACCGTATGTAATAGGAAGCTCAGTACTCTCGTATAGGCCTATTTTTGTCACTTGAGTTCGGTCCATCAAGTAATCCCTGAATATGTCCAATACTATTCCTCGAATACCAATGCCCTCCATCTTCATAAGTAAGGTTGAAGTCGAGACAGTGTCAAAAGCCTTACTTAGATCAAGGAAAACACCTAAGCACTTACGCCTACCATCAAGAGACCTGACTATGTTTTCAGACAAAGTTATTAGAGCATCTTCAGTACTACTTCCCTTCCGAAAACCAAACTGGTTGGAGGATAAAATATTATTAATTTCGAGGAAGGATACTAAGCTCTTATTCAAGACACGTTCCAAAATCTTTGAAAGAGCAGAAAGAACGGAGATAGGTCTATAGTTGTTTAAGTCGTCTTTGCGCCCAGTCTTATGAACTGGGAAATCTTATATACACATGCATGTATTAAAATATGTTTTGTTTGTATATATAAATTTGATAAATATATTAATGATTTACGTGTAAATATGAGAGTGTGTAAAAGTATGAGAAAGATATGACATACCCCATGACAACTACTAAGCAGACTTAGTACTAGAATAAATATATTGAATAGTCATTGGTTCATATTTAAGTCACGTAGGCACTGCTCCGTTTTAATAAGAATTTGTTTGGCGCCTTCCGTTTTTCGCAGGAATATATTGCCATTATTTGTCCAGCAAAACTTAAAATCCCTCTGCTTAGCTAATTCCCTCGCAGCGAAGAACAACTGTCTGGCACTTGGTGGAAGATATTCCGCAACATAAATTGGGCGACGATCACCATGCCTGCCAATGTGTTGAGAGTTAAGGCGCTCGTCCTTGGTAAACTTCTTATTAAAATCACGAACAGACGAAATGAAGCGCGATTTGATATCAACATTGGTAAATTCAGTGACAATCGGCCTAGTTGATCCAGGCTTTCCTGGCAGTCTATATACGTCACGGATTTGGGAGGTATTAATGGGAACATTAACAGCCGCTCCCACTCTTGAGACAATATCGGCCAAGTCGACCACCAACTCCTTATCCTTAATTGGCACAATATTACGAATCTCGATAGTTGAAGATCGTGAGCATTTCTGAATATCCAAAATTTTTGTTTCTAAATTTTGAATAGTTACTCTATAAGCTTGGTTCTCCTTTTGTAGGCACTCGATATGCTTCAACATGTCTGCTTGTTGATAAATAGGATTGACTTCTCAATTTCTGTATTTGATTGCTGGATAGCTGTAGTCTGAAGCTTTAATTTTGCTATTTCAGCAACAAGTTTCGTCATGGATGAGCTTTGATCAGACAAGAATTTTGTCAAATGTGACTCCTGTTCCTTTTTCCACGTCGTTAATATATCCATAATATCATGTTTAAAATCCCGAAGTTCATTGGTGGGAGATAACTCACCACGCGGCCGCTTGTGGCGTGAAGATATATTTACATTCTTGTATGGGCTGGTAGAAACAGATTGAGGAATGTCCGAGTCAGACGAAACTTGAGTAATCTTAGAGTTTGGTGCAGGCGTCATCGGCGGAGATCGCTGTATGCGAGACATTGCGAGTACAGCTCAAACGGAAAGATGTGACAGAAACACTTGTTATATGATAGGTATTCGAGTCTACGTAGTACGAGCTATGCGCATGCGATGACACATACGATAGCATATAACATATTGAAGTCACTTGATCAATTGTTAAATTCAGATAAACTTGTTACGCTTCAGTGGATTTCATCGCACGGTGGTTTGTTTGGCAATGAACAAGCAGATCGGCTAGCCAAAGAAGACCTCGTGGATGGTACAGCTTTACAATGGTTACCCTATCATACTGACATTCTGTATTTCATCAAAGAAAAATGTAGGGCGAACTGGCAACAATATTTCCACGAGAGGTCGCTCACTAAGGGCATATGGTATCGTACAATTCAACCTCATATAAGAAAGTTACCCTGGTTTGATGCATCGAATATATCTAGAAGTAACATAGTAACATCGATGAGGCTTCGCTCCGGCCACATTCCATTAAATAGATTTCCTCATCTAATGGGCAAAACAAGTTCACCAAATTGTACCGAATGTGACATATGTAGTAGAACATGTGTATCATATTTTGATGGAGTGCGTGCGGAACGAGGCAGTGAGAATAGAATTTGTTAAAAATACAACATTAATTTATATATGATCGGTAAATGTAATGACATTCTGGCTTTTCCGTTATCAGAGGAAGCTGGGATGTTAATATAATTAGTAAATCTTTGTATAAAACGTAGAAGGTGATTGTTAATAAATGTCTTCTCGAGGGTGACAATCATTGTGATTAAACCCTCTATAATAAATAAAAACTTAAATATATGTATATATATATATATATATATATATATATATATATATATATATATATATTTGTGAAAATTTGCATTGTTTTATCGTACAAAATAATCATATTTGTCCATTTTTACAGTACAAAGAAGGAGCTGCTTCAATTAGCTAATTGAAGTAGGTAAGTATAATAATTTAATTAATGAAATACTTTTACAAAGTTCAACTACTTATGACACAAACACTCTGGCGAAGTTATTTACTCCTAACATAATATTATAAATGCGAATTTGAGTTTGTTTATTTGTAACGCTTTCATGCCTTAACTACTTAATCGATTGTCACGAAATTTCGCATACCTACATGTTTACAGGGATAAAGAAAAGAACTAAGGGAACCTCTCTTCTAAAATAAAACTACTGTGTCCGAGGACTGGCTAGTTAATAGTAGATATTTACTACTAAAATAGTACTGGTTTCTGACTGTATAGCTATAAAACCTATGTTGGGTACCTATGCTAAAATCCTCACTTCAAGCTTTAGCTAGTTTACTTTACTTAATTTTAGTAGTTTACCTTTTGTTGGATTATTAAAGTACGTAGAGCCTTCCGGGACCCTTAAGGTGGTGTTTTAATTACCCTTGACACTGATAGAGCATCGTTTCTTATTATGCATAGTGAGCAAAGCGCCAGAAAAGTTAGCTTTTTTTATAGACAATTTCCTCGCTAGATACAATGCCTGTATCGCAGGAACTTATAAACATTCAAACACCAGACAGCACAACAGCCAGACTCGGCAACTATTTGCGGATAACACTATTTTTTGTCCTGTGTGGGTCATCGCCATCCGTGTCAGTCAGTCAAACAATCAATTAAGGATAGAAAATATAATATTTTTGCCACGGTCAAAGTGTATGGATGTTAATTAGTAGAGCCTACTTAAAAATAAATGGCAAAGAACACATATGCTACTTAAAAATCGCCACTTACGGTTTCCAGAAATCGGATTCTTTTTACCTGAATGTTTTATTTTAGTGTTCGGCCATTTAACTAGTGTTTGATTAATTTTAAATTAATGTCAATGTACGGTCCAAAGAAATGAATAAATGGCCTTCTCCTTATATCATAGCAGATATATCTAGAAATAATTCTACATAACATAAACATATCGTAGCGCTTGATGCTTAGATCTGTGATTTTCTTAACATCATCAGTATAATTTTACTAACTAGTAATATACCCAAATAATTAAGGCCATATCCGCATTTTATATATTATAACCAATTTTATTATTATTAATGAAGCCGTAAATCATCATAATGTATAATATAGATAAATATTTAAATCAAGATTTGGTATTTCAATTAGGTATATGAAGGTATGATAATTTATATAATTTATTAGGTCATTTTCATCAGCATACATCACGATATACGTATCAACTTATTAATATTTAGTTATAGCGTTTAAATAGGTTTTAGTTAAACATAAAAACGATAAGGAACCAATATGCAGCCGTGAGGAACTCTTTGTGTTATTGTTTTTCGATAATCATCAAGGTATTGCCACATGTTATCAAATGTTTCATCTAATATTGCAACCACAAGGAGCAATCAATTATGGATTACAGAACCAAAAGCCTGTAACAGATCAATTTTTGATTCAGTAATATTACTTTAATAACATTGTTGTGTCCAATTTCAATGTTCCTTTAAAAGTTAAACTTAATGACCAAGGCTATACTTACAGTCTTTAATAAATTATTTTAAATAAGAAGTTTTTCAATTCTTCGAAATATCCTGAGGTACCTATTTATCTTTAATCAAGAGGTTATAGTGAATTTAAAGCTATGTCATAATCGATAATCTAGTATCTTATAAATTTTAATGATTTAAACAGTTTGAACATAGACTACTCAGGTTAGGGACTAGATTTAGTGAATAAGACTTGATTAAAATATGACTCACCGGGAGTTACTGGCGTCCTCAAGTTCAGGTGATTTATATTTATCACCACATCCTGATCCAGATTATTTGACACAAAACCTGGAACCACAAAAAATGTCAATACTCAAACATACATTCTTTATAACGGGCTTCAAAAATGAGGAATTTTCAAACCGCTTGTATTTTTTTATTTCGCTACCTCATTACTTCGTAATTTATTAACGAATGGATAAAATCCCTGTTGGTTTGAGAGGGTATATTTGCCGCTAGAACCCAGTTAAATTAAAGAAAAATACCACTCCTAAGAGTTAAAAGTAGGTTTGAAGTCGGTATTTTTTAATAAATATAAACAGTTAAGTAGTAATAAATATAAACAGCTAAGTAGTAAGTAGTAAAATGTGGGCGTAGTAAGTCTTTGTATCTTCCTCGACCGAGACGTACAGACGTAATTCTATGTATTTACGTAAAACAACTTTGTTTTATATTGACGTCATCTCGCATCTATATCTATATGAGCCAAAAACGTGGAATGTTTAATAACAAATAATAAATTTGTTATATTAATCCATAACGTAAGCAAGGAGATAAGATGTTAGTTTTACACCTTAGGATTTGAATTTACGACATTATAAAATAGTAGCTATTTAAAGGGCAAAAAACAAGATAATGCTAATTATTTTACTAAAGAAACAAAAATTCAATTTGGACAGTTAAAGAAAAGAATTATTATAAAATTATGGTTGGATAACAACATAAGTTGTATTTGTACGTTATTTACAAGTACAATGACAAAGCAAAAACTTAAAGATAAAATATATATTTTATCAAGATACCATTATATATCTACCTACATTATAAACTAAAATCAGTGCAATCTGTAGTTCGATTTCCGTTTATGTATCAAAGTCGTTGATAAAACTATCAGTCATTCAAATTATTACCAACATGTACATGTTGGTTTAACTCAGAAACAAATAATAAAGCAGTTTGAAACAAACTGTAATAGTCATCGCTGTTGTCTAAGGAAGCCTGTTTTCATCCAAGTCGTATAATATATAGACATAATGGCAATTTAATGAAGTTCTTGTAAATCATTTTAGTCCCGGTGTACCAATCACAGTAAGTCGCTTCAATCAAGCGATAGACAGCGAAACTAATACGATCAATTAATTAAAATTGGTTGGATTAGTTTGTCCCGGCTTCGACTAAATGTTCAACAAGCGAAATAAAGAAAGGAACTGTTATCTGTAACAATATAGTTATAAAAGCATTATTAGAATCCACTATACGTCTCTTATATTCTACCATGTCTGGTGTACAAATATTTAATCCACAACTACTACAACAATGGAGTGACCATTTTATTATAATTTTTCTAAGATATAAAAACTGAACAAAAAGAAACGCTCACCTAGACCATTAAATAATTTTAGATATGTATGTACCTACTTGCATAAAACTCCAAGCTGACTGGCACGTCCTCTCCGGATGTGACGTAACATGGCAGTCTCATATCACATCCCTGGATGTTTACCGTACGTAACTCGTAAGCGGAACCTACAATCATGAAAACAATGGTCATTACAAGGATAAAAAGTATATTATTATGCTAGATACATCACAGAACGCCATTCTTTAGGATGCCTGGTGTAGACTTTTGTAGATCTTTGATAATAATTAGAGAGGCTTATTTAGATCAGTACCTAACCTTCATTAGATCAAGCTGATGGCGATGAAACTTTTAAAACACACTTGCAGCGTTTCGAACAAAAAGGAAAAATTTGATTTAAAAATATGTCCCAGTCCCATCCTTGTAGACTACCATCCAAACTTCCAGTCTGGTAGTAAGTACCTAAATCGATCTGCATGTGGAGTGGCTGTATATATTTTTAGGTTATAAAATAATTTTATTACGGATATGATGACAGTAAACATGTGTCATTGTTTAAAATTAATAAAAATAAATATGTTTATGAGTGAATGATTCTCTGCTACCAAATTAAGATTATAAATCACCGTTTCCGATAAAAGGATTTGTAAATGTTTTGAAACCAAAGTCAAATGAAAGTTAAGCAGACATCCTAACTGATATGAAATTGGGACTTTTATTAGTAAGTGATTCATAATCAATACTTCCTAATTTAATATTAGTACTTATTATAAATACGAATGTGAGTTTGTTTGTTTGTTAGTTACGCTTTCACGCTTTAGTTCTGCATTCTTATAAGTCCCTTGTCAAAACATGTCTGTTATCTAACATAAAAAAATATATTTATTAGTACATTTAAATATTGCAGTGTAATAATAGGCAACTATTTTATTTTAGATAAGGTGTTAAATAAGAAACAAATAAACTGAGGTAAACATAGATAACAAAATATTTCGATATGCGATACTTATATGTATTTCTATTTTAAGACTTTTATCATACATTCTATCTGCTCTACTCTATTTTCATACGAAATGCAGTCAAAAATGTAACCGCATTGTGTCTAGGTTGTGATAATTTATTGATTGTTATCTATTATATGTTCTAAATATGATGCAATGATTACGGTTAAATAATTATTTAGGTAATTTATAATAATGCGTATCTATTATCAGTATCACATCGACCAACATTTTAGTACCTAAAATAACAGTAATGTTTTGGTAATAATCAACATTTTGCTAATAACAGTAAATTAAATTCTGGTGCCGATCTAGTCTTATAAACGTCAATATGAATTTAAATGCAATTTGTGGTCACATCTAACGTTGATTTGAATTTAGGAGAACAGTGTTGGGTTATATTGACACTGACACTAGTGTAGCACTCTATATTGAACGATTTTTATTACGAGAATTAGACATCTAAAAACATTATGGAAGGGATGTGTAATTTCTAATAATTAATTTAAAACCTACCACGGTGTTCCTTGACATAACCAGAGTCGGCGGGGGCGGAGCCGCGCGAATCACTTTCACATGCAATCGCAACCCCGCCGAGTTTTCGGCCCGTCGCGTCGCCATCGTATGAAACGCCAGGCCACTACACAAGTAGACCTAACCACCTAACCACCTAACCTTTTTGTTACTCTAATCTTATCCCTACTGTCCCCTTGTAGCGGAACGGACACACGGCACAGAGCTGGTGCGCGTGGGAACGTGCTGATCGGGTGGTGGGCAGGCGAGCCAGTTTAATCGCCCGTTTGCCTAACTTTATTCGCATCCTATTGCTAGGGTAACATTAGTATGTAAGTAGTATGGTCTTAAAGTATGTAAAATTTATCTAAGTAAACCTTTGGACTTAGTAATACTTTAGTCGCAGGGTATGCATTGTATTAACAAATCTTTAATTTGTATAATTGGTAAACAAAAAATATTGTCATCGTTATTCAGTGTAGGTATATTATCAACCAGAATGGATTACTTATCAAAGATGTAGACAACGGAAGAACCAGTGAACAGGCACGTACGGCAATCAACATATTAACTGTTATGTTTTTTATCTAGCTGACCCGCGCTACTTCATCTGCGTCATACATTGATGTATAAAAACCCTAGATACACAATCAGCGTCAAAAAACGTCCTCACCAAATGAGCACCCACTTGAACATTTGGGTGCTCATTTAATTTAGTACCGTTCGATCGCTCCGAGAGTAAACATGTCGCAGAGCTCGTTTAAAACTTGTAAAATCACACTTCCAGAACACTAAAAAAGGACGGTGTTTCATATTTTCGGTAACTAATAATGTTATTATTATAATTATATTATAATACTGATTATTGCGTTAAGGAATCAACGTAAAATATTTTTTTTCTGTTTATTTCGTAACAAAGAGCGACCATATAACACGGCTCCTTTAAATGAACACTTACTAAACGCATTAATCATACTATTGTATTTAATTTTCTACTTGATTAGTCCGGGTTATACGTTGACTCTGTTCTAATATTAATAGAGACGCTGTTACTTTTTAAAAATAAATATGTTTTATTTGATTTAAAATGATAATGCGATTGTATATATTATTAATTACTAGACTTGTTTTATTACAAACCATAATAGTATCCGCTTAATATTTTTTTGAAATGATTTTTACGGTATCCTTATAGTGGCATATTTATAAAATGTATCTACATACTTATGTTGGATTTCAGCTTTCTTTGAAATCCCGTGCGATGGGCAAAATGGATATCGTTCATAGCACAGCAACGATCACAAGCAAGCACAGCAACAACAACACTTATCATAATTTTTGGGAGTAAGCTTATATTCTTCAAAGTGCCATATAAACAAACAACAATCATGTAAATAATACTATTAAATCTATTATCGAGAGATATATCAAGATAAGATTGCATTATAATATAACAAAGAAAGATACGAAAAAAATTAAAATCCGTCAAAAAGTAAATTATACAATAAACTCAATTTATTTCAAGGAAATTAAAAATCTTATTATGTCGTATCTTTTCAAGTTTGAAATCTTAATAGTCTCTCTCGTTTTATCGTTTTATGTTACTTTAATTTGTATGTACAATCACTCGCGTAATGTTCAAACACGTATAATTTCAAAGTCGGGGAACCAACTATATGAACAGCAATGAAACATACTCGTAATATAATTCGTGCGTATTAATTATCTATTACTGTTATATATTAAGGTAAAAGTAAAAACAAATATGTGTTTAAAACACACATTCACGTGCATTTTATAAACTCTAAGTACATAATTACGTCAGAATATTAACTTACATTAAATTTTTTTTCAATTCACACAATATTGCACAGAATTTGTAAAAACAGTATTCGACTCCATTCATTCGTGCAAACTCTGCTCGTAAAATTTTATTACCTTTTTTAGATAGCCTTGTATATTCAACTTAAAATGAAGGCGGTAAGGTTTAATTTGCATTAATGAAACTTTATATCTATACTAATCTATACTGTTAGGATTTATACACATATTACCTTGATTTTTACATATATTTTAGAATTTATACACATTTTAGAATTTATGCGATAACTTTATTTTATTAAGTAGCACATGTACTGTATTAAATTACAATTATACAAAGTAGAAGTTATAATTTACTTATTAATTAATTTGATGTATTCACTATATTTTACAGTTATTTATATTTTGTTTACACATAATTTATTGGTAGATTAATTTAATTAGTTTTCAATTTATTATTGCTTTAATAAGTCGCTGATTTGACTAATGCCCCGCCATTATGAAGTTATCGTTTTGTTTCATTCGTCATGGTGGCGTGGTATAGAGGTAGCTAGTCTGTAGAAAGTTAGCGCAGTCGGTGTCGAGCAGCAGTGAGAATAACACGTGTAAAGTAAAAATAAAACCAGTGTGAACTACGAAAAACGTTACGAGTTTTATTTCCACCTGACCTAATAATACTATAATATTATAAAGCTGAAGAGTTTGTTTGTTTGTTTGTTTACTTGAACGCGCTAATCTCAGGAACTACTGGCCCGATTTGAAAAATTCTTTCAGTGTTAGATAGCCCATTTATCGAGGAAGGCTATAGGCTATATATCATCACGCTAAAATCAATAGGAGCGTAGCACCAATGAAGAATGTTTCAAAATCGGAGAGTATTTTTTCCTTTTGAGAGCTTCCGCTGCGTGCGCTGCGTAAACAGTTAAAGTTTCGCAAAAATCATGTATGACAGAATTGTTCCCCTTTAAAAGTTCTAAAAAAAAGTCCGCGACAGCATATGTCTATCTTTTAAGGTTGGCTCACTATAACCATTTTTATGCTAACGAAATTTGTTCTAAAATAATGCATTATTTGCGAAGGTATTTTTATAAACATGATATTAATCCTTATCCAAATAAATACGTTATTCATCACAAGTATTTAATTTAAAACAAAATTGCCCTTTACATCATTCGATTTCAATGAATATCTTAGGAGATATAGCAGTTTTAAAATAACATCGCAGCAAAATAGTTACCCATTACAGACATAGTACAAACGATGTTTCTCCTGGTTTATTCTGCGTGATTACTACTGGTTCGATTTGAAAAATTCTTTCAGTGTTGGATAGCCTATTTATCGAGGAAGGCTATAGGCTATATAACATCACGCTACGACCCACGGGGGCGGCGCAGTAACGATAAACGCGGGTGAAACCGCGGGAACATCTAGTAGTTAATATAACTACCTATAAGCAACTGAGGACAGTTTTAAGTGTAAGTTTTGTATGGGATTGTGTATCTAGGGTTTTTATATATCAATGGCGTCATATAAGAGAATTTTCCCCACTTTTGCAACATTTTTGATTGATGCACCGCTTCTATTGGTCGTAGCGTGACGTTATATAACCTATAGCCTTCTTCGATTAATTATAATTCAACCAAACGAACAAACAATTAAGCTTTATAATATAAGTATAGATATTGCTATATTTCAACTAGCTACTTCATAAATATTTGAACCCATTAGCCAATCCAAACATAATTCTTTTGACAGCCATATGCAAAATATTTGTAGGTATGTATTCTGTAATCTGGCTGTTATTGTCGGCCAGTATATCGCAGCTACATATTTAGATAGTTTAGAAGCGCCTTGTAGCCTAAAAGAAATTGCAGCAAAATAACCGATCATTATAACTACCCAGAAGTAGGTATAAAAATCATAACTATTAAAGCTTTGAACGGCAGGTGTTAATGTGTACTTGATAAGTTTAACGGTATCAGGTAATAGACAATATTAAATAATAAATAACATAACCATTTATGGCACTAAATGATAATATAATTAGTAGCGGTGTACTTTTGTACCTAAGTATCTACTTTAGTTAGTCCTATTTAAATATGCTAGCATACACATACCTAATCAGCTCTTAAGTTATTTACATAGTTTTGTTTACAAAAAGATTCAGCCTAAATTAGAAACTATCGCTGTTTACCAAAGGTGGTCTGATTCTCGTACTAAAAGCTGTTTAAAACAGACTTCCGATCACAGGTTCCGATCTTGCCTAATAATAATAATAAATGTTAAATATGAATTGAAGTTTATTCAATTTAGGTGAATACCATTTTGGGTATTTATAACACTGGCACTAAATCAGGATATGGACTCTATTTTGAATAGCTTTTATTACAAAAATTGCTATTAGAGCTTCGGCGTAGCTAAGGAAGGATAATCCTAACTAATATTATAAATGCGAAAATGAGTTTGTTTGTTTGTTTGTTACGCGTTCACGCCTTAACTACTCAACCGATCAACATGAAATTTTGCATACACGTTGTCAGGGGTACAGAATAGGACATAGGATACCTTTCATCCAGAAAAAATAACTGTTGCAAACCTAACCTAACCTAACCTCTGAGTGTAACGCTCTGAGGCGGACGTGTGCAGCGAATATAATAATTAATATTATTATTGTGAGGCGCGGCGCGAGCCGACGCTCGTTATTTGTGTTACCATGAGTGACACACTCGTGGCAAATGAACTGCTGGCGTTCATGCAGCAGAAGCTGGACGTGATGGACGAGGTATCCGTCATCCAGATCTGCGCGTCGAACTTTAGCGAGGAAGAGATTGCAGCTGCTAAGCAGCTGGTGTTCCGGTTGCTGAACAAGAGCGACCAGATGGTGTCTCGTCGACGTGACGGGACAAGGAAGAGTCTGCAGGACGTCATAACGCTGCTTAAGGAGACCGATCCAGATGACGTGCCGACATTTGTGGCGAGAGACTTACACAAGTTACCTCCCGTCACTTTCGATCACGTCGACGTCACTAGCCTTTTAAAAGACATCGTCTTTTTAAAGGCAAGTTTGGCAGAAGTGCAGATGAAGTTGAGTGCATCGGAGGTCACTGTTGCAGATTTGCGCATCGAACTAGAGGCGTTGCGCAAGTCTGTGCCAATAACTGGGTCACCGATGCGTGTAAACAATGTGAACATGCGTCGAGGTGCATGCCTCAACACATCGGCGACGAGTTATGCGTCAGCGATTTTGTCGCCGGCGCCGACTGCTGAGCCTGCGTTATGCGCCGCAAGCGCGTCACGCAGCCCCGCTCCCGCACCCGCAGCTCCTCCCCGCTGTGCTGCGCGAATCGTAAGAACAGCTGATCCCATGGTCACTGCGAGCGCCCCGGCTAAGCCCTTGCCTACAAAAGCAACGAACCGGGCTACCGAGGATGGTTTCGTGACGGTGCAACGGAGGAAGCGCCGGTCGCGAAACATTAAGAACGGTTGTGGCAAGGCACCTGTGGACCCCAACCTGAAGGTGCGTGCCGCGTCCCCGAACACGCCGGTGTACATCTCGCGCCTGCACTACACCACTGAGGCGGAGGACATCGCGAAGTACGTGTGCCAAAAGCTGAAGTACGTCCCGAGAGTGCAGCTGCTAGAGTCGCGCCGCAACGTCAACTTTAAAGCGTTCGTCGTGCGCGTACCTGACTGCTACCTGCACAAGGTGTTAGACGAAAGCTTTTGGCCGCAAGATGTGGTATTCCGTCGCTTCCGCGGACAAGTACCGGCCGAGCGCACTAGTATTAAGTGTGCGAAGTGAAATTTTACTAACATAGTATTAAGGTGTATTTACTAACATCAAATCGGCCTCGATGGCGTAGTGGTTAATGTAACCGACTGCCACGCCTGAGATCGCGGGTTCGATTCCCGCACAAGTAAAACATTTGTATGCATGAATATGGATGTTTGTCTTGGTCTGGGTGTTTCTATGTAGGTATGATATGTATGTATTTATAAAACAATAAAAAAGTATATATGTAATGTTTATCCATTGTCTAGTACCCATAGTACAAGCTCTGCTTAGTTTGGGCTAGATGGTGTTGTATGTATTATAAAATTATATAATATGTAAATTTAGGTTAAGGTATTTATCTATGGGCCTATGCAGCCCGAAATAAATGATTTGAATTTGAATTTGAATTTGAATTTACGCGAGCGAAGCCGCGGGTGAAAACTAGTAATGCATATAAATATGTATTCAAAATTCAAACGAGTGTGTTCAATGACTCTTTGATATGGTACAAGCAGCAAAACAAAAAGGTAAACTAATTTATCTTACTTAGATACACGTATCTGATTTGACACTGCAAATATTAATGACTGACGTACCTCAGTCATTATACCATACGTAACACAGTATTAATCTCTATAAATCTGATATAAATGAACATAAAGCCGAATTGATTTGACTAAAGGCATTGTGTTAATTATTGAGTCATGGCAGAACTTCGACGTCATCGCTCATAAATCATAATAGATTATTTTGACTGTCCAAAATTCTTAGATATAGTACGAAATCTAGAAATAGGCCCAGCGAATAGCAATAGGCCTATTAACGTTGGACTGTCGAGCCATGGCTGGTCTAGGAAACACCTGCTCCCTCTAGTGATATAAGCAAGTACCTAAGTTAACAAAGAAGGGAGCAGTCATGTCAAACAGTCATACAATAAGTAAATATCACATTAACTCAAAATCTGTTTGAATTATTGCTTTTATCAAATAAAAAACGCTTTGCTTATTATATACGCGTATAACGAATCGTTATATGCGTATAAGCAAAACGATAACCACAGAATACTTTTTATATACACGATAACGAAACGTGATTTGTTTTTGACGCACTGGCTGATGGCTCCCCGTCCAAAGATATTGTTTAATAGAACCCGTCCCCCGATATCGATTGACAGTTGCGATCCACTGCGTTTGTTATTGTGCGGTTATGATACGTTCTTTTAAGTTTTATGCGATTTTGGATTTTCTGTTTTTTAATCCCGGCTTTGTTTTACGGACTGATAACTACCGCTTCTGACGATTACTTTGTGCTTTGCCTATACCTAGTTGTTATTGCATTTGTTTGATAAAATCCATTTAAAATTATATTTATTCACATACTAGATATCTAAAAAAATCGTTAAATCAGTTTGATAAGCTTAATTAACTATTGAAACCTATTTGTTAAAACTTCATTGTAGATTCTAACCTTCAAAGTATTTTTATAATATTAAATTATTTAGGCTTTTTACGTGCCTTTTCTGACGCAATAGAGTTTAATACATAAATACAAACAAATCTCATTACAGTTTGTTAATGTACCTAATGTACATGGAAAATAAAGGTCAGGTACAGCTCCTATAGATACTTGGCCATTGTTCTTTAACCTTTTAACCGCCCCACTTCATAACAGTTGTCGTGCCCCCAGCGCCCGGCACAGTGAATCGAAAATAAATACTTACAAAAATAAATACTTATTTTTAGGACTTCTAATTATGAGACTAAAGTGTATTAAATTGTAAATCATTACTTAATTATCCATTTACACAATATAAACATTTTTTAATAGAAAACACCGTAATGAAATAAAAAAGCAGATTAATCCGACGTAAGCGGTTAAAAGGTTTATAATTTATGCGATGGTGGTCACAACTACATAAATATAGTACTATGCATAATTTAATATTCAATGTAGAATACGTAGCTAAGTACTTAACATATAATGAATATCTCTACCGCTTGTACATATTCAGACATACTTAAATATTATAATGACGTTAATATTTATAAATAAATAATAAGTCATATTTAGGATTGTATTACGAATCAAAAGCAAACGCGTCGTTGATAAAACGTGAGTAATAAAATAAATATTATAACATAATAAAGTTCTGAGATTTGATTTTCGTTTTATCTTTTATTTCAGAGTTCAGTAAAGAAAGAGGTTATGTCTTCACGACATAGGTATGTATACATACATATAATATCATACATACACTCTTTCGTGCGCTGATTTTTCGGCGGTTGCAACAGATTATCTGATTTATTTATTTGTTAGGACGTGCTTTTATTCTGGTACAATATTAATTTGTTTAAGGTAATAAAGTTTTTTAAATGTTTGCTTAGCTTCACCGAACGAGCCGCTAGCGAAGCTATGCACACTTCTGCTGGTGGCTCACCAGGGAAATCAAGGTATGCCTACCTTTTACCAAAATATTATTATGATTATTTAATTTTTACAAATTCTATTAAGTAGATAATTTCTTAGGTACGTAATATAAAGTGCCGCGTTTTACTTTACTAGTTTGTAGATCATAATAATAAATAATTAATAAAATCAAGAACTTAACCTAATATATTAAAAATGTCCTAGATTTACATATATTAAATTACTTCTTTAAAAGGTTGATTTTTCTCATTGGCCATCGGGTGTGGTCCTTGTGGCTAAGGATATACGATTTAAAAATCCACACTTTACTGTTAGAAGCTATAAATAAGTACTACATTAGCGTTTACACTAGTTAGACAGCATCGCAGCCCTCTTTTAATTTACATAAACGTGTAACTAAAATTGTCTTCCAACTCTTCCAAAATTCTTTAAACCAGTGACCTGACTGTAGCAGCACTGAAGTCATAAGAAAGATTTTTACGTAGGCTGAGCGAAATTAAATTTACAACAGGGTGCGTAGCAACAAGATTTTTCTATCTAGGGTCCTACAGAGCTTCTTTATATTTCGCTTGCTGGCTCCTCGAACATAGGCTGGCGACACCCTTGTTTTCTTTTACCCACTACATTCGCTATATTCAGCGTAGGTATGTGATGTGATCATCGATATTATGTAATTGGGTACATGACCGCTCGTTACTACCTATGATCACTTAACGCTACCTGTTTATTGTGTACATAACCTGTCAATCATTAACATATAATACCTATATGTGTTATTTATAAAGATTTATTGCTACGATTAAACTTTAGATAAACACTAATAATTGTTATGATAAACAATATGATTGGGAAGCAAAAGTACAGATAGGAAATCATTATAGTGCCTACCTGCCGGATTAAAATGGAAAAATAAAATGAAAAACAATGTACTATTTTCCAATTAAAATCAAAATACATGTTTTATTTGTTTTTACCATTGATATATAAAAATCCATCATTTGGTGAGGACGTTTTTGACGCTGATTGTGTATCTAGGTTTTTTATAGGTACATCAATGGTTTTTACTCACAAGTCATTTTAGTGTTCTTTAATTGTTTAGCGCCAAGTTTATATTGCAATGCGATAAAGCCCATAAATAAAGAGTTAAAAGTTTATATTGCAATGAAATATCCAAGAAGGGTTTTTGTAATAAAAATGTAAATGTACTTGTCAGATAAACTTCAAATAAAAGAAAAAAATACAATCACAAGACCTCACACAAAACAAAGACATGAAATAACAAAAGATTTAGGTAGGTAGTTTTGTTGAAATGTTACGGAAGCTGATTAGGTATTCTTACCGCAGTCTTCAAATATGACGGACGCGAAAACCGTTGCTAGAGCGAACAGCAGTATCAATACGCGGACTACACACATGACGAATTTCACTTTTACTTGCATAAATCAATATGATATTCGTATAGAATGAAAGTTTTGCTACTAAAGCATTCAATTATACGTATATCGGCGGTGTAAAGGCCCAGCGATTATTATCGCCTCAGATAACATTGGTACGGACCAGAGCAAGTAATATGCATTGAACAAAAGGTGATTAATTATGATTATCAGTAATTAATTGAATCTGGATAACCAACGGTGTTTTTAAATAACTAAATGCATTTACGTCATCAAGATAAGAAGCTTCCTTGCTGATTGACTAACAAATTAATGAATTAAACTTTCTATTCAATTATATTTATCACACAATTAGAGACGACAAGCTTGCCATACAATATGGTGTTCCGCATGGTAGTACAATGGGCCCAGACTATATTTGTGCTATGTCAATGAACAATGTGCACTACACAGCACCTTCTCAGGCCGTCAAAGTAGAGACCTCAACATCGCTTCGGCTGCTATGAAGGCGGTGTGGAGGCCACTGCTCTTAGACCACACGACTGCTTGCCGTCAGGTGGAGTGTGGTTATTTTGACGAGCAAAATAAAAAAAATTAAAAAACAAATCGCAATTGCCGTATTGCAGCAAATGCGGAAGACATTTTTATTGTACAAAATGTACCTTACATCTGATTCTAAACTGTGATTGATGTAAAATAGGTGGTGCGCAAAGCATCAAATCTTGGTATCACAATAGACGCAAAACACATTCACCCTAGCTATAATCACAAAGCATTCGGAAGCTTGTTTCCACTTTAAAACAACTCGGCGAGTTGGTTGGAAACGTTACGTTACTATGATAAAGACTTACAGTAGTATGACGCCTTTGATGTCGTAGAAAAAGCCGACAACGTCTAGACAACGTCGCGTAAGGGCATGGAAGCTAGGGTTATCACAAGTAAAGTAAGTAGTTATTCATACAGTTATTTATTTTAGATCAACATTGCAACGGCTATGCTACATGGATATTGAAATGTAAATCACTTATTACAATAATCAACTAAAAAATGTAAATCACTTAATATAAAATGTAAATTAGGCATGGAACATTTCACTTTGTTATCATCAGTCGCACTTGCTACTTTGCTTCATTATGCCCGCTAAAAATCACTCACGATATGAAATCGCAGATTGCCAAAGTGGTTACCTATACTTGAGGTATACAGTTGCATCGAGTAAGTGCGGCGCCTAGCGAACTATAACAGTGCATGGTAGAAAGAGACAAACATTATTTTGTTAATTTGTATCTATTACCGGCTGATCGCATCGCCTCGCGCGGTGACGTATTGATGGACTATGACCTTGATTATTTCGAGAGTACATACAAATATAGTCCTTACTCAGAACATTATAAGGCTAGCTTTTCTCTGCAGTAAAAAATAGCAGGTCGCAATTTCGCAGTGTTTGTTTGCATTATGATTCTATAAGTTATGAAATTTCACAGCATGTGTTAATGTTACTTGAACACGACGTTCGTTAGGTTTTCTAATTGAAGTTAAAATTACTGTTAGTTACTCGTACGTAAAATATTATTATTAGTTAAAAAAAAAAAGTTTATTTTTAATTTATTTTCTTACATTTTACATTGACAGTCCCAAGCCTGTTCAAAGTATGACAGATAGTTCATTGTATTAAGTATTTTAATTTCTACTTAAGGGAAACGAGCATTGCACTGTAAGGTACGAATGTAAAACAAGCTTTCATTATATTTAATTCATTAGGTAGTCTTATGCTATAATTCATATTTCATACTGAAGCAAATTGTAGCAAATGCGAAGTTACTGCGACTGAGAATGAAAAATCATTGACTGTGAAATTTCAACTGCGAAATCACTGTGAAAAAAATTCGTCATTTCATTTAATGAAATGTAGCAATCATTTCCATGCCTAATGTAAATCACTTAATAAGTATTATAATAATCAACGATTATAAATGGGCAATTGACAAATATTTTCGGTTTCTAGGGCCATTTTCGTGAAAACTTAGTTAAGGTAAAGCAATTGACATCGCGGTCATATTATAGATGGGTGACCCTGGGCTCAGCTTGCAGAGCCAAAGTTAATGATATCAAGCTTTTTTCAGTTTATTAAGGCTATTTTCGTATAAACTTAGTTAAGGTAAAGCAATGGACACCGCGGTCATTTTAAGGATGGGTGACCCTGGGATCAGCTTCCAGAGCCAATGTTATCAATATCAAGATTTTTGCAGATTTACTAAGGCCATTTTCGTGCAAACTTAGTTAATGTAAAGCAATTGACATCGCAGTCATATTATAGATAGGTAACCCTGGGATCAACTTGCAGAGCCAATGTTAAAGATATCAAGCTTTTTGTAGTTAATTAAGGCTTTTTTCGTACAAACTTAGTTAAGGTAAAGCAATTGACATCGCGGTCATTTTAAGGATGGGTGACCCTGGAATCAGCTTGCAGAGTCAATGTTATCAATATCAAGATTTTTGCAGATTTACTAAGGCCATTTTCGTGTAAACTTAATTAAGGTAAAGCAATTGACATCGCAGTCATTTCATGGATGGGTGACCCTGGGATCAACTTACAGAACCTATGTTGCGGGTTCTTAGGGGGGCCAAAATTATGATTATTTTTGAGCTTGGACCCGCCGTTACCATAATACCTACATAATAGGTACTTAACTAGTAGGTATTTATTGCATGGAATTAAAATCACACTTGAATCAAATATTATCTTACGACGCATATTATTTTCTTACGTCCGCCATTCTGTTTACGTTGTTTATTGGGTTATTTAAAAAGTATATAATATTTAAATTACCTACCTTATTCTGTGATTTGGCCAGCCATGAGAAAATATTAAAATGTTAGTAGGTAGGTACTCTTTAAGTTCACAATACAAAAAATAGTTATACATTTTAAAATAATATTAATAATGAATAAGAGTTTACCTTTCTTTGGTACGCGGAAATTGGTGAAATCGTAGATCCTTATTTAATGCGAGATGACGATTTACAATGTCTCACAGCACACGTCATATGCACCATTTTAATTAATATTTATATTTATATGCAAATAAATAAGTAACGAACAAAAAACAAGCACGCGCCAGCCCCCAAAATCATGTCCCGAATTACTGAACACGGCGACATACGTAGTTCGGGCTCGCTCTTCCCGCGTCTCGCCTCTTGCCCCCCGCACGATTGACCTGTCTAGACGCGTTCGTTAAACGACTGTATGGATTACCTATTAGACTGTACTATGAGGATTCTTTTTTGGCGCCATAACTTATCGTATCATTGTATAGGGTGGATGTATGTACTTAAATCTAAACTAAGAATGCTTAAAAAAGCTTTTGCTTATTTATACTTCGAATATTTACTATTAATAGTTTCCGAAGTAATTGATTAACTATACTTTAACTGTAAGCAATGGACTTGCGACCAAGGTGTCGTAGGTTCGATCCCTAGTCACCCATTACACTACCGACGTCATCCGACTCGTAACACAATCGTTTAGCTAAGTTAAACTATTTTACATGCTCTTTTAAATACAATGAAACCAGATCCAGATCTCTGAGATATTTGGTAGCACAGTGTCCCTACTCACATTCAGATTGTTACAAGCTGTCCCGCCGCTTACGTACTTTTTAATTACGCTTGTGGTAGATTAATTTTTATCATATTATGAGAGTGATGCTTAAAACGCTGATAAAGTAACGATAGATCCCCGTGATGTAGTGCTATTCATATACGTAGGTACTAGTAGGAGTGCTGTGTCAATGAGAATGGTATTTCAATCGAGGAATTAGTCAAAGATTTAAGAAGGTCTCGACAATGTATTGCATTTACAAGTGGTATAATAATTCTGTTACAGCCAGTGCCATCTATCGGCACTGTGGGGAAGACTCAGAAGAAGCGCCATCTATTGACGTTTTACGGCACTACGTAGCCTGTCGATACGCGAAGAGTAGAGAGAACGCTGGCACATTCTCGAATCTTCTTACTGTTTACATACCCGGTATGGCGTTTCTAGAAATCTCCAGAAACACTTTAACCGCGTATAAAAGGGCAAGGCCAGCGCTCTCAGTTTACAATCGTAAGCGGTCATTGAAGCGAACGGAAGCGAAAATACCACAGTTTGAAGCAGTTATAGTAAAAAAGTGTATAAGTAGTGTATGTAGTGTTTTAAATTTATTTGTGTGCTACAATAAAACGTGTTTTAGCCGGTAATATTGTTTACATTCTTATCCCTCGAACCCAGCACTAACAATTCTAATAAACGCAAGCTAGGGAGTCTACTATAATTAAAAAGACCTGCATCCTAAAACTTGCTTCGGGTACAACTGCAACTTGGTACTGATAGAGGTAACAGAGCAGATCATTCCATCGTTAAATGAGAGGTTACAGCAGAACTAGTACTATTAAATGTTACTTAACTTCAACGGTATTCGTCGTCCAATATGTTCGACGATGTTGGCATTGGCAACAGAATGGATCATTCCATACGTAAGGTTTCAGTAAACTAGTATCAGTTATTTGATCCCAATATTTGCCGTTCAACACGTGTTGGATTAATTCCGTTACTTTAACAATCAACAAAAATTCTTATTGTATTGTTTATCAAGGACATGTTGGAAGTGCCACCTGCATAAAGGAAACGATTCCTTTGTAAGCTTACAGTAGAAATAACTTTACATTTGTTTTATTCCAATATCTGTTGTCCTATAATTTTATCAGTGGTAACCAACCAGTGTTAACCAGTTCCTTTGCGAGGTTATAGCATAACTAGTAACAGTTATTCTGCCGTCTTAAGGAAAAAAGGCGTATCTAACATTTATGACGATATTAAGATTTTCACCTATATGGAATGAGTAAAAAAGACGAATCTTGGCAGATTCATCTTATTTTACTCATTCTACATAGGTGAAAATCTTAATATCGTCATAAATGTACGTACGACGCCGACGTATGTATATATATATTGGCATATATATTATATAGGTATTTTTCCTTAGAACGGCAGCGTTAAGGTTTAACATTTATAGTGTTGGTTATTTACCGATTTTGGTAGTGCCAACAGAGCAAATAGTTAGATTCATTGCGCGCTTAAAGCAAAGTTACATATATATATAACATAAAGCGTCGATGACGTAGTAGTTAGTGTAACCGACTGCCACGCCTGAGGTCGCTGGTCCGATTCCCGCACAAGTCAAACATTTGTGTGCATGGACATGGATGTACAATTTACAAACTTTTTACTCTCTATTTATTAGCATAATTAGTGTTTAATAATAAAACAACAAAAACGCGATGGAATTCATTCATTTATGGTCGTAGTGTACAAGAAAGTTATAGGTAATTAAACACAAAATCATATCTCAGGTAGTAGTTAGGATAGATTTTTTTCTGAACGGCCATCAGTTCTCCTATAAGACATTTCAAGGTTATCCATTAATTACCGGATATCCTGTATATTATATTATAACATTTGTCGTCCAACATCCAACATGCGCACCACGACAGTCCTCAGTAGATGTGACAAGTGACAACACTGCGTCTCATAAGAGGTTGTCAATAACGTCATAATGACAAGTATGATTTCTGAATTTTTAAGGTTATGTTGTTTGTTGATATAATAATAATGTACGTTACGGGATATATAACAGGATTTATTTGGCTAAATTAAATAAAATAGGTATATATTTCTGAATATAGCCTTGCCAAGACTTATTTATTACTATACAGTTATCATTATGTTCGCGAAATCTTTCTACAATATACGTACGCTTATTAAAAGGCATCCTCTCAATTTGTCTATAAACATAAGTAATATAATCGGAAAGCAAACAAAGGAGAAAGCACCTCCGAAAGTCGCTGCGGATGTCGTCAATTATTTAGAAAGCTCACCTGACTACGACAATATAAGAAATAATATACCTCGAGCACTTCTCAGAAAGTATAAAGCACCTGAAAGTATGTACCTAATAAATAAGAAAACAGCCAATGAAATTGTTAACACAATCAAAGATCATTTGAACTCCAATTCACCCATAATTGAGGTAAATCCAGGATTTGGCTTTTTAACTGAAGAGTTACTTAAATGCCAATTTAATCCTATTTATATGTTTGAGACCTCCAATAGTTTCGCCGCTCATTTACTAGTAAGTATAGTTACGTTCATTTCTCATTTCATAAATACGTTTCTTAAATATATTGTATTTATCAAGGTTGTTCAGAAAGAACTAAATATTTTATTATTACAGGACTTACAGTCACGATACCCTGGTCAAACTACATTAAAAATAGATGATTTCTTTGGTATGTGGAAGTTAGCTTTTAAAGATAAACTCGATGAAGGCAACAGAGTGCAGGAGCTGCTAGGTGAACTTTATACTGAAGATACTGGTAAGACTAATACGTAATTATATACATACAGTCACCTGTAATAGTGCATGGATACCTTAAGGTCCAAAATCCTGTAAACACTCGAATTAAAATGTATATGAATGAACTAGATGGCGTTGTTTTATTAATATTGCTATGCATACTCATTTTAGAAAATAGATGAAATTTATAAGAAATTGAAATCTCAACCGAAAAGGCACTTGTACACAGGGACATAACAATCTATATTAATATTATAAAGCTGAAGAGATTGTTTGTTTGAACGCACTAATCTCAGGAACTACTGGTTCGAATTGAAAAATTCTTTTAGTGTTGGATAGCCTATTTATCGAGGAAGGCTATAGGTTATATAAAATCACACTACGACCCACGGGGGCGTCGTAGTAACGATAATCGCCGGTGAAACCGCGGGAACATCTAGAAACATGTTTACATAATTATGAGCATAATATTATAGTGAGCCATGGAAAGTATCTATAAAATAAACTATCCACTATAAAATATAAATTGATTTGTAATTCTTTGCTTCTTGTTTTACTCTGAAATGTGTTCTTTTTTTAAATAAACTATTGTGAATAGGGATTAAAAAATTGTCAAAATTGAGATAACTTAATTATTAAGAAATCTACTTCTTATTATTTTATAGTAGTGCACTGCCATCTATTACGATATAAATAAATAATGTTAATAATGTAAATAATGTTTGAATAATACTTTGCTTCGCTTATATTTGTATGCAATCATTGCTTTCCTCCCAGCTTGGATTTGTAATTAGGTTTTTTTTATTATCCAATTTTTTGTAGAAGCATTGAGCCTGAAAATTTGGCCAGCAGACAGCAATAACCTACTTCCTATTATGTGGGACCTCAAAAACATACCAGGCAAAATGTGGGTTTAATATATTTCGCCCACATTTTGAATATATAAAGGCATGAATCTATATTTCGCCCACATTTTGAATATATAAAGGCATGAATCAATATTTCTATACAGTATGAATTTTATACTATGTGATTTGACTTATTTTATTTCCAGATAGAGATGTAAAGATAATTGGATCAATGCCTGGATTGTCTTTTGTTAAGCATTTAATAACAAGTATTATATTTCACAACACTAGTCAACTGGGCAGGCCAGACCTCTTCATAACAATGCCAGGACAACATTATGAAGTAAGGATTTGTTATTACTGAGCTTTGTTATATAGAAAATATGTTTGTTTTATTCAATATTTTAGTTTCTTACAGATAATGAGATACAGTTGAACAAACACAAATCAGTACCAGCATTATTTCAAATGTTATTTGATTTCAAAGTTTTGACAAGTGTACCTAAAGTCCACTTCCTGCCATGGACTTTTAGAGCAGACAAGAAAAAGGTTACTTTAGTAAGTAGATAACATAAAATAATAAATACAATTTTAAATTAATATTATATTTAAATACTTTTTTTTATTATTGTAGATGGATGAACACAGACTTTACTTGGCAAACATTACACAGAAAAAGAAGTTGCCCTGTCCGCCTGAGTATCTGCCATTATTATGGTACTTCTTTAAGCCACACATGTTCTCCAAGTCTACAAAAGTCATCCCAATGTTGGAGTAAGTCATTTATTCAATACATAAAATATCTACAGGTTGCAAACTGGTAGTGTTCAATATTTTATTATTTTTATATGCTCTTAGACAATGGATACCTGGGTGTGGTGTATGGCTGATCACAGAGCAGGATCCACCTGATACAAATAAGGAGTTAGCCCCAGGAGAAGATGATGCCAAGTTACCTCATATGACAATATTTACTGAGTTTGGAGATTTAAATCTAAAACAGAAAATAACAGTCTTCAAAAAGTAAGTACTTTACCTTGTTTAAAAAATCAATAATCAACTTTGCATGGAATTAAATTTATTAATTTGGATTTGTTTCCAGATTTATATCATGGCCAGAGTTCGAGCATTGTCAGTTTAGAGTCACAATGGAAAACAATCTACCAAAATCCATTACTCAGTATGATGATGATGACAAAGACACCATAGGCACACACATAGAAGATATAGAACAATCAGATGTAGAAAGTGAAACATAGCATTAAATAATAAAACCACATTTTAGAAGGATATAAGTTTCATTATTTACATTTTATTAAACAATCTATAATGGCTAAAACCAATTGTGTAAACAATAATGTAATGTCTTTAAAAATTATTCAGATAATAAATACAAACATTATTTACTTTCTGAAAAACTAAACATGCTAATTAAAATATTAATCTTCATTTTAATTTCACTTTTAAATACTGACAAAAATATACTTTTGATAACAGTTCACATATGTAGTACTTTATTACATAATCTATAAGACATAATATATTATAATCCTGTTGTCAAGTATTTCGTCTATGTTAAATAGTATCGTTTATTTAGTGCCTCACTCAATTTACAACCTAAAATACTGTATACCAGTTCGGTACTAATTATTGTGATATATCAACACTTCAATAAATGTTAATGACTTTAAATAACTTCGCACATTCTAAATACATTTACAATTTATACATAATTCACATTATATACAAATACAATAGACCAATTATTATATAAAGTATATTGCTTTTACAGAAATTAATCTTGGATTAACACTAACATTGGTTACACAGACGAAAACTTAATGTGATGCATACCACACAATTCAAATAATAATTAAGTAAGGACGGGTTTCGATTTATACTTGCACACTATGACGCAACCTACACTTCTCCGCTGCTATTTTACATGCAGTAATATTGCATATTAATTGTATGCTTCTGCCCATATTAAACTCATATTGTGCAAGTGCGCGATATAACAGCTAAAAACGGGTACAATTAACTTCTATGCTACAAATCTAGTGCAAAGATTAATTACAATAATTTTGACTTCATTTATATAAATATGTATGTTAAAAATATTACAAATTATACTTAAACCACCACCCTATTTACATAATTATACTTTATGTACCTAATACTTATTATAATTAAGTACAGTTATGATAAATTCTGAGAATAATATTTATTGTGTTGTTATAAATTTTGGAAATGTTTATCATTGTATGACTTATGAGGGTTAGTTTTAGGTGTAATATAATTTAACGTTGGAATATCAAGAGGTGGCTGGTTGCTTTTCTTAGCGAATTTATTTTGTACAGATTTCTGTATGTTTGAATTAGTGTAAACATTTAGACTTATTGTATTTAAACCATTTTGAGGTTTGACACTCGTGCTCGATATAAAGTCTGTCCATTCGTCGTCATCTACAAAGGCTGATGGTTTCTTGGGCTGCGACTGCTGTTGTTGCTTAGGCTTGCTCGACACAAACTCGCCCCACACGTCGTCGTCTGGCGCTTGATTAACTGTTGCATTTTTCGTGGCATGCACGGGCGATGCGACTTTGTTAAGGCCACTAACACTTAGATCACTTTTCAATGAATGTAATGTTTCGACCGGATTGAATCTAGAAAGATCTTGTAGGTCTATACCGGGACTAGGCCAGTTAATTTGTGAATAACTTTCTAGTGAGAGTGGCTGTAGAATTTGAGCAGATTTTTGTTGATTTTGTGTATTTACTGAATTAAAATTTACAGGAGTTGGCTGTAAGAGATTGCTTGGCATTTGAGTTCCTGATGGCAGTGAACTTTTACTAGTAAGCTCTGTTGTGTTTGGGAAATAACTTACATTTTGAGTTAAAGCTTCGTTTGGTCTAAGTATACTAGCAAATGATATGGTATCAGACTTAATACTGTCTAGTTTTGGAGATCCATTATCAAATTCCGACATTTGACTTGATAATATTTGAGGCGATGTGTTTCCCAAACCGCTTTTATATTGATCACTCGCGATTTTTGGCGGAAGGGCTGATTGGAAAGTGTCAAAATCATCGTCGAAACCATCATTATCAGGCGTCTTTATTTCTGTAGCAACATCAGTACTGTCACCTTGGACACTAAGATTATCCAGCCTATTTATGCTTGAAGTATCTGAGTGGGTCTCTACTGGCTGAAAACTATTTTGTTTTTCTGGAGGATGTGAGGATATTGATACAAAATCTGAAAAGTCGTCAAACCCTCCTCCTTTAACTTCACCAGGATCTGGCCAGTTAAGAGCTGGCATTACAGGTTCCACTCTGATAGGCTGTAGTAATTCTGTCTGATATGCCATACTTTGTTTGGGTAAAGCATTGACTGTTGTTGCTGTTTCAAATTTCTTTTCTTGTGTTATTTGTTGTTGGCTATTATTTATACTGATGTTCCCTGGCAAGGAACTAGTGTCTGAAGTACTTTTGAAATTTTGGAATTCCCAGTATTCATTGTCATCTATGTTATTTTCGACTGAGCTAGTATTTACAGTGTTTGCCGTGTCTGTTTGGTTTTTGTTATCTACTATGGCAGGCTGTGGCAAGAGGACTGTCGGGCCACGATCATAATGAATTGTTTTGGACCTTGGTATTTCCGAATCAGTAGGAGTAAAAATATGTGTGTCAGGTAGATTAATCTGCCGTAGAGGTTGAACTCCCATTGTATTCGAGTATATCTTGTCTGACTTCGTAGGTATTGCTGCTTGAAAAACGTCTAAATCAGTTGTGCCTGGTGTAATGGTTGCACTTTCGTTCTCGGTATTACAAGCTGGAAAAGGAGCAACAGGTGAAATTACAAAATATTATTTAATAATAATACATTTTCGACTACTAACAACCTAAGTTTAATTCAGACCTAGTAAAATAAAGTTAAATTTTGCATTTACTAATCTGAGTACCTAGTGTGAGTTTGTTTTACGTTAACGCGTTCGACACATTTATGATGTTCGGCGTTTCGATTGGCCCGCTCCAAGCTCTTAACCAATCGGAGAGCCAAACGCGGTTAACGTTTAGATTGCTTTAACATAAAAACAAGTCGCACTAGGCACCCTGAAATGACTAATCAGGAGATAGATAGTACGTACGTACATATTGCATACATAGTCTCACGCCTATATCCTTAAGGGTTGGTAGTGGTATAATATCCTACATTTTACCAACTATGTTATAGGTAAGCAGAATGAGGCGCCATCCATTGCCATACTACCAGGCACAGTTACTAACTCCTTGATGCTACTGAGATCTTTTTGCTGTCAAAAAGATCTCAGTAGCATCAAGGAGTCTGGAATCTATTGAGATTGTCTGTGTTATTGAACACTGCCTAACTAAGGGATCGAACCCAAGACCTATCTATCGCTGCGCCACTGAGGCAGTAATTTATAGAAGATACAATATGTGTTCTAAAACTTTGATAATTAGACCTTTGAAATAGTTTTGAATGACTATAGTTAAACATTGAGCTAAAATTTGGTAATTTAGTCCATAATCATAATTATCAATGTGGGTGTTAACTTATTATAATAACTAAAGCTTAGATTGATAACTCCTATATGGAATTCGCTGGACAATATTATAACAACCTCATGCATAAGGATACAGTCAAGCGGATATGATAATGATATTTCACACCCACAACTATTCATGTATCAAGTGTTTGATCCCAAAAAATACATGTATACAGATCAATGTAGACATAAGACTGGATATTCATTACATATCTAAAAATTATAGTCAGAACTATAGATATACTAAACAAATCAACCAACACCTTCCCATAAAGAATCCTGTATAATGAAAATCATTGAGTCATATAATAACAATTTACTCAATAGAAGAATTACTATATAAGCATGTGAATGTGAATGTTTTTAAACTGTATCTTGTCATATAGCATTAAATAAAAGTTGCCCACTAGGTATGTCATACTCTATGCTTTAGTTATTGTTCTGGTATGGCCCTAATTTTTAATAAATAACAAGAACTTACCATGTGAAAGTAATTCAGATATCTTGAGGGTGGAATGGTTATGGGCCATTTGGTCTAGGGTGGCCATGAGGTGTTCAAGGTCAAGGAGTAGGGCTTCGGCATAGGTGACTATAGGATTAGGATGAAGCAGATATTTTACAGGTGGATGTTATTTATCCAAGTGCAAGACATGCAAAAGAATTTTATCATGGTGAGTTAAATTATTGAAAAGCTTAATTTAAGTTTGTTAGCACACAATAACAATGTTTTGGTACACTCAAAATTGTAATCTTGTTTTACTGGCTTCAAATTGTATGGTGCAATATTTGCGTGTTTGTTATCATCAAGTTGCAAATGTGCCAATAAGTATTATTATATTATGTTGTTCTGTTAATAACAAATGATATCAAATATTTACTACACTCACATTCTTGTCCATCAGATGTAAAAGGATCAGTCCATGTAGTAGGCTTGCTTGTCGATTTTTCAGGAACTACTTCATTTTGAGTAACAATAGAAGAAGGAACAGAGACCTGTTTCTGTGGCTGAAGAGGTGCATTGCTTAAGTTTGCAGCATATTTAGGCATGTTGCTACTCCATTTTGGACCAAACAACTGAAAATAAGTATTGCAAATAGATACAGTTTTTATCTTCATAGAGATAGACAAATACACCAATAGATTTAGAATAGTCTGTAATCAATACCCAGATTTAAATAAGTAATGCTCAATTAATTAATTAATAAACTGGGCTTTGCCCTCATTAAAGATAAAATAAGGAAAATTATAACAGTATATTGTATTGTAAATAATGTAAAAACTTACTATATTTCTGGAATCAATGCATAATGCTTTCAGAAGTGTTTTCTGTCCTAATGAATTATTCCAATTTACTATATAAGGTTGTCTTTCATCTGTTTCCATTAAATGACCCCATGTTTCACTTAACAGGGATTCCAATTTACCTTCAAACACACTGTCTGGTTCTGAAATTTCTTCTAAAAATACTGAACTCAATACTTTGGTGATGCTTTCCATAATTTGGTGTTCACATTCTATTGATTGCAAGTTCAGCACTGGCAACTCCTGACAAGGTGTTGGATCTTCCATTGTAAACTCATTTGGTTCAGTTTTAACATTGGATGATTGAAAGTCATCAAAATCCCCAAAGTCATCATCATCTAAATTATTGTCTTTTTCTTTAGTTTTGCTTTCATGTAGGTCTAGATTATTTGACATAGATATACTTTCTGTTGGTGTTACCTTTTCTGTATTCTGATATTTATTTTCTTCAAAGTTTGCAGTAAAATTTCTAAAATCTGATTCATCAGATTCAACATTTTCCCAAGGGTTACTACTACTTTCAACAACATTTGTAACAGTATTTATAGTATTTACAGATTGGAAATCATCAAAATCTCCAAAATCATCATCATCATCAAGCACATTATCTTCTAGATTTGATTTAAAGTCTTCTATAGGTTGTTCAGTTACTTGTACATTATTATCTGAATTTAATAAAGAATTTTCTAACACAAAGGGTTCATCAAATTTGTTTGTTGCACTAGGAATGTTTTCTTCCACAGTGGTTTCAACAACATCTGCAGATGTTTCATTTCTCGTAAGCCCCTCATTACTAGTTGGTGTCTCCAATTGTTCCACAAATGGTATATTAATTTCTTTTAATGTGTCTGTAACATCTATTGAATTTTCATCAAAAGATGATACATTAGTATTATCACAACTTGGGCTGTCATTATTGGAATTACTTGGAATGTCAAAGTCTTTTACACTACTGACACTGGTTTCTCTTGTTTCAATTTGCTCAGCGTTACTTTCAACAATACTTTCTATTTCTTTATCTACTTTCAAATTTAAATCTTCAATACTCAAGTCTTCTTCACACTTTAACTTGTTTTCATTTATATCATTGGTTCCAAATACATCATTGCTAGCACTATTGTTTTCAGATTCCTTTACATTCTCACACTTTAAATGTATTTCTTTTTTAACTTTACTTTCAATGCTTGATGTTATCTCTTGCTTTTTGATTTCAAGTGGTTTGTTATCAGGTGTTGATTGAAAATTGTTATAAGAAGAAAAGTTTCCATAGTTGTAACCATTGTTGTCATCATCATCATCATCCTCTTGAGATACTGTAATTGGAGGCACCAGATTAATCTACTATAAAACTATTTAAATTATATTTGGCACATCCACTGATTCAATTAAAAAAGAATCAGTTTTCCAATGTTACATGATATTATATTGAAATGTGTGCAGTCATTTTTCACATGGAACCAGCATTATGCAATTACAAAAGCAAAACAATGATTATGTTTAAACAGTGCAGATGTACCATTTTTACAAATTGCTTCTGGATTATCTGCTACTAATTGCAATAATTGGTATTGGCACTGATAGTTTATGGCTACTTATAATAAATTATTGCAGATTTCGAAACTAATACAAAAGTAAGTAGTTATACAAAGACAATACTTTCCCAATTATGGGTTTACATGTTTATATAGTAACATCACAAATCAAATCAAAGTGGAAACGATAGGTTTACTTACGACTGTATGACAATTCAAAATCTTCAGGATCTCGGTCGTCTTCACACTGATCGGGCGGTGGAGGAGTACTACAAACGAGTGGAGGAATCGACATTCTTAGATATGAAAGATTGATCAAGGTTTTACTGGAACAGTTTTAATTACATTAGTATGATAAAATTGCACTACACTGCCACTTTAACAATAATTCTCTAAACATAATAGATATCCAGTATTGTTATATTATGAATATGGAATTAGGACAGCTGTTTAGTAATTGACAAAATTTTGCTACGATGAAATGCAACTGATTAGAAAACCTGACATCTGGCTGTCATTATCCACCATTTTTAAATACGTTCGGAAATTATAATATTCAAATATTTGTTACTGATTTAGTTATCCTCATGGATATTCTAATATTATTATTGTAATAGTATAATTAAATCCTCAAAAACATAACGATTATTATGCCAAAGAGTATTGAATTATGCTTATATGACGCAGCAACGGAGAATTAGGCTGACGTGATTTTTGCCATAACATAGTTGGTGTGCTATAAAATAATTCTAGGTACATACATTTTCTCCTTCACAAAAGCACGGTAATTGTTGGATAAATCTATGTCTGTAAACAAATCATTAGATTTAGAAACCAGAGGGCGAACCCCACGGATAAAAACTAGTTGTGTATGTAATAGGTATATTAATATAAATGTAATTTGTATTATACACTGACACAATATATTAGTCCGTCATTATAAATGTATGAGCTGAGACCTGTAGTATATTATACTCTTTGGCTGAGACCATCGAGACACAGGGCAGTGTGCCTATAAAGTTACAACGGCAACGGGCAACGCACGGCCAGGTTACACGAACTATTTCGAGCTACTTTACACCTTCCCATAAGCCTATAACTAGGAAACTATTGGGCCTACCTACTTGTAATTTAATGAAGATCTGCTCAGATATTAAGTATCTCAAATTTCATGAAAAATCTCTTATAGTTCTCGAGTTATTAGGATCTGAAAAGTACTGATTTACTATTTGACTTATTTATCAAAATTTCAAACCACTTCTAGGTGATCTAGAATTGTGAAATATGGCACAAAGCATGGTTTCATAACACAATTAAACGAAGCAATGTGAATATGTATAAAGAAACACGAGGAAAAGTTTGTTGTACAGCTGAACTGTAAAAAGAAGGGCATGAAATTAAACCACAAAATAAAACTTGGTGTCCAAAGTGTCCAAACCAACTTATTCTGGGTATACGGAATTTTAGAAAATTCTTTTACCTACCAAAATGTAGTGAAATCCCACCAATAATATAAATGTGAAAGTCCTATACCAAACAAATTTTTTTTTTTTAATTTTAAGAATTTTATTGAAATAAATACATATTGTTACAATTATTTTAAACCCACCAAACTGCATAACAGTTTGTCGGCGGGATTAGCGCTCGATTATAACATATGTGCTACATAATATGGAACCAGTTTTACGCTCTCGGTTTACAGTGGTTTAATAATTAGTATTTAATGGCAATAACAATAAAATCAAATACAGACAATAAAGCAAGAAGTAAGTAAAAATTAAGCGGTTTAACTCAGCAATATCTTTTTAAGTTTGCTTCTAACAGTTTGTTTCTTCATTAAATCAACATTTGTTCTCAGCCAGGCATGTTTATTAAACAATGTAGGGATCAAATACTTGCTGGTTCTTTTTCCATAATAATTTCTTACTTTAGGTATTACAAATTTATGTTGTCTAACGCTTTTAGTATTATAAGTATTTTCCACATTTATTTTGAACTTATCCTCATACAATTGTTCTAGAACCACCGAGTATTCGACCCTTTTATGTATAGGAAGTACTTTACAGATAGATAATAGTTTCTCATAATTATCTTTGCATTCAAGTTTTGTTTTTCTATCGACTAAGTATTTCATGAAGCGAATTTGCAGTGACTTTATGTTGTCTAAATACGTTTTAAATGTACGTCCATACGTGCTCAATCCATAGCTAAGCAGCGAATCAGCGAGGGCAAAGTAAATGACACGCAGCGTTTTCTTACTCAGCGGCGCATTTAAGACATAGAACTTACTCAACACCGCTCTGAGTCTAGTGCAAACTGAATCCACATGCAAACTCCAGTTCATATTAGGGTCCACCCACAGTCCCAGATATTTGAATTTTTTAACAATCTCTAAACTTTGGCAATGACAATTGAAACCATTTGCGTGCATACACTCATAAGTGTGCCCTACAATACTGATTTCTGAATAATTGATTTTCTTTGCTAATCTATTATATGGTGAATAAATAATCGACGCCAGGGGTTGACGGAGTTGCCGACAAAAAAGTTCAGATCTAAATAAGTGCCAAGTTCAATAGCACTTCCTCTAATGATAACTAGCTATGAAAACGACAATATTACCAACTTGGTACAACGTTCTTAAGCCTGCAAAAAAATGTTAGCCAAGCGTAGGCCAACGCGAGTGAAGGCAAACTGATACAAGGCAAGTACTACCGTCTAGTCGTTCGGCAAGTTTGAAGAAAACCAATGCGAAAGGCCAATGTAGACGAGCTTTGTGGAGCTGTCCACACGCTGTCAGTGTCAGTCAAAGAGTATAAATATACTAAGGAAAGTGTCAGTGTTTATTGAGCATTGAAACAATATGGACGTTGTAAAAGTTATTGCAGCTGCTGGTATTTATTTAATTATGGCACTTAGCGACTTACCCACGATTAATGCGCATATAATTATTATACCAGCGTATACCATAGTAGAATTGTAAAAAACCATTTTGCCATTGACCAACATGCGAACGCTATTGGCCGAACGCAGACGCTTTTGATTTGTGTAGAAAAACCGACACCACTCTGAAGTGAGACGAGTGGTTGCGAGCTATTGCGAGTTGTTACAAGCTACGCAAATGGCACTTGCCTTCATTCGGTCAGCTAGGCGAGTGATACCAGGCATTGGCAAGGTAAAGCAAATATACCTCCCACACGTTGGTATTGGCTGTCACTCGACAACGGCCGGCTATGTGTGTCGGTGATATTCCGTAATATTTTTTATGAAGTTTTCTTAACTTAATTATTTGACATTACCAACCATTTAAATCGACATCCGACGATCCCCACACGGCACAATATTTTCCTGTAATCTACTAGGGCAATAGCCCTGCCGCAGAATGTTCTTTATGTCCATTGTTTCTATATTTGTAAATTTCCCCTCAATACAGGGATTAGAGTGGTGGCTGTAACATTACGACGTTACAGCATAATTATATCAATTAGAAAATAGTTCGCATGGTTTTATATATGATGCAAAAACCTAAGCAAGAGTTTCGCTATCCTAAACTGGGTTTTATATGCATATCCATTTATAATAAACGTCCCTGACTTTGTGAGAGAATAGTAGTCTATGCTCCAAGGTCTAGCATGTCGCTGTCGCCGAAAAAAGCCGGTGTATTGTATTTTTGGTTTAGTCTGTGGTCGGTGCCCGGTTTAGTTCGTTCGTGGTCCGAAAAAGAAAAGTTGAAAGCAAATTAAATTTTACGTTTTCTTAGATTCTTCGTAATAGTAACGTGTTATAATTGAGTATACATTTGTGATAAAATATAAAGAACATCGGGTTAACTTTCTTAAATCCGGGCTGGTATAGGTAAATAAATTTTATCTTATCGTTGAAGCTAAATGACCGTGATAAATGGTGGATGTTGGTTTTTATGTTACTGATTCCTGGCTGCGAGTAAGATCTGACTACCATCAATAAGAAACAAGAGTTAAAATAACGTAAATCTTGGTGGTTTTATATATCAGATTGCTACATTTTACTGTATCATCAGCAAATTACTTTTAGCGAAAGGACTGTCAATAACCTTTGACATGTGTCATTGCTTACGTGTCAGCTCATACCTTCATTTTGTGAAATTATTTGTACCTATTTTTTTACGGAACTATAAACTATTGCTAGCATTCGACCGGTAATTATCCTAGCAGTGTGTTTATGTGCTCCATAGTATACAATGGATACTGCTTTTAAGGCTTTTTAATTAGACACAGTTATGTGAAATGAAGAGCCGCTTGTGTTGTAGACATTAAATAAAAAAAACGTTACATTTTTCCTTAAATATTTGTAAACAGGTTCTGATATAAATAAAACTAATAAGAATACTATCGGACTTTATATCTAAGTTGATTTGTTACAGGAGGTAGGCGCGTGCTGCAGATCCAATGGAGCTGCAGGCATTGCTAGTGCTGTGTGGGGTAGGTGTAGCTGGCCTGGCTATGGTGTTGCTCATGGGGTTGTTCTCTGCTTCTGGTACCAGCTATGAAGAGGCCATAGCTCAACAGCGCAGGGCAACTACTGAACTCCTTGCCTTAGCTGAAAACAAAAATAAACCTAAGAAGAAAGAAAAGAAAGCCAACAAGAAGGTAAGTGAATAACGAAAATTTTTTTCAATGTCAAAAATATATCGGTAATATTGTCTATATTTACACTATAAAAAATATTGTTAGAATTTATTAGTTTAATTTTTTGGTACATTAAATTGTATGGAGCATTTTTATATTTTAGCAAGCTAAAAAGGAGAAGACTAAGGACCATGCATCTGCAATGACTGGCAGTGAACTGGAGAGTGAGGCACCTGCTGAGAGTGGTGTGGAAGATGATACTGTGCCGGCAGCCAAAGGGCATGTTGAGTTTAGCCCACCAGTTGTAGTTGATGTGCCCAGAGATACACCACCCAATGTTAAGGTAAGATCTTTTAAACACAAAATATATATCATCAACCAGATTGATGTCATTATTTTTAATATAGTACTCCCTATCTATTTGGCATCTTTCATTGTCAACAAGTGATTGCTGGAGTTCTACTAGATGAAAAAAATACAGTATAAGTACACTTTATGGGTGTCATATCTAGCTATAGCTGCATTGACAGAAGGGATGGTTTGAAAGTTGCTCTGTGCTTAAAGTTGAGGTGATGGTTTTAAAAGCAATGATGTGTTTCTGTTACTGACATGCAATAAGGAATTAACTCACCTACTTAAAATTGATGACATGAATAATTTTCCATGGTATTAATTTGGCGCTCTAAATCTAAATAGAATTGATTTTAGCTGTACCAAGTTGTAGATGCAAGTAAATTTTATTACCTTCCATTATACTTTTTATATTATTTGATTGCACAGATGGTATAGTTTTTTAGATGGTTGCCTTCTATTCCCTCTGTGCCAAGTGTTGTGTGTTTTGTAGACCACACACAACAAAAATATGTATGATCTACCAATGGTTGTTCCGAGTTTGGGTGTTCTTTGTGTCTGTTGTTTTATTGTTTGTAATGTCTAAACAATTATTCCAAGTATGGCAGATGTCTTTTATATACAAAAGAAACATACACCCAGTGAATATAAGAAATACTACCAAACAAAGCTACCTACCAATATTAGTCATAGCTTGTCTTATTCAACGATTTAATCCTAAAAGAACTTAAATTCATTTTAAAGTAATGTAGACATACTATTATTTGTTTAGCTGGTGAATGCTAATATATTTTTATGTTAAAGATATGGATGAGTTGTAAGATTACAGAAAAGAAAATGAATTTAACATGGGTGGATTTAGGTATACAAACAAATTCAAAGAGAACATAATATATCAAATCCACAATAGTCTGTGTCCACCTTGTTTCTCAAAGATTGTCTTATTTTAATTTATCAGCTTGTCAATAATTTCAAGTTCTAAGTATCTACCTTTATGTTTCTTTACACTTCTCAAGAATGCCATTCATTAATTATGTATTCAACATGGTCCTATTATATACTGTTATTCTTTCTCATACTATTAGCATTGTAAGCAAATATTAAATTGGGAGCATTATTGCATGTTTCTTATATATTTAGTGACTACGTTTAACTTATTCATATCTTTATCAAGTAATTTGCAATGATAACTAAAAAATGTTTCCGAGATATAACATTGCTTTGATAACATAATGTGTTGTTGAAATATGACAAACAAATTACCTTCTAATTATTGCTGATCTAATTGTATGTATATTTTAGCCATTTGTGACTAAATTCTTATTGGGTTGTATGTGAAATGGTGTTTATATGGGCCTGCTTTTAATAAAATATTTATGTATTTTTATGGGTTTATTATATTATAGTAATGTACAATTGAATGTTGGGGTCTGTACTATATAAAACACATATGCCTCATAGAATTCTAGTTGGGAATTAAGGAGATATATAGCAATCAGTAAAGGCTTGAAGGATATAGAGTGTATAGTGGTGTGCTGGTTCAAGCTTACTGACAACAATATGTCTGTACAGATTCGCAAACGCGGCAAGGATCCTAAAGTAAAGCCGATATTGTTAAATAAAGAGGATCCAAGCTGCGTTAGCGATCCGAGCGCAGTGCCAGAGACCACAAACACTATTGCCGTCAACCACTTTGAGGAAATGCACCCCAAAGACGAGTTTGAATTGATGCATTCAACACTCATGGCAGAAAAAGTGAGTTCCAACACCTACACACCTCCATATGTGGATATTCTCTTTTGTTTATGTGTGTATGTGTTTGTTAACTTGTGTTGGTCTTAGTGGTAGAGGATTAGATTACATGTAATAATTTGTGGACATGTGTGAATAAAAAAAAACATAACATGCAATTGTTCACTAATATAGTTTTTAGTTGTTTTAGGGTGTTTTGGTTAGCATGATACATTTAATTTGCATGTATTTAGATGTCTTTTAACATTCTATGAACCATTGCTTGATTTTAGGTTTATGTCATAAAATGTGTTATAACTCATTTTCAACAATCACACCATTAAACATGTGGCAAATACTTATTATTATTTTATGTAAACTGTTGTATAACTGTTTTATATTATATCGTGACTACATTATAATGTACTATTAAAGCATGCACGTGTGTCGGCATCTGTAAGCATGATTACTTTGTATCGATAACTGTTTATACATACGTAAATGTTGCGATAAATGCATGTTACGATTCATATATGACCTTTGCTATATCGACGTAATACAATCGTTGTTATTAGGTATCGGAGAAAGTAGAAGATGTTGTGGAAAAAAAGGAGAAGACTGTGAAGTCGGCGAAGGGTGGCAAGCCTGTAGCCAAGCCACCTGCACCCGTGGTAGAAGTAGCGAAGGAAGAGCTCACCCGTGAGCGACACAACAGCGGCGAAGGGATAAAGGAGCAGCGTAAAGGTAAACTACTAACATATAATACATACTACGCCATTCATTTATGCCATCTCAGTTACACTTATTTTCATATCTAGGAAGCTACTATATATGTTTCCTATACAATAATTAGGCAAAAAGTTGGAGAGGAAGTCGCCTACTGAGGAAGTAGTGGAAGTTCGTGAGGAGATAGTGCCTCCATTAAACGCCCCGCAGCCGAGTGAGCTAACCACGGAAAAGTTGCTGAAGCAAGCGCTGGCGGCCGCTCCACCGCCGCCGCCGCCTGCCGCTGCGTCCTCTCCACCTGGCGGCAAGAACAAGAAAAAGAAGACAGAACCTAATGTTCTCTCTCTTATGGGTAAGTTTTTTCTTTCAGTTACAGCCATAATAAGTCTAGTGAGACAAGATTACTTACTCAATAAGAGCAAGCAAGAGTAGTTAATTTGAATTGATTTCATTTATTATTATTGTTATAATGATAACTGAAGAAGTATAATTCCTAAAGAAATTTGCAACTGAGTAAACTCCTGCTGTTTTACGGCCGTATATGAAGCTACTTTAGTACTGTAAAAACTTTTATATGTGCTAAATACCGAGTAATCTTTGTCTCTCGCTGGGAGTGCTACTTCTGAAACCAAGCAATTATGTCTATAGATATCATACCTGTTCCCTAACCTAGCTGTATCTACGGTAAGTGAAGAGAGGTATGGTGATTTTATATGTTGTTGTGGTGTCGCAGCGGGTGACAGCAGCGGCGTTAACGTGGCAGAATTGGTGCGCGTTGTGCGCGAGGCGGCACTGAGTCGCACCGAGATACAGATCCTCACCGATGCGCTGCTCAACAAGCACCACGACCCACTGCCTGAACACTCCGAATGGTCTGAGGTAGGTACCATTTCAAGCCCTTACTGCTCTTTAGGTAATGCAACGAATTACAACTAGACAGAGCACATCCGAATGCTACTTCCAGAGCTGCAAGTGGTCATAGTCTGTAGACTGTAAGTCTTTGTAAAATCCATAATTGCTGTTTCTAACTTTAATCTTTCTTCATCTGTTTGTAATCTGTTCCACATTGTATCTAAATAGGCTCTTTGACGCTGTTGAATAAATTTAAAACTGTGTTTAAGCATGGCTCCATCATGTAGAGTCAAGTCTAAAATTTGGTTTACCAGTTTTATCACAAATGGCAGACTACAAAGATATGGAATGCTTCATGATTTTGCGTGTCATCCTTCATAGTCTACTGTATACATTCATATGTGATCATGTTTACATCTACAGTCACCTAGGCTTATTGCTAACTACCATATGGCAGAATACAAAATAAACTTTTAGAAATTAATAAAACAGACAAAAAACCTCAGAAAACGCTGCGATGCTGGTATAGTTTCCTGTGAGACTGACTCTATATTTTGCAGTTAAATTACATTACTTTATTTATTAGCTATTATTATTACACATAGCATATTCGAACTAAAATATTTATCAAGGAGGTCACGATATTGAATTACCTATTCTAATATATATATATATATATATATTACATATAAAGTTAACATTCCGTGACATAAATCATTGTATTAAATCCGAGTATTGTACGGACAATCTTTATCGGCGTGCTCAATCGACAGTGATTATATAAATAAGCCGCTCACCCTTCACGTTTATTACTTTATGACATGCTCAAATCGATGAAGCGACCGTTAAGAGACGAGAGATAGTGCCAAAGTTTATCACACTTATCTGTTTCTTTGTAGTTTCTGATTTCGATGTTACACAATTTTATAACTACTTACTCTTCGGTAAATCCTTCGTGATTCTTTAAGTTGTAGCCTTACCCAATGATTTTATTGTATTTCTTCACAATCGAAGAAACATAAGTTATATTAGTATGATTTCTCTTTTAACTTTAGCGCCATAATTCCGATCAAATAGATAATTTAAATTTAAAAATATAAATGTCGCATAAACGGCAAATGGGTAGGTACATTTCTGTTTCATCCTCAATTATTAAAACGATTATCTCATTTATTTGAGTTTGTGGTCTGATTGGGTAAACTGGAAAATATAATATAATATTCTACCACATACACACAACACCATCTAGCTCAAACTAAGCAGAGCTTGTACTATGGGTACTAGACAATGGATAAACATACATATATACTTTTTTTTTTGTAAATACTTACATATTATACATAGAAACACCCAGACCAAGACAAACATCCATGTTCATGCACACAAATGTTTGACTTGTGCGGGAATCGAACCCGCGACCTCAGGCGTGGCAGTCGGTTACACTAACCACTACGCCACCGAGGCCGACAAATGAGAACAATAACAAATATAAGTACAAAACTTGTCTGTGGGACTGCTTAGTGGTTTAAATAGCCACAGAGCCGCTGTCGTCGTAGCAAATAATGTTGTAAGTTCAAATCACATGGGGTTAATATTTGTCTGTCAGTATCTGAATTTCGAATCTATGTATATGTACCTCCTGTTTGTCCGTTGCTTTGATTCCTAGTGTAAAGGGATAGTCTTGCCATTATAAATTAATCTTAACTACCCTAACTAAAATTTAAAATGAGAATGTGAGTTTGTTTGTTTTGCTTTCACGCTTTAACTACTCGACCGATCGTCATAAAATTTCGCATACACATGACTACCTATGTGAAATGATGAAAGGTATCTCCTATTCTGCACACTTTGTCAGGTGAAATTAGAGACCTTTCATCCAAGAAAAGGTACTGTTTCGGAAGGATAGTTTAATGACAAAATCTAGATTAACGCAAGCGAAGCCGCGGGCAATATCTAGTGTAATAATTATAATCCTTCTATTATTTATTTAGGTCACCGGAAGTGTTACGTTTAAGTGCATAAATGGTGTCGCTCATTCCATCTAGAAAGTGAAAGTAGTTACTTAAGATATGTTGCACAACGGAATTGCATGTTTACGCGTGCGTAATTGTGTTACGTAACGATTGATACATTCTTTATATCTGTATTACCTATAGGGTCCCAACGATCCCATGCAAAAGCTGAAGAAGCAATTGGCTGACAAGGAAAAGGCACTCGCTGATGAAGTGGAAGCATCTCAGGCTCTTCACGCCAAACTGAAGGAACTCAGGTAAGCAGTACTATTGACCTATACATATGTACGGATACAGCCTGCCTAGTGCCTACACTGTTGTGTAAAAACAATTATAATAATGTCCTCCAGACCGAATTTCGGTCACGGCGGCCGATCTTATCGAGACTGACCATCTGCGCAGGAGATATTATAGTGCATAAGCGTGTGCGCAAACACAAGTGCACACATTGTTCCCTAACTCGCATGGTCCGATGGGACGGTAATCAGACACGACCGGAAAGAGACCAAGCGCAGGACCAACAACTTTACGTGCTTTTCGAAGAACAGGGGTGCCTAACACCGCTAACTGCCTAATTCTAGGCTGCTATTGAGATTTCTTAACAGAAAAACCTAATACTTAATTTTTTTATTGGTCCGACCCGGGATTCGAACCTGAGACCGCATGCACAGCAGTCGCATTCACTACCGCTGCGCCACGGAGGCAACACTATTGTGTATGCAGGTTATGTAGATGTGAACACTGACGACACATACTCACACAATACATGTAAAGCTTCACATCTGTATAGGCCCGAAGGTGTAGGCAGATAAGTGTTAAGCTGCGTATACATTACGCGCGGCAGCCGCGCGAGCTTATGTTCGACTAGAGAAAAGAAAGAAATTTGTTTATTTCGTACAGAGCAAAGACAATTAATTAAAACAATATAAACAAACATATTATACATATTAAAAAACAATATGTGTATGCCCTCGCCGAAAAGGGTCACCACCTCAGCATTAGCTGGGCACCCAAATTGAGTGCACCAGCGCTGGTTTTCAGTTGGTCACCCGATACCGTGGTGCACGGACGGAGGCAAATGCTTAACATTACAACAAAAATACAATAAATGTGGTTCTGCTACATACATACACAAGGAAAACGTATAGGGCATATTAAATTATGTTTATAAATTCGGTACATTTCAAAAATACGACAACAGGGGTAAAAAAAATACATCACCATCGAATAGGTAAATAAAATTTAAGAAGGTAGGTACAAATATAATATAATAGAGCAGACGTACATTTGCCGCGCGAGCCAAAATAAAGATATGAATTTAAGTAGATCGCGGCAAGCGATCCATCTCGAATATCAGACCAATTAGTTTCACAACAAATCATTGGCGCCATACAATCGTATGAGTAGACGACACTTTTCGTTGTCCATTCTGCGTATTACCGCGCGAGCGAATTTTAAAATCCACAACCGACCCAACTGCGCGCGAGCAGGCGACTGAAACTTCTTTGATGCGGCCTCAAAAACCGACAATGATCGGTTCGCTCCGCGGCACGTTCGAGCGCAGCAATGTTCGAGCGACCCGGTCTCCAAATCGCGCGGCCGCCGCGCGAGCCAATATTCGAGGGTTTGCTGCGCGTAATTTGTACGCAGCTTCACATATACGCCGCCTGATTACCTGTTGCATATCGATCCTGTTGATATTTAAGGCTCATTTTCATTGGCTGCTAGATCGCGTGTGGGGAATACCCGCGTGCTGCATATCGACTGAGATATCGATGGCGCACTTTCATTAGTCGTTAGTCCATATTCGGGGACTCCCCGCTTGCGGTAAAACGACTAAGTTAACGACCAGTGAAAATGAGCCTTTATCGGGTATGTTGAAACACAATTGATCTAACAATGTGTTTCGTCTTTTGTCGACGATGTGTCGTATAACTGAGGTTACCGATCGACTTCTAACTCTAAGTGTTAATAGTTTTTCTGATACCTTATCGCCTTAGACCTAGTTACCTTCTTTTTAGATCAAATATCGACAAAATAGTTCTTGATTTTAAAGACCCGATCCCATTCCTTACCTAATCGCACTGCACAGCAAAACAAAAAAATTTCGCTATTTGGCTCGATCGCACTAACGTTTTTGGTGCACGAGCTTCTAAAGTTTGACCACTGGCGCTACCGCCGCGTACCTACTAAACTTTGCGGTCGTGCTGCAACTTTGCGACGCGAGCGCGACGTTAATTGTCGATAGTGACAGTGCACGTCTGTGTATTTGTGTGCAGGGCGCAGCTGAATGCAGAGCGCGTGCGCGCGGGCGGTGCGATGCACGCGGCGCGCGCCAGCGACGCGGCCGCCGCCGCCGCGCGCCAGGACCTGTTGGCGCTGCAGGCGCGCTGCCAGCGCCTCGCCGACGACAACGCGCAGCTCACCAACGACAAGCTCGTGGTGAGTATGACTACTGGCGCTAACTGGACGCGGCGACAAGGTCACTCACTGCTCACTATTCGCGCTAACTGGACGCGCGATAAGGTCACTCACTGCTCACTACTCGCGGTAACTGGACGCGGCGACAAGGTCACTTACTGTTCACTACTCGCGCTAACTGGACGCGGCGACTAGGTCACTTACTGCTCAGTACTCGCGCTAACTGGACGCGGCGAGAAGGTCACTCACTGCTCACTATTCGCGCTAACTGGACGCGCGATAAGGTCACTCACTGCTCACTGTAACTGGACGCGGCGACTAGGTCACTTACTGCTCAGTACTCGCGCTAACTGGACGCGGCGAGAAGGTCACTCACTGCTCACTACTCGCGGTAACTGGACGCGGCGACTAGATCACTTAATGCTCAGTACTCGCGCTGCCCGGCTCAGCCGGCGCACACTTCCTCGCACCATTCTCCTGTCTTCTGTTTTTGATGTTGACCTCTCTATTACAGTTGCAGTCCAAGTTGGGCGCCGAGGGCGAAGTTCAGGCGCAGCGCGTACAATTGGAGATGCACATCCAGAGACTGTCTGAGGTTAGTAATATAGCTATATGTCCTGTCTGAGAAGCGTAATATAAACGTATCTTCGCCCTTTGACCATGTATTAGTGGTAGCTCGGGGTCAAAGTGAGGATATTTTGTTACTCTTTCGTCCAATACCTTTGGATAAAGCAAATTATAATTTTATATCGCTACTACCTATATGTAAGGCAAAGCTAGACCTAGACCAGCGACGTCATTTAATTAGGACTTACGTTACCACTTTCACTCGCACACTCGCTCGTAGCTTGACGACTACTGGATAGCCCTTTGATTACTCAGTAACCACTAACTTGTTACAAATATTTCACTCTGATCGCTTATATCGTTATTCGTCGATTGTAGGAATAAATCTAACTGGTATTTTTTGCATTGGAAATGCTTAATGTATATAAGCCTTCGTTTCGAAGCAGACGAAGAAATTAGGCCAGTCTCGCCGAAAGTACTATTAAAAAAACTGGCTAAGTGCGAGTCGGACTCGCGCACGAAGGGTTCCGTACCATTATCTATAAAAACGGCAAAAAATCATGTCTGTTGTATGGGAACCCCCTTAAATATTTGTTTTATTTTAATTTAATTATTTATTTTTAATGTGAATATAGGTATAACTAAATATTCTGTGTATATTTCAAGCGTATACCTTTTGCCGTTATCAATATCGAGCAAAAACGAGCAAAAAAATCACGTTTGTTGTATGGGAGCCCTCTTAAATATTTATTTTATTCTGTTTTTTAGTATTTGTATTTATAGCGGCAACAGAAATTCATCATCTGTGAAAATTTCAACTGCCTGTCACGGTTCATGAGATACAGACTGGTGACAGACGGACAGCGGAGTCTTAGTAATAGGGTCCCGTTTTACCCGTTGGGTACGGGAAGTAAAAATACGGTATGTCCATTATTGTCCATGCTTTGCATTTGAGTACGGTCGGAAAGAGCTTCGAAACAAACGACTACGACGTCCCATACAGCGTGGCGCGCGCTTGCCTACGCCGCATAGCACGTGCTCCACCGCTGACGTTTCAGATTCGCATAATAATTGTTCCACGAGTCGCTTCTTCGCTCCTACATTCTTTCATAGGTTCTCAGTGAACTGAAAGGCCATCAAGTGAGGTACGTGTCGAAATAAAATATTATTATAATCTATATTTCCAGTGTACAAGAATCGGTACTGCGATCTGTTTTCCAAAATAAAACACGAATACGTTTTGTCATATCTTTACTTGAAATTTTTGCGACAAATGTCAAGAAACAGATTTTTGTGAATAATCGTAGTTGAATGCGTATCCAATCGAATGAGATAGCGAACGTTCCTAATTCGATTCAACATACCACAGATAATCATAGTCATTTTGTGATTACGTGCCTGGTGTATGTAAGAGCTGAATATGCTTAGACTGATGCTAATGAGGGCTATCGCGCTTGAATACATTCATCAGCCCGATATAGTGCGATATCCACTAGCACCTCTAGCGGTTCACCGCTAGTGAATAGTAAGGTCTCTAGACCTCATACTTAGTTAAACAGTAATTATAGAAACAGACAACTATTACTGCTAATCGTGGCTTTTGACAGCAGCTGTGAAAGGATTGACAGGACCTTACTCAATAGTGGCGACGTCTGGTGAGCACATAAACGATAGCCCCCATTCGTCTGTTTCAATTATTGTGTTATGTTGAGATATTAGCAAAACAACCAATATCGTCTTAATAACCGTAATTTCGTTAAAAAGAAGAGCATTAGAAATGAATGTTTCATTTATATCTTCGCATTTTCATATCTAAAATATTTCAAATTCGAAAGTATTTATTTATTTATTTGGTTAACTCCCAGCATATATATGTTACAATTTAGTGAAAATTTAGATTATAGTTCTTATATACATGCCACTTACAAGCTAACACAGCATTCATAGTTGAGACAACAAAATTATGGTAACTGTTTACAAACAATGTTCATAAAAAGTAAACCTTAAATATAAATTAACATTACATTGCGTTTAAAATATTGTATGTATTTACTAGTGACCAACCGAACTTTCAGCTTAGTTTCGGCAAGGAAACGAAATGCGGCTTAGTTTCGGTTTCGTTTGTCATCCAGCCAAAACCATGGTCGAAACCGAAACTGAATTCGGTTTCGCGCTCGATCGGCAATATTCGGTGCACTGTCATAGTCGTGTCATAACTTGTTTGTGATTGCGTTGCGAACTTTGCGGTAGTTTGTTTTGTTTGTTGTGAAATTACAAGTGAAAAATTTAGTATGAATACTGATAATTATCTGTCCATTAAAATTAGTCATAGTTGTAACTCAATTAAGCTTTTCACAGTATTTTTCAGTTCGAGAGAAACTCTTTATTTTCATCCCTCAAGTATCGTTTGCATTAAAAATGTTTAGTTGTTGTAGGTACTTTCATTTATATTTGATTGTAGTTCATAAACAAGAGTGCCATACAAAATGACCAATGTTTAGAAGATAATATTTAGTTCTTAAGGTAAGGAGTATTGTTTGTTTTTTTACCTAAACATATTATGTAAATGTTATTTTTTTTTTAGGTTTGTGCCTTTTATTTTATGCAATTCGTAAATAATATTAAAAAGCAGTAGTTCGTATATTTATTTCAAAAAACACAAATGATTTATTTGAAATAACCAGTGATACTATGTTATGGCATCAATAATTAGATCGGGCACGCCACAATCGTGGCGGTAAGTCCCGTGTTCGAGGAGTGGCTGGAGAGGCGGCATGGCGCCCTCACCTTCCGGCTGACACAGGTAACGACTGGCCATGGTTGTTTTGGCCAGTTCCTGTGTCGTATACGCCGGCAAGAGACGCCCGGTTGTTATCACTGCGGCGACTGCCGCGACGTTGTTGAGGACACGGCGCTGCACACTGGCGGTTTGCACCGCCTGGGCATCGCAGCGCCGTGAGTTGATCGCGGCAGTCGGATTGGTTGCCCCCTCGCTCCCGGCCGTAGTTCAGTCTATGGTCCGGAGTGAGAGGTCGTGGAACGCCGTCGCCTCCTTCTGTGAGGAAGTGATTTCCATCAAGGAGGCGGCGGAGCGGGAGAGGGAGCGTTTAAACCCTCTCCCCAACCGCAGAACCGGGCGCCGGAGGGCGCGAGATGACCTCCAGCCACCCTGAGGTTTGACCTGGGGGTGGCGGGCTTTGTGGGCCTGCCCGCCATCCGTTCAGCACCAGGTCTGAGAGGCGGCGTGCGTGTTCCCACGCGCGCCTCTGTGTCGTGTCCGTCTCCCCTCTAGGGGGGCAGACAGTAGGGACTTTAAAGGTCACCATTTGGCAGGTCTTTTGTGCAGTGGCCTGGCGTTTTATACGGCGAGCTGAAACCTCGGCGGGGTCGCGACCGTATGTGAAAGTGATTCGCGCGGCCCCGCCGATAGTGGTTTGTCGAGGAACACCGTGGTAGGTTTAGTCGGTATTCCGGGAGGTCTCTTCTATCGTTTTAACATCTTTCTTTTACCCCGGCGAGTCCGACATAACCCCTCCGTCCGCCCCCGCGGAGGGGTATGCGTCAATGCACACCCCACGTAAAAAAAAAGTAATAATTAGATAGGTAAGTTAAAATATCAGAGACTGAGTAATTAATATTTGATTTAAAAATAACTGATTATATCTGACTATTTTATTTTCGCACGAACACACGACTCTATATGGAAGTTTCGGTTTCTGCCGAAACTGAGACTGAAGCAGACATTCGGTTCCGGCCGAAACTGAGACCGAAGCCGACATTCGGTTTCGGCCGTAAAAACTAGTTTCGGTCGAACACTAAATTTTACACGTCTGTCCTTTTTGTAACTGTTTATTGGATCGAACGAGGCGATCGTTACAAACTTAGTCGAGAAATAGATGATGAAATAATGTTTCAAAATTTGTAAATATTGATAAACCTTGCTAAAACCTAATTATTATCAGGATGCGTCATTAATTGTTAGTAATCGTAGACTAAACATAAGCCTGTTACTTCAAATTCAAAACACTGAAGAGAGTACTTTCCATCGTAGTAAAACCTTAATAATAACCGTAATTACCGTGGGAGAGCCATGCTTCGGCACGAATGGTCCGGTTCGACCGGAGTGATACCACGGCCTCACAGAAAACCGGCGTGAAATAGCGTTTGCGTTGTGTTTCGTCGAGTGAGTGAGGGTACCGGAGGTCCAACCATCTCCCCTCTTCTGGTGGGAGCAAATTTAAAAGGAACGCAACACACTTGTGATTCCTCTGATGTTGCGGGTGTCCATGGGAGGCGGTAATCCCTTACCATCAGGCGATCCGTCTGCTCGTTTGCGTCATATTCCATAAAAAAAACTTGTTGTCCATTTTTTCACTCGTTAAGTTTTATTTATTTTGATACCATAGAATTTATATAGCGTTTATAACATTATTTACGACCATTACAAATAAAATACATTAATTTTGTATGTCGCATTACGAGCCTTTTTGTGTTCACACATGACTTGGTCGTGACTGGTTATGCAATTAATCTTTGACAATATTTCATAGTGCACTTAACTACTGAAGTGATTTTCACTCGATTTAGGCATTTTGTGTGGCATGTATAATAATTTATTTAGTTATGTATGGTTATACAAGAAACAACAGAGGGTTGTCAGTTTTTGTCGGGCAGATGCATCCAAACTGTGGTTGACGGTGATTGCTCTAACCGCATGGTCATAAATGCTGGCGTCCCGCAAGGCCCTGTATTGTTCCCGACGCTTTTCTTGCTGCATGTCAATGATATGTTGTCAATTGACGGCATTCATTGCTATGTGGATGACAGTACTGGGGATACTCATTAAACGGGCCTCGTTAATATATCTAGGTCCACAGTAAAGGAAAGCTGCGAACGGCTTACGTCTGAAATGGGGAATACTTTGGATACAGTATCCGAATGGGGAAGACAAAATTTAGTCGTGTTTAACCTAGCTAAGACAGAAGCCTGCGGGTTCACCGCTAAGAAAAATTCACTGTGTCTCCACAACACGTCTCTCACCATCTCCAAGAATATTGGAATCCTTGGCTTCGACATTTTAAGTGATGTACAGTACCCTGGTCATTTAGAGAGTAAGGTCAAGCTGGTTTCCAAAGCGGTACTTCACTGCGGAGCAAAGACTGCTTCTAAATAAGTCGCAAGTCCGGCCTCACATGGAGTACTGCAGTCATCTCTGGGCAGGACCACCAAAATACCAGCTTGATCCTTTTGACGCGGTACAGAGACGAGCCTTGAGTATTGTCGATGGGCCCAAACTCACAGGCGGTATTGAGCCATTAAGTCTCAGAAGGGACTTTGCCTACCTTTGTATGTGTTCTTCAAAAAGAGCGTTAAAAGGTTTTACAGGGTTGGCATCGCGCAAGTGATGCCTCTGGTGTTGCAGGCGTCCATAAGCTATGATAACCACTTACCATCATGTGAGCCGTATGCTTTTTTGCCACTTTAGTAGTATAAAGAAAGAAAACCAGTGATCATTTAATTAGTTTAATATTTTTTTAAATATTATATCCGTCTTGTATCGTTCGCAAAGAATTGACGAATGCTTAAACACCGGATACAAAGACTCACCCAAAGAACGATCTTGACGTCTCGTGGTATACGTTAGTAGCATAAGGGTTTTTGTTAGCCAGTCCATATTACTAGTCCATATACTCTGTTTGAAAATAGTAAGTCTTGTAGACGGTAAATATACGCGATTGGATTGGAGTTAGTAGTCGTGTAGCGAGGGTATGAGTGTACAGTCAGCGACATAAGTAGCTAAACACTGTGTATATGTGTGCGTGTGCGCAGTCAGAGGTGGCGCTAGTAACGCAGCTGGCGGTGATTAAATCCACTATCTGTTTACTATAACTGTTATAGTAGTAGTAGTCAATGCTAGTTTTGTATACAAAACTAGCCTTGATTACAATTTTAAAAGATAGAAGCAATTGAAACATCGCATTATTTATTGCTGAATGGGCTTGTGCGCAGTAAGAGGCGGCGCTACTAACGCAGTTGGTGGTGATTACATCAACTATCTGTTTACTATAACTGCTATATTATAATTTTAAAAGATAGAAGCAATTGTTATCGCGTTACTTATCGCTGAGTGTATGTGTATATGTGTGAGTGTGCGTCTGCGCAGTCGGAGGCGGCACTGCTGGCGCAGCTGGCAGCGCAGCAGGGCGAGCTGGCGGCGCTGCAGGGCGAGCTGGCGGCGCACGCCCTGGAGGCGGGTCAGCTGCGCCTAGAGGCGGGCGCGGCACGCGACGCCGCGTGCCTGGCGCAGCAGCACGCCGCAGACCTCGCGCAGCAGCTCGCCGAGGCGGCGCGCGCGCGCCAGGACCTCGACGCGCAGCGACACGCCGCGCTGCACGCCGAGCGACAGGCGCAGGAGCGCCTCGCAGGTACATACACCTCTATACCATCAATAGCGGACTAACGGCGAGAAGGAAGGAGTGGGCGTCTAGTCCTACGGCGCCCTCTTGTTTTCTTAATCTAGTCCTAAACAAGGCTTTAAAATATGCTTTGTACCCAAGAGGTAGTTTGGAGATGGACTGCCCATACAAATATGATCTCATACAAATAAAATACAAGTACAAAAATACAATCTCAAGCGGTTATTTACAATTGATAAATAAAATTTACTACTACTGCAAATCTTTCTAATGTCTATAGATTTAGTTCCAGTTTCACTTATGTGTTCCACTTCTTATATTTTTACTATCCTCGGCCATTTGCTAAATACTAGAAAACGAATGAAAAATTATCTTTGATCTAAAATTAATCAAGAGCGACTCGTTAATCTGTCCGTACTTTCAGTTGAAAGTTTCAAAATAAATTCATTTCACTGAAGCTAGTTTAGTTAGTTTTTCAATGTCGCACAAATAGTACATGACGACCAAAATTCCTGCCTGCCTGTGCGCCTATAAACTATTCAAGCCATTTCTAACTGCCAATTGTCAAATTAACAAACTACAAGTACAGTCGTACCGAAACGAAGTCAAAATATTGTGTATCAACACCACAGCGGCCGTAGTAGGACCCATATATTCATGCTTTCATTAAATTTTACGAATTAAAACTTTTGTGAATTCTACTTAGACCCATTCAAGTATTACGTTAACAGATTTTTTGCAATTATTGACGCTCCATCCCCCTCGTCAGCAAAAGTAAGCAAAGCTCTTACCCCCTACCCCCATCCTGTCTCATTCTTACATAAACATTAGTACATGCATTCATAAATGTGTTTTGGTTTCTTTATTGATTCATAAGCAGCAGTTATATTATAACTTATAAGTCTATAAATAAGAAATATGCTTGGAACAGAGGACTTTAACGCAGATAATATTCCTAAAAATGAGTTTCGTTTTCAAGTATAGACAGGTAGGGTTGCCATATGTGTTCAATACAAAATCGACCAAATATTGAAGAAAATCCGAAAAAGTAAAAAAATTATATACTGCTGACGTAATCACCATCCAGAACCCCCCATTCGCCATGTCATCAAAAAAAGCAAAACAAAGACCCCTCCTGTAGTGCTTACGTAATACCTGAATGGCCCATTAGGCACAATAAGTTGTATTATTGAATTCAAATTTTTAACGATATCCTTACTTTTTGTAGCTATGACAGATCTTCAAAATGAAGTTCAGAGATTGGCGAGCCGTGCTCAGACCGCTGAAACTAACGCAGAAAACATAAAGGAAGAATCTGAGAAACAAAAACAACAGGTGAGTCATAATATTCATTACTAGCTGGTACCTGCGACTTCGTCCGCGTAGATTTTAACTAAAAACTGTTTGTCGCCGCGGAACCCAACTATATTTCTCTGCCCAAGGTACTTAAATGGCGTAGTTTTATAGTGTAAAGCTAGATAATAGCATGGCTTACTCAAAAACAACATTTAAATATGCGTCGTTAGATTACACGCTGTCACAGAATGCGTAAGAAAAATAAAGATTCACAGCTCCTCCCCCGTAGGTGATAGCGTGATAATATGTAGCTTATATGTTGACCCGACCTGTTAGTAATATACATGCAAAATTTGAAGTAAATCCATGCAGTACTTATTGATTTTATCCCAGACATACATACAGACAAACAGACAAAAATTCTAAAAACTATATTTTTGGCTTCGATATCGATTGTAGATCACGCCCCAAGTATTCTTTTAAAAAATATTCAATGTACAGTTTTGACTTTCCTACGATTTTATTATATGTATAGATAATTAATATTAATGATAATTATGTATGTATGCTGGGTGTAAGGGACGGCGTACACGTACGACGAAAACTTTAGCAAGACATCTCTCTATAGCTACTTATCTGGACGCAAACTTCTATTAATCATTAAAACGCAATATTTAGATTTTACATTGATTAATTGTCATTAATACGCGGTACGCAATGGATTGCTACCAATACAACGAACCGGGGAATTACCTCTGCGCGCAGAAACAGCTGATCTATTTAAATCACGACGATTTAATAACATTGCTGTTTTAGTAAAATGTGAAATGAAGAATGAATTTTATTGAAGAAAAAACGCTTAGGGAAACAAAAAAGGACATAGGATAACTTTCATCTAGAAAAAAATACTGTAAATACTGTTATTTACGCGAGTGAAGCCGGAGGCGAAATCTAGTAACCAAATAATTTTACAATTGATAAAAATTATCACTATTATATGCAACAATTAGAAAAAGAGCATGCATGTGTGTGAGTATGATGCGCGCGCTTGTGGGTGTGTATAAGGGTAATTCTGCGTGTGTGTGTGTGTGAGTGTGATTGACGCGCGTGCGTGTGTGTGTGCTTGTTAATATATGCAGATTTTTATTTTAACATGCGTTATTATGATCCTCAGTTGACGAGCGAGCTAGCTGCGCTTCGTGAACAGTTGTCCGCGAGCGAAACAGAGCTTGCTGAACTGAAGCAACTGAAGGTTGTGCCCGCGCAGAATGGACTGCCCGCCAATGACCAACTTAAGGTTTGTTACAACTCGTTAATTGTTCTAATAATAGGTGTCTGACATCTATTTGAGGGATATTTTTTATAATTATCTCGTTAGGCTTTTAACATAAATATGTCCTGAAGTTCTCAAGATAGCATGGAAGGATTAGTTTACGAAGGATCCCATAAAATGTTGTTGCGATTTCTGTTGGTAAATTCTCAGTAGTTACACGGTGTCTGGAAATTACTTTATATGTAAAAATATAAAAGGCGAAATGTGTGTGTGTAAAAGATCTGTACGGTTTATTAACCTCACAAGTAACCGCGTCAGCGACATACGGCACGGCGCACTTGACCGCGTCAGCGCATTACAATACTTATACATTTATTTGTTTCAATTATTCACTTTACAATAAGTCTTTAGCAAGATAAACTCGTGTATCAAGTAAATAAATATATTCCAATCATCAAGGATTTTTCATTTAGCAAGATATATCAAGTGTGTCGTTCGGCAGCATCAAGGCAACCGCACGACAAGATCATTGCTTCTTCTTATAAAGATATATATGTAACCATGAGTGAGAGTATTTTTTAATATAAAATAAATTATTAATTTACAATAAGGGACTCGTTCGCGCAGATTGTTTCATTCACGAGATAACACACATCTCGTCTAAGGCAAATATATTGTTATCTCATTGCTGTTTTGTTTTTAAATAACTGATAACTATACAGATAGCTGGTATTATAATGGTTTAAATAAGCATATTTCGTTATTAACATTATACCAATTTATAAAACGCAATTTTTTTAAGTAATACCATCCTACGATGACTAGAGAAAATTCTCGACTCATAAATAATTGAATGTCGTGCATAGCAAAGACTTCGTAAATGCCAGTTCTAGTTCTCAATGCGTATCAAGAGTTATTGAAAACCAATTTTAAAAGCATTGCGTATAGTAACGGATAATATACGACTTCATGGATGGCGTAATGGTTTAAGGGGTCGCCTCGCCTCTACCGCTGCGCTGAGTGTTGTGGGTTCGATCCCCACACGGGACAAAAATTTGTGTGATTCACAAATAGTTGTCCTGAGTCTGGGTGTTCATTGTCTCTGTTTTTTTAAGGTTTGTAAATTCCCCTGTGACACAGGAATAATTCCTAGTGAGGAAAATTTCGTTTTTAGAAAATAAAAAATTTACATATTCACAGGGTAAACGTAGACATTCACATATTAATTCTCAATTATCAAAGTGCATGTCCTATCCCAATTACAAATATGCAGAGCAGGTAGACAACATGCAAAAACTAATACTTCATGCCTAACTAAGATGAAATGTTTCTTCAGTGAGTAAGTGTATTCTAGTTCTTAATTTGTAACAAGTAAGGTATTTTATTGGGTGTTGTCAGACGGCTGAGCTTGCCAAAGTGGAGAGTATCGTAGAGGCGCTTCGTGACGAGTTGGGAGTGGCGCAGCGTGCCACGCGCGAGCAGAGAGACCACGTCGCGCGTCTACAGGAACAGCTCGCGACTTACCAGGACAAGAACAATGTGAGCACGACCTCCCACTTGTACCACTAACAATACACAACAAACCTATATCTGAGACACAGTTTTAATAAGGACACTTTCAAATTAATAGTTTCCTTTAATATAACGTACCTATACTAAGAGACCCGTTGCAAGTTTGCAATACATAAGCCATATTTATGAATCACTACTAAACAAGAGAGGGAGGGGATGGGATCCTGGTTTACTACGGGTGGTGACGGAGAGAGGTGTAAAAAATAGGTCTCGCAGTATGGGTACGTTCCTTAATAATACTATGAAGGATTTTTCAATTCTATTTTCTACTGTATAAATAAATTAACAACTCTTGCATGAATATTTTTCGATTAAATAGAGCTCCTCTATCTATTTTTAACATAATTTAATAAAATGTGACTCGTCCCGCTTAGGAGTTGCGAACTAAAAACTGGAAAGTAATGGAGGCGTTACAATCCGCCGAAAAGGCACTTCAGACGAAAACGGCAAGTGCGTTGCCGGCCCAAGACTCGCTGCGCGTAAGTGACCGCTTTATCCTTCCGTACATACATACACCTGATTAGTCGACGTGCAACACCACGCACGTACATCTTCGGCCGGCCTCGCTTTGTTGTATATACCCATTGCTGACATACTTATGCACTCCTCATACTGGGCAAGTAAATACCGCCTGATGGGTGGACACTTAGGCTACGGACACGAAGTCAGCGGGCGCGGGGCAGCGGCGGTGCGGTGAGCGGCAGACGCAGATCCGGTTTCGAAGCCAGCGGGCAGTTCGTGCGGCGCTAGAGCGGCAACGAGTTCTGTTATGAGGAATTAGTGTCTTAGTTCGCGAATTAAACAGCAATGACAGAATTTTTATGACATAAACGTTTGTAGTTAAAAGACAAAAACTTAAATGCACAATACTACATCAATGCAGACGCGCGGTCATCGTTAGACTGGCGCGCATCACTCGTACGCCGCTCTCCGCCGCACTGCCTTCAGGGCCAGTTCCATATAAATCTATGCATTAAACGCGCCGCTCACCTCGCCGCCGCCGCCCCGAATCCGCTGACTTCGTGTCCGTAGCCTTAGTTAGACGGCAATGACTGTAAATCGAGTTGTAAAATGAAATTATAAATAGCACAGTAGCAAAATGTACAGTCCTAGATAATGTGGATGTATGTGTGAGAATGTAGAGGAATGGTTACGTTGCGTAGGAGGCGATAGCTCAGGCGCAAGAGGCGCAGTACAACGAGGTGGCCACAGTGTTGCGTGCCGCGTGCCCGCACGCCGCGCCGCGTTCAGGCGCTGGTCCCGCGTGGCTGAACGCGTTCGCCGACAGCCTGAAAGAAGAGCTGGCGGCACGTGACACCCCCGCCCCCGCACATGCCCCAGCGCCTGCCCCCGCTGCCGACAGTGAGGAGACAGAGGAGCGGCTCAAAGATCTACAGTTCCAGAACGAACAGTCGCAGGCCCTCGTCGAGAAATACAAGAGGATTATTGTCGATACCGTAAGTTACTTACTAACAACGTGTGAATGCCACACAGGGTTGGATGCAATATAGTAGTAGTCTGAACATTCATCTCTGACCTTATTATTCCATAACTTATATTCTAACATCATAAAGGTATTCACGGACACTGACGCCTCTCATAAAAATAAAATCATCAAAATCTCATAAAAATAATGATTTATAAATTAATCAATCAGACTACATTTAATTACAATTTAATTTGTCTTGCTCATCCACCTAATCCCAATTCGTATTTTTAGAAAATGTGATAAAGCTAATTGATATCTAGTTTACAGTAATAAATACTGGCTTGTAAAAAGCCTTAGGACTACTATAAGTAATGCACAGTAAAGCTATATTTCTAACTAAAATAAATATACGTAAAAACAGGAAGGAGTACTGAGCCGCCTACAACAGAACGTGACGCTAGAGGAACAGAGATGGGCACAACAACTTGCCGACAAACAACGAGAATTGGACGAACTGCGGCAACGTACCGTCTCGCAGGTGACGTCATCTTACCACTTACGAACACCAATATTCGACATTCAAAACTTTACTGTTGAACGCAATTTAAAATAAGAAACATGTATTTTAATTCAATACCAGTAGTATAAGGTTCTAAGTCAAAAAGATTATTTGTATTTTATTCCAGAAATATAATATGTTGTATGTCATCGCCAATAACTTAAACAAGCAATATGCACTAAATAATAATAAAACTCTCGAACGACATCTTCACGTTGGACTTATAACTCCATGTAAGCCTGTCCCACTGATGGGCACGGGCGCACGGGCCTCTTCGCAGTGTGAGGAGATTTATGTGAATGCCCTAAATACCTATAATAATATATAGGAAAGAGGAGAGATTTATGTGAATGCCCTAAATACCTATAATATTTCCTATTTTAAGTTATTGGAGATGGTATGTCGGTAATACAATATTATTTGATTTCATTGGTACTTTTTATTTCTAATATTCAATGCTTCAGTAGATTACTAATACTACAATGCAGTAATATTATTAATAAATAATTAGTACAACATGTATTGCATTTTACTATGTTTTATGTAGGAACCTCTGGCGTTTGCATACTCCTGCATAGAAAAGTCATTGCCTACAATCGTAGAGGAGGTACCAAGTACAATGATCATTGTGTTCGCACTTGTGTGCTTGTGTGTTCTTATGTCGACCCGGTGAGCGTGGCTGTTTTATTGGCCTCGGTTTATGATATCAATCTCACTTATGTATATAGAAAATATTTAAGCCCATTTAAAGGCATGATTCTAAAACTTTAAAAGTGTTTATAAACATGGATAAAAGTTTGTTATTAGCTAATGGTGGCAATTCAATTCTGTTGTCACAAAATTCTCTAAGCTTAACTAAAAATTACTAAAATTTAGTTTAGTCCTCTCAAATAACATTTCGTATTCTGAAATCGTTAAAAGTGACAGGACTAAAAAAAATTTTTGTGATTTTTAGTTAAGTTTAGAGAATTTTGTGACAACAGAATTGGCACCAATATCAATGTATATTATAATGATAGCCTTGCGTGACCCCTAAAATCATTTGAAATACCTTCAAGTCTAGTGTGAACCATGTAAGACAACACAACAACAACAACTTATATGACAGTAAAACAAATTAGCAAAATTGCGAGGCTAAAGTTATATTTTATTTAGAACATGATGTCATTACAATTTATAAAATATTATTGAATTTAAAAGAGATTTGGCCATGACTTCGAAATTCTTTCAATGTTTCGTATTTTGTACTGGTTGATTTATTTATGTTTTCATTTCTCCTATCATAACGTCGTACAATGCAAATTCGTCTAATGGTGACGGTGTGTAACACGTGCTTAATTTAAATGTTTAACACTAATTGTTTTGCACACAGATGCAAAAGAAGATAGATGCACTACAAACAGAGTTGGTCCAGGCGAAAGGTTCTAATCACAACCACACTCTAGCCGACGCGGAACGGATGGCTGAGGTAGGTTGCACCACAATAAAGTTTTGTATCAACCGCCCGGCCTGACGACCCTTACGGACCAGTGCCACGTTAGCCACGCCAGTAATTTCTCAATCGTGTATCAGCCCCCTACGTGATCAGATGGTCGATCCGGACGTGTGGTTGGTTTTTGGGGGGCCATAGTGAAGGCCGCGGGCGGGAGAACGGGGATCGCCCGTCCGCAAGCTATTGAGTCGGAGCGACGCCCTCTGTCATGCCGGGGGGCGTCGCCCAGGAGTCGTCGTCCGCAGGCATTTTCGCCTGCATCGGACACGGCTGGGTGGGTCGCTGATGTAGTTTCAGTTCCAGCGACTCACCCACCATTCAAGGCAGCGAATTGTCACACCGTTGTAGGTTGTATAGTCGGTAGTACCCGGGAGTTTCCATCTTTTCCCGGGTGAGTCCGACATAATCTCTCCGCTCCCCTGTTCCGCGGAGAAGTATGCGATAAAGCATTCCATCAAGATAAAAAAAAAGGTTGCACCACAATATTAGCGTAATATTGGCGTAGCCAGATACGAACAAGGAACAAAAACAATTAGACTTAATGCCTACGTAATATCTATGGCACACATATTATTATTCACATGTTGCACATAATGCTCAGTATTAAATGTAGTTAGTTGAGAACAACCTATAATGACAGAAATAACGTAAAGTAATTAGTTTAATACCACACTTCTATAATATGTTTTTGCGGTTTTACAGGAAAGACTTATGGGTAGCATCTCCGACAAACACAACGTAGATGTGTGCAATGGACCCTTACAGGTATTATTACTATTCATAATATTGATTCAATATAATATATTTATTATCGTTGAATAGTTATAAAAGAGTAAATTGTATTGCAGATGGGGCTTGAAGAAAAATAACAAGAGGCAAGCTCATGCGACGTAGTAATGAGGTGTTATTCCTGCCCAGTGCGTGGTCGCGCGCACAGGTAACATTGGCCCGCAAACGCCGCCGTCGCGCTGCCGTTCAGACATATGTTACAAATAATCGATATTGATAATTATAGTAATACTGCCGGGCTCGCAAACTAACGTTCAAATTAAGAAAATGCAAGATTTATTAATTGACATACAAATTTTGTAATCGTCCATTTAACTTGTTTACACCGTGTGAACAAAAGGCAATAATAAAATGCTGGCAATTTTTTTATTAGCAATATTTACAATATAAGATGATGTACTCGATAGCAAAAGTATTTTCCAATTTACCAGTAAATCAAATATCAATATTTTGCCGCCTATTCCTATAGAAGCCTGAAAAGTGGAGGTACACTTCACTTGTTTAGCAACTGTTTTGACACTTGGAATGTTTTCTTATTCGGTTATATTCTCAAGTGTGACAGTCATTTACAAATCTCAGTGTTAGTTTCATTTTATTTTCTATATTATAATATTTAAGGATTTTGATCATCTGTTGGTCATGTGGCTTCTATGTTTCATTAGCAGCTCAAACTTATTTATAAAAACGTAGGAAAGTCGTGGTATTTACGTACATGAATTTCGTATCACTGCGCTGAATTCTGCTCCAAAATATTTGTTTTGCGAGACCTAGATTCTTAATGACTTGTATTAGTGATTCTTTGGGACTGTATAGGCGATACGATAATCTTATAAATAATTAGTGTAACTGCTTGAATTTATTTCTATCAAAAACGAACCGTGGATTCAGACAAATTGTTTATCTGCCTGGTCAACAAATATTTTAATATTTGGGTCGTATTTGATTGAGTGATCGGAAATTCGTATATAGAATGATAAAAATTTAAGTATTGTTTGATGAAGCATGAAGCGAACGTCTGGATGTGAGCGACTAGATAATTTAGCTACAACTATTTTAGTAACTATTTTAATATGTATTGTTTTACTGTAACAACATATGGTATATACTCAAAACAAAAGACGCTAGCAAGATAATGTCAACTCAAAAACCTATCACAGAAGGTACCCCTGTGTAAGCATAGTGACGCGAACCTATTATTGTTACTAATTGAGAGAGACGTGCCCATACAGGTGTGCTAGTCGCTCACTCGATATCAGAGAATGTCATGGCAAATCGGCAGTAAATTTTTATTTATTAATTATATCTTGGTAAACGAAAAGTAATAAAAATAACAGACCAGTTCATTATACCATTTTAAAGAATGATTTTAAATAAAATAAATTATTTTAAGTACCTAGTTAGTGTAAAATATATTACAAATTACTTTCTGGCAACAAATAATTATTATCATTAGTAAAATATGAATTGGTATTATTATGGACAAAATTCCTATAATCATTTTGGTTTATACCCTATTTTTAATTTGCCGAATTATCCATTTTCTATTCTTAATAATTTTAAGGAATGTTATTTACTCTTTAGAATTATATTATTATTTATAAATCTTTTTTATCTAGTGCATAATCATTTTTGTCAGTGCCTTAGGGTAAGATTTGAATTTGAAATACTGACTGTTTTATTTCTAGTAATAAAATAAATCAAATGCTTGTTAACAATAAGATCTATAGTTTGAAGTAATTTAATGTTATTTTTATCAATTCAATAGTGTATGACGAGTGTAGTGAATCACTGTGTCAAATGTTCTGATATACCTATGATAGAAGTAGAAATAATATTATTAAATCTAATTGTATAATACGTAAGCCACTTTGTATGATAAAAGAAAGACATCAAATAAACTATTTCCTAATTATGTTTTTATTTATTTTACATTTAATATGTTGTTTCTGAAAAACCTGATCATGTGTTCATACAGGTATATTATTATTAACATTTAAAATCGTGGAATGCCAGACATAAGCAAAAAGCTATTGTGTCTGGCCGCCGGTGTTCCGCTGCGACATAATAAGTTACTAAGTTATTACTAATCCTTTTCCATTCTAATCCCTACTTCCTCAGCAATCCTTAGCCTTACTAAAGTTAAAAATAAAAGTGTGTTTACATGTTTAATTTTTTGAACTCATTTACAAACATTTTTCCCGAGCGCTATGATATGTCCTTCAAACGAGGTTTAAAGAGAGTTCTTCTTTCACGGTAGGCAGCGGCTTTACTGTGTCCTGGCATTGCTGAAGTCCATGAGCAGCGGTTACCACTTTCCATCAGGTGGGCCACTTGCTCGTCTGCCAACAATGGCAATAAAAAAAAAACAAATTAACGGTTCACAAATAACACCCAGACCACCAACATAAAAATTAGATCCAGGCTCGGAACAATTATTTGTGGCTCACACAAGTAATTGTCTCATGTTGGATTCGAACACGCAACATTTACCGCGGTAGCAGTAGCGAGGCGACCGCTTACCCATTACTCTATTTTTTTACAATAGTTTTATAGTTCATTATATAAGCCCGCTTCGCAATTCGTGCCTGCACGAATTGCATAGCGGGCAGCTGGGTAAGCGATTGCCACCACGAGCTTGTGCTGTGTTGGTGAGTCATTCTAATAAAGCCAGGAACGACCGGATTTTTTAAGTACAGAACATTACACCTTTCTGTTTTTCGTAATTACTTAGTGATTGTATGGGTCAAAGTAACTTTTATGTTGTTATCTCTTTGCTTTTCATGCAATCCAAATATTGGCAACACCGCACATTAGTCACACTGCCGTTATAACTACCGGTAGGTATTAGCATAGTTATTATATACTCTTTCCGTCTTATTAATAAACGAGGACTAAATTAAGATTAACTTTACTCCAAGTATTAAGTCCGTTCTAACAAATTTCAGTATTAATAAACGTGGAGTAAGGATGGAGTAAATTAATCCGAGTCTACTCTCGGAGTAAATGTTAAACCTCGCTGCTACCCAGTTTAAGGACCGACTAAGTGGAGACTAGTGTATCTATGGCATTAGGTTAATATTTCTAACCATTGAAAATGACCTGTTTTATAAATGTTTTATGAATTTGTCGCTACTAAATGTTTAGTTAAGTATCTACCTATTATGGGCTATGATTTTAACCATCACTTAATTAAATATATTTTATGTTCAATAATATATTTAAAAATAGATAATCTGTTACCTAGCAGAATGGAATCATCAAACATTTTATAGTGCTTACCTAATAATAAAAAAATAAAACTTAATTTTAAAATCTCTACAAAATTAAATGATGAGTTCACACATCAGAATAATTAGATTGTATTCATTATAAAAGCATTAATTTTTTACAGTTTATCATTGCCTAACCTAACCAATATGCCACTATAGGCAGTTCTATAGGTAATGGTTTTACAAAATATATTCAGGCCAAATACAAACTTAGGTAAGTACTCATACTACTGCTTATCAGGTTTAAATAGAGCTATTTAGTTTATAGGATTTCAAATCCATGAAAGGTGCAAATGAAGTAGAAATAAATAAATAGAAAAAATGTTTAATATAAAAAAATAAAAGTATGTAGAGCTGAGTGACTTTACATATCACGGGCTTTTCTTAATTCAAAAATTTATCTTCCTATAGCACATTTTAATTTTTCTTGGTGTATTTCTAGTTTTATTTTATGTTGTTTTATCTTGTTGGTGTTTGTGTTTAAAGATTTATTTTATATTACTTGCGTGTAATCTCTAAAACACTGCGAAGTAATTGCTGAAAAAATAAGTAAATACATAAGTATAAAAAATACCACGATATTCAAATTCACACATTGATACAGAATGACTAATGTAAATTACTTACCTTTTCCTCTTCATCCCAGTTAACTGAGCGAATGCGTTTTGTGTTCATGTTATTATTTTATAAGTTAAATGTTATCAAGTCTGAACAAAATTCAAACAAACTGGCTTGCGCGTTTCACTGACAATAGCGGATATGACAAGTCTATCATATTTTGGGCAACAGACAAATTGTCAAACTCAAAACATTGTCTGTCACTGTCATTTGTGTCATTTTTCATTCAATGGTTCGATCTTTTTACTTTTAAAACCAAATGGGTTGCCATAGCGGACGCGCTAATCTAGACATAAGGAATGTATAGTTAGTCCGAGGATACTCCATGTTTATTAATAACAATCTTAAAATGAAGTTAATACGTAGTTACTCCGGATTTAGCTAGTCCAAGTGTAACGTCGGAGTAAGCTATGAGTAAGCTATTTTTATTAATAAGACAGTTTGGGTATTAGTGTATTATCTATGGTCATAACAATGAACAATCAACAAATGTCAAATAAGTTTATAATTTATATCTTATCAGACACGTTGTTTTGCCGATTTAATTATTATAATTTCCAACAAAATAATGTCCGAGGCGATTGCAAAGAATATTGATAATGCATGTGAAACTGCAGAAGAATTCACAAAAATATTTTATAAATATGTTGATAATAATAGACATTTGTCGTCAAAACTGTACCTGGACACCGGCCTGCTTGTTTGGAACGGTAATGGCATCAACGGCAGCGATAAGATTCAGAAATTTCTCATGGATTTACCAGCCAGTAACCATGTATTGAAAACCCTTGATGCACAACCGATAGCAGAGAATTTAGTATCAAACAAATTGTCCTATTTAATTCAAGCCTGTGGAGATGTAACCTACCAGAATGAGGATATGAAGAAACCTTTTCAGCAAACCTTCGTTATTGTGGCTGTAGATGGCAAATGGAAGATCGCATCGGACTGTTTTAGACTACAGGTTCCTTACAGTTAAAATGAATATGGTAAAACTCATAACCAAGGACATAGTGAGTGTAATAATTGACTGTTGACTTACTTTTAAGGTTTCAGTGTATGATGCAACAATTAATTTTGTTATGTTTACAAGATTAATCATGGACAGATTTAGAAAGGAATAATGGATTAATCTTTTCTAGTCTCACGTCACATCTTCCCATAATATCATTTTTTGCTATAACTAGAGGACTTGATTTATATAAACAGTTTTGTTGTTAAGTAATGTTATATATTAAAATACACAACTGTTACAGTTGATATATTTTACATGTCATGGTCAGTGGTAGTCCATTACTAGATATAAGACTGTAAAAGGGCTTTGCTCACTAACAATAATTGGCTCTCATGTTTTTATATTTTCTAACTTGGTCACCTTATATACCCTACGGTATGATTTTCAATCTTAGTACAAAAGATTTTTATTACATGTCATGCTCAAGGTACATATTTAGTTATCAATTCAATCTTAATAGAAACTGTTATAACATCTTATCTTCCCTAAAAGCAATAAATACACTGTAAAAGTTTGTATTTGAGTATTTCATTTTCTTGCACCTATTTCTTCAATTAACTGGACATTGTTTGGCATATTAAATTCTTGAATAACCACCTAAAAATGTGTTGCAGTTTGGACAATAATGATGTACCTTTTTGCATGTTTTTATGAGATATGGTATGCCAGCTAAACAACAAAGGAGACACCAGCTGAAACAAAGGAAGTTATTATATTCACATATATTTAGCAGATATAAACATAATATAGAACTCTGGTTAATACTTACAATGTGAAACCACAAATAAAACCTGCACAAAGATGTGTTTTGCGTGAATTTTCGTATTCCACTTTAGTAAGAACTCTTTCGCCGCATTTATGGCAATTGTAGAAAGTTGGTTTATTTTTCAATTGAGTGTGATCAATAACACTCTGGTGAACAATTGGCTGATTGGTTATTGATATTTCGTTAGAGTAAGGAGGTGGAGGCTCTCTGTTAAAAACAACACTGTCTGTTCCTGTGCCTAGCTCTATTGTTCCTGGTATACTTTCAGATGGATTTACACTATTATTTATATCCATATTAATGAAAATCTGTTTCCACAAAAATACATATATGTATATACCATGTGTCTATATTGAGTACGATTGAACACTAAAATTTTGCGCCCTTATCATCTGCTATACTATCTTATCAATGTTGGTATTTTGATAGGTAGGTACATCGAGGTTTATAAATCCTGCAGAATGTTGTCTATATATACCTACGCAAATTATGTATTTATTGATTTGAAACAGGTAATTATTATCTTTTACTTTTCCTACCTACTTCCTTTGCATATTATTATTACTTACCTAACAAAGGAAAACATTTTGATTCGTATTCGTAAGAAAGTCTTGTCAGAATTTATTTAGTTGTGAATGTATTAGGTAACTAATGTCTTCCAGATCAGATTTTGGTCACCGGAGCCATTCTCAGAAACCGGTCTTCTGTGCAGGTGATATTAAAGTGCACAAGTGTGACACAATTAACCCCGGACTCTAATGTTCCCATGGGACGGCAATTCTGACACGTCCGATAGAAATAGGATGCAGGACTAGCGGCTTTACGTGCTTTCCGAGGCACAGACGTGTCTAACTTCCTATATAACTTTGGGCTGCTATTGAGATTTCCTAGCAGATAAACCTAATAACATTTGGCTGGCCCGATTCGGTACTCGAACACAAGACATCATGCACAGCAGTCACATTCACTACCGATGCGCTACTGAGGCATAGGTAACTAAGTATCTACTTAGGCACTAATATATTATATGTGTATAACGTCACCTCAGTAACTTGCTAATTTTTAAGGATAGGTATACATAATTATATCTATAACACCCTCATTTCGACAGTCAAACATAACTGGCGAAATGAGAGGTGGGTGTGTGTTCCGCTGAATAAGGAGGTTAGTTAAGTCTATCGGACAGCGTATATTACTGGACCGCGTGATAGTACTGGTCCGCGTGCTAGTACTGGCTACTTACTGAAAATTTCCTAAACGATCAACACTAAGCGTAAAACTGTATGGGCTGCGCCTAACGCTTATGATCAAGTTGCGGTTGTGCTACGCTATTTGATCATTCAGCTTGGTCCGGCACATGCACAGCATTAATAACCGTGCTCGTCTCGACCCTGCTGCCGCGCCGAGTGTTGTGGACTCAATCCCTACCCAGGAAGCCCAGGATAAAACATTGTGTGATCCATAAATAGTTGTCGAGTCAGGGTGTTCTTTATGTCTGTTGTTAGAATGTTTGGTAAGACCTCGGCGACAAAGGTATTAACACTTGCGAGGGACTGGTCTTCTTTAAAAATAAAAATATTGTTTGTTGACAACATTCATAGGTACAGGGACGACAAACCGGGGATATATAGGTACCTACTTATTACAAAACCCGTATCTTTATTTCTCAGTCATAGATGCCCATAACTGTCACGAACTTTCCGGTTGCGGTAACTTCATAAAAAGAAAACCAACGTTCTTCTTCTGGTTAATACATAGATACCAACTGCTAACAGTTTGTCTAATTTGTACGAGTAGATGAGATCAGCTAATTCATTTCATTTTGCAGGTGCCACAAGCTGATCTTATGTACCTACCTATATATAAAATTATTATCAGATCTTTCTACAGCTAGGTACGGGTCTCTTCTGAGTACATATGAGAAGGATTAGCTATGTTCCACCGTGCTGGCCCAACATTACGTAGAACTCTCAGACATATAGGATTCCTGACGACGTTTTCCGTCACAGTTAAATAATTAACTATTTACATACGTACCTACATAACTTCGAAAAGTCAAGAGGTTGTTGGTTGCCTTGGAATCGAATTCGAGTCCTCTGCATGGCAGTCCAATGGTTGCCCACTAGACCATCGCTGCTTCTTATGTATAATGATGTACCTATATAAGGTAATGATTATAGAAAATAAATGAAATAGAAGAATGTTTTCGATATGAATAACCAACATCTAACATAAATACAAATACTATTCAAGGTTGAAACACAAAGTTATTTTGTAAAATTCACTACTTATTGCAAAAGTATGTTTACTTACTCCAAAACAGTCAAATTATGGTGCATATATCAAAATATACAACGTTCGGGCAGAACTTAAATGCAGTTCTAATCTTTAACTAAATTTATTTGTGGGGACAGAGAATCAAGTCTAGTCGACCTATATCGTAAGCTTATTTATTAGGTACTCAGATAATTACGACTTGTTACATCGGCACCAAATGTTTCTTTGGAATTCTTGTTAAACTGCAAGATGGACTGATGACGTACGGTAAGTTCTGGCAGAAAGCTCGCCTGCGCAGCCACATTTGCCTATACGGCTTGGACCCGCCACCTTTCCCTATGATGAACGTACCTATCTGGCATACTACCTGTATGCCAAATGCCATTGACATTTCTGGATGAACACATAGGTAGAATGTTTTTTATACCGGTATTCCCGTGGGATACATTTGCGAGTGAAGCCGCGTGCAGAAACTAACTGATTATAATTGTCTTTTTATTTAGCTTATTAGGTAAATCTACGTACATAATTGCTTTGGCGTAGTTAAATCTAGTACCTATTGTTTGCTAAAAACTAACCGACTTTCGATTGGGTGGTTAAAATAGCAAGGAATGAAACTGCTGTGATATACCTATTTCACGTTATAACATCGTGGATATCTTTCTCTCTCACTTTCATTCACACTTTACCAATCTCTTTGACTGACATCATTTTAATGTTTATAAATCTTAACAGAACAAGTTAAACAGTGTTATTATGATGCATTTGTATTTTCCATTAAATAAAAACAGCACATTGTACAAGAAATATTGAAATTTTATCTACTGACACCACAGATCAACACAGAGGACTCAATGTATTTATTGCTTGGCAATATTTTCTCATTACTTTGAATGAACTGCATGAGTACAACTGGCATCAAAAACACGAATTATTTCTTTAAAAGTTATATAAATAAAAACATTGTTGTAAATGGACAATAAAAGTACTCATAGAATAGACACCTCACAAGCTACCATTTAAATAAAAGAAAAATACAGAAATAAATTTACAATTTACAACTAGTCACAGTGTGGACTACAACTTAATTTGGACATATATAACATAACACACTAACCATTTTATGACAGTTTGCACTCATGTAAAGTGTAAGCCCATACATGTGGCTATCCTTTACATTATCTATAATTATTACAATTGTATACATACTAAATTTATAACTTTTAATAATATGGCATAATTTTATAACTTTCCACAGTTTTTACAATCAAACCATATTAATTCAGTCTAGTTTCAGTCACAAGGTTAATATCTGTGTCATATCTGGCAAATGTTTGGCCATAAACCACTTTATTTTTTCTGTTAGTTTAATTAAGTTTGTTCCATTATTTTACTATTTCATTTACAATCAAAATAATTATATTTTATTAAATTACACCATCTGATTAATAGCTTAACCGTTACTCAATCTCCAGGAGATACATAACAATAGATTTTTTATTGTGTCTATTAAATGACAGACGATGGGTTAACCAAAGTGCCTGAATAAATACACTATAAAAAGTTTAACTGTTCACCTGTGTCATTAAAACACAAAATGAAAACAAAATAATTTAAAAAAAGTTATAAAATGGATGGAATGTGTTAAGACTAGCAGGTGAGACAATGGTTACAAACATTTTCAAATATAAATATAATATTGCCTTAAAGTTAAGATGTGTGGTGACAAAACGAAATTTTAGTTGCATAAATAATTTGCATAAAAAGTGTGGAAATATGAGAGTATCAACATATGTGTGATTTTGTTGCCACTTGAATAAATTTTACAATGATGTTTATAACAGCATTAGGCCTTATTATTAATTATAAGGTAATTGTGATTCTTATAGTTGGACATCAAGTACAACTACAAGAATTCTAGTTCATAGTTCACAATTCATGTTAACTTTCTATGAATTGATGCACATTACTATTACCACTTCACCTGCAACTGATGATGTCTTATTGTTCTCTCACTGGCAGTCAGTAGGCGCATCATGCATGAATTCTTTGTAAAAGATAAGTCATAGTGCAGGTGAAGTAGAGTAGGACTTATAATTACATTGTGAATCAAGTCTAACATCATATAGATAACAAATATATGGTGAAATAGTTTATGATTCACAAGCATTACAATACAATGTTAAATAATTAAAATGGAACATATGCAATTAGGGAACCTTACAATTTTTTATGATGGCACCATAATTGCTTGATATCTTAGTATCAAGATATTATAATAGCATTTTCGTTATTCAAATTTTGATAGCTTCAACCTTCATAATATATTTATTGTGGCCATAGTATTTCTACCCATCACTTAACACTTGCTACTTTTACCAATAAAAGTATTGCAGTTGGGGCAGTAGTGCTCAGCATCCTTGAAAGTGTCGAAGCAGTAGGGGACAAGACCAAGACAGCACAGAGAGCATACCCTGGAATAAGATAAACAATGTATTTAAAAAAACTATTTATCATATTGTATAAATATGTTTTAAAGTAATCCAGGTAACTATGCATAATAAAATAAAATAAAGCTGAATTGTAATTTTATACATCCTTTTTCTATAACAATGATCACACTAAAAGAGCTCCATAAGTTTTGGTAAGTATACAAGGAAAACATATTCAATAATTGTTTTTTCAGATAATCTTATAAAATAGCCTTGTTATACTTACATAGTAATGACACAGATAGATCCAGCGACTAAATGAGTATGCCAGGCGGTTGTGTATGTTACTCTGGTTGTAACTACTTTGTTACAATTGAAGCAAGTTATTGTCGTGGGTTCTGTGCCTACTGCAGGCGGCAGGACGATGCCTACAGGGACTCCTGGCGGCGGCGCTCCTAGGATTCCCATGTCTCCAGCTTGAGGCTGTGTACTCGTCACAGTGATCGTTGGATGCGGGTACACCCCCGGCGCTGTGAACTGTTTCGGCTGCGGATATGGCCCAGGGGCAGCAGTGTACGGTTCGCCCGCAGGCGCCATGAAACCGTATTGTGGATTACCGACTACAGCAGAGTATGGTGGCGGAAGATCTTCGACGGGCGCTGACGCCCCTGTGGCTGGCCCGTGCACACTCGCCATCGCGATTAAATTTAGTCCGTCTCTTCGCCAATAGTATTTGTCCGAAAAAATACAATTACACAATAATAAACTAAAGCTTCACAAGTACTCGTACACTAAAATTTCTAGACAATTTGTACGAAATAACACAATAGTTCACCGAGACAGATAAAACATGTCATGACGTCATATGTCAATGTCATGTTATCGAAAACAAAAAAAAACAATGAACTCAAACATATGTCAAATAACTCTTCGTTCCAGTCTCAAGGCATATCGGATACGCACTATTTTTGCGTCAGAAATATGTAGTACCACCAATATAGGTGGCTTTGTCCCTTAAGGGCTGGACTTTAAATTTTATTCAAGGTGTATTAACCTATATCCGTACATCATTCGTTATCTATATGTATAAAGCCGGCTCTACACTCGCACGTGAAGTCGCGTCGTTATTTCACGCCGTGAATGTATGCCGCGATCCACGCGTGAACTGTGTTCCTCCACACTCGCAAATCTTCACAGTCTTGTTCGTGGCTATGGATGACGACGACGTGATTTCTGCTGCTGCTGTGTCACTGCTTGCTATTGCTTATTACAATTATCTTTGTGTTAAAGATGTCCTGTCCGCTACTGCGGAAAAATGCGAGTGTAGATGCTTTCACGTTCGCGCGCCGCAAACCCTTTGTCGCGGATAAAAAAACCGACACTGATCGGGGAAAGGCGCGAAGCGCGAACGCGAAGGCGTAAACAACATCTACACTCGTGATTCGCAGTTGTCGCGGGCTTTCGCGGCCGTTCGCGCCGCGAGTGTAGAGCCGGCGTAAGAGATCGGCATAATTTTGTGAAAAATATATAGGGTTAGCCCAGCGTGGTGGACTATGGCCTAACTCTTCTTATACGGAGAGCAAACCTGTGCCGTGTAGGACAGTCTGTAAGAATTATATCTAGCTTGCTTTTCAGCTTTGAACCGTGATACTCGCACTATCAGGCAATTGTAAACTAAATTTATTTATATACAGGTAGCGGTGTTTTACATCGACACTTTGCCAGGGTTTGTCATTTGGTCAAAATAGCTTAGGCACATCACATTTAGGAATTTCGTAATGCTACTATCTAGGCAGTATATTAATATAGGTACTGCCTAGATAGTACAATTTACTTTTATATATTTATCCATACTGTTTCTAGTTAATGATGTGAATATAAACTACAATACCTATTTCGTGAGTGAGTCCGTATGTCGCGTAAAATATTATAGTCTAGCGTATGCCCTTCATCTCTCCTGACGCAGTCTGATGTCATAAAAAACTTGTAAAAAACGAATTCAACGTGTATGTATTAAAGATCTAAAAATAAGGTTAGATTAAAACTATGTTAAATTAGCTTTGAGGATTAGATTGTTTATACTTGCACTCAAACGTGTCGTTACTGTAAGTGAATAGCTCAGACTAAGTGAGCTAAAGAGCATGCACACTAAGGCGTGTTTTAAACAATCTTAGTCAGTTGTCTCCTATAGAATGCAGTTCAGTTATAAGTCGATACCTACACAAGCGAGATTTTAATTTGCTACACACTAAGATCTAAATTATGTATAATAGCGACCCGTTCCGGCTTCGCACGGGCAGTACAAAATCTTTTAAAATCAAATTATACATCTAAGCCATCCTCATGAATCACTCTGTCTATTGGTGAAAACCACATGAAAATCCGTTCAGTAGTTTTTGAGTTTATTGCGAACAGAATGACCCCGTTAGGGTATATGTGTTCTGTGAGAATGACAGACGCGGCGGGGAACTTGGTTTTTTATTATGTAGTGATAATAAAATAAATATCACTGCCATAAAAATTAAATATTTGTTATCATTTAATCACATTAAAAAAATACTAAGTATATGTAAATTAGAAATTTAATTAATAAAGTACTTTAACGTTTTATTGTTTAACTATTTATGTTGCTGATTGAGCATATCTATTGATGGGTGACGAGAAAGCAAAACGGTTCTGAACGAGCAATAATCTTCAGACGGCCATATTACACATTTACATCCGTAAGTCCCTAATAATCGACATTAAACAAAATTATTCGGATAGATATATTAGCAAAATTAAGCAAAATATTGAGAAGTATTTTTTATTATGGCTTGTATGGTCGACCAGTATACCTACCTACCTACTGCATTCCATTAAAATAATTCCTACTTAGAAGTAGAAGCCCATCTTAATGATTTGTAGGTATATATAATAGATGATTTCTTTTAGTAATATATGTATTAATGTTGTATACTATAATAAGTTACGATGGGATAAGCATATAATTGATAGAAAATCCCCAAATAAATAAAGATAAAAATTAACTTACTTATTTTGTACCGAGATTGCTAATAAGCACTTTATACAATAACGCTCGAATCAAAAATAGCATCTGACGATTTGATTATGTTTTTGAGCAGGTATCTACTTGTAACTTGCTAAAATTCAGGAGTGTGTCTGAATCATACCCAACTGACGCAACTTTAATTAGAGTGCCGTACCTAGGTAAATGGTAAAAAGGGTTTGTCTATCTGCATGCTCGTCTATCTGTCCCTGGCAAGAGCAGCGATTGCTCAGTGGGGAGACTGCAATGCAGAGGGTCTCGGGTTCGAACCCACGTCGCGCACCTCTGACTTTTGGAAGTTATATGACTTTTTGAAATTATGTGCGTATTGATTGACAATTATCGCCTGCTCCGTGCCTCGGAGAGCACGTTAAGCCGTCGGTCCCGGCTGCCATGAACATCTATGGCAGTCGTTATTGGGAGAGTGTCGACACAAAAGATCCCTCTGGGTCGAAGTGTCGCCGGTCTGCACTGACTGGCCCCCACATAAGATAAGATCTGTCCCAGGCAGTTGTTTATCTCAGCAGTTGGGCTACTTAATTGCAAATGAAATCAACAGTTAAATAGGAACGTGCGTTATAATTATAATAATAAAAGAAGGAATTGCAAAGAAAGGTATAAAAATCGAGTAAAAATACTATGTGTATCTTAATATGTAAAAAATTTATTTGTAATTTTCAAAATATATTACTTTTACTTCATAGTTTTCGACTTATTATGAATCATGATATCATCATCATGTACCTATGTATGAAAGAAACTATTACGCCGCCATTCTCCGAAGGTTGGGCAGCTAAATTAAAAACTAATTAAAATCTATTCTAACTTTGTATAAAATTAAAGGATTCTTTAATTGTTAAAATTATAGAAATATCAGCAAATATCGATTAGAAACAAATTTAGTTATAGATACGGTTGGTGCGAAAGCAAGCAGTTCTAATTTATTTAATTAAATAACTTTCATTAATACCTTGATGATGCTGTACCTATATAGTGACGACTGCTGTGCATGAGGTTCCAAGTACTATTGGGTTTTCTGTCAAATATATGTTCAGTTCAAAGGAGTTTGGAATTGTGGTCAGTCGTCAGTCAGTCATACTACATAGCATTTAAAACCATATATGTACAATATGTATATAGAAAAATGACGGTATAAACACCTTTTGTATTTAAATTTACAAACGTTTTCTTGCAAAGTACGGCACCCTCGATGCGCGAATTTAACTCGCACACAATACCCGTCTAGTGTATTTTTAATAGGTTGCACAGTCACATCAATTTAAAACACAACGAGCAAGTGAGCGAGCTTTGCTACTATTATCTACGAATCTCATAAATGAAGACGGTCACTGACAGGTCTGACATATCATATTCGAAATATAAGTACGGTAACATTTGAGAGGCTGGCTTGTCTGCGGTGGAGGTGGTCGATGTTGGGTAACAGTCGTCGGACCCTGTTACGGGGACGTCGGCACCGCCAGTAAAGTCGACGTAACGTCGTGAATCGTGCGCGTACATTCACCGTACTCCAAGTGGCAAGTTGTTCACGAAACACATTCAGCCTTATATTTCGTATAGCAATATGGAAATTTGCGAACTAGTTCGTTTGTTTTGACTTAGTCCCATTTGTAACAAGTGCTGTGGTTCTGTGCGGCTGTTTTAACGAAACGCAATCTTAAGTAAGCGCATACGTGTTTAGGTAATGGTTCTTCATTATTTCACGTGCCTTTATTTATACAATAGCTAACTTCATAATTTTGACAAATTCATTGCATAATAACGTAGTGTTTGATTAGACAGTCATTCGCGATATTGTGCATTATTAGTGTATGATTTTAACTATTTATCTATATCTACTTACATTATCTACAAATAAGAACTTATAAATTTTTTGAGCATCGTACTTAAAAATACAAAATTATCTTAGCCTCTCTCAATTAAATGTCAATGGCCGATTTTTGAAATGATGTCATTTTTATATTATCAGATTTATAGTCATGGAATTAAAAAGTATTTATTTGTGCATAAGTTGGTAGGTACTTTTTAATTCCATAGGTAGGTACTTATTATTTCCTAAATATTTAATAAAGGTATTTATCTTTTTTGCCATATTTCATCAGTTTATGTCCTTCTTAGTAATGTAATGAGCCTATGGTCATTTACATTTCTAAACAGCGCAGCGGTGTGCTACTAAAATGTTTAAGGTCTGGATTCGAAACCGGGCGATACGGCCAGTATGTTGTATGTTTGACAGTTTTCAAACAAGACAACTTTTATTATATTCCTAGTTAATGCAAGATATATTTCACATAAATACCCAGCCTCAAAACAATATAGGTATAGATTAAAATATATTCTAGCGATCGAATCCATAACATTCCATTAGGAGTGACGAGGTAACCACATAACTGTTCCGTTACCCGTGTAATTAAATACAATATGAACCCAGTTCAATTATTGTAATTCAATAAACATTTTTATTGACAATAAATAAACATTCAAACCGGATTCACGTCACACGATGGTATCACAATGAGTATATGCGTTAATTTGAATCGCTGAACACGCGTGCTTAATTATTGTAACAGTAACAAAGCACTTGTTTTACGATGACGCGACGGCGGTGACGCTACATATGGATGATCTTGTAGGCTAGTTACCTTATTCCTTATACTCATAATAACACACACGCGTAATACATTTCTTCGAGTTCTTAGGTGTCCTAGTCATATTGTCAACATAACTGTACAGACGATACTTATGTGGTAGGTATATAATTACAGTCAGATATGTGATTACTTTTTGTAGTTATTGTAAAAATTATCAGTCATTACAACTCATTACAAAACAATTTTACTGAGTATTTTATAATAAGCAATATCGGCATTCTAAAGTTTAAATCTCGTTATAAAACCTGTTAAAAATATAGTTACAACCTAGTAAAATGAACGTCAAATTTAAAGTATTTGTTAAATATGCATATAGCTTAAATTTGACCATTCAATTTAAGTTTATATTTGCGATTATATTAATTTTGGCAAAAATTATGTGTAATAATTTATGACACGTAAAGTAAATGATAACTCAAATTAGAAAAAATTATTACATGTATTTTTTTACTGAAATCGGGGTGATCACTGAGTCACGGGAGGCTTTACGAACACATAAACAATGAGCACGATGAACATAGTCTGTGCAGGGTTGGAGCGCCCTTCCATCGATGCGCCGGCATTAATACATAGCTGGTGAAGACATTATTTTTAAATGCAGCGCCGTTCCTGTATGTTTTTTGAAGGATCGTGGCGTTATAATAGTGCACTGGTTCTTTAATCTATACTAATATTATAAAGGTGAAGAGTTTGTTGTTTGTTTGAACGCGCTAATCTCAGGAACTACTGATTCGAATTGCGAAATTATTTTAGCCCATTTATCGACGAAGGCTATAACATCACGCTACGACCAATAGGGCCGGAGCAGTAATGCAAAATGTTGCAAAAACGGGCAAAATTCTCTTATGTGAAGCAGACAAAGTTGCGCGGGTCAGCTAGTTTAAAATAATATATAAAAATAGATTACGCCCTCAGATTTTCCCGCATAAATCCCACGGAAGATCATGCCAGGATAAAATATATCCTAAGTATTATATATATGTGGTTCAATTTTCATAAGAGACAAAAAATTGCTACATAATTACTCATAATTATGTAGTTTTTTATTTTAAGGATTACTAGCTTATGTTTTATGTGATCGCTTTGTCAACAGCACTGTGTTGAGTGTTGTGGGTTCTATCGACACACAGAATAAAAATTGTGAGATCCACAAATAGTTGGTAAGAGTCTGATGGTCTTAGAGCTGATGGTTTTTGCCATACAGGAATTATTCCTTGTGCGGGGAATTATCTTTCTTTTTTAACGGTAAATTCAGGATACGGTGTACTAGTATTCTTGTTATTCTTTCCAGCTAAGCTAAATACTTACATATGTTTGGAGTTGGATCATATGCGTCAATGCCTTCCCCACGTCAAAAGGAGTTGGTTCATGTCATGGATGGGTATCGGACCTACGAGCTTTACCTTAATATTCTGTGCACACAGAGTTACAATCTGGTTTTACACTGTAGATATACTCTAGATATGTCTCTCTTTAATTGTAACTTATTTTGTGAGCCAAAATAAATGAATAAGCCTGGTAACGCAATAGGCACATCCGATTAAAATATAGCTACTGAATTAGTGTTAAAGTAAAAATGCAATGACGGTCAAGGATCCATACCAAAATGGTAAAAAGGGAACGCAAGCGCCAATAACAATTAATGTTACTATGAGAATTTAAAGTAATGAAAGATACCGTCGACCGAATAAATTACATTTAGGTTAGTCAGGTTAATAACAGTTCTTTTTCTGGATGAAAGGTACCCTATGTCCTTTTCTGTAGGTACCCCTGGCAACGTGTATGCGAAATTTCATGATGATAAGTCGAGCAGTTAAGGCGCAAAACCGTAACAAACAAACAACAATCACATTTATAATATTAGTTACGATTAGGATATCGTTATGCCTGTATATCTTGACATTATTAACCATGAAATTATATTCTACTGCTGTTTCTTGTCGCTGTAGGGAGCAAGTTCATTGCCTTCTATCGGGCATGCATAGGTCTAGACTATTTGCTGTTACAGAAATTATTCTGACGGAACAACCCACTACATCACTTTCATCAACCAGGTATAGAAAGTAGTGTTTATCCATCTATTAAATTAACAGACTCTGTTCTGCTACTGAGAATATAATAACAAAAAAGCTAACTAATTAAGAGTGTGTTTAGATTAGAAAACCAACATTATTATAATTGGCAATAATAAATTATATTCCCTAAATATGTTATTGTAATTTTAAGGAAACTATAACAAAATTGGCACTAGGCAATGAGTCAATAAAATGTAGTAGTTATATGTTATATAAATTAATTAAATGTAAATGGTAGACAGCGTAATTTACAATTGTATAGTTTATTTGGGATTTTCCTATTTAAGAATATTTTATATATTATGGTTTCCTTATAATTGACGCCAACTTTAACAAAAAACTTGGGTATTTCTTACAGATATTTAATGTTTGTAAATAGCTGGTTAATCTAGTTTGCCTACGGCTGCGCTCGCAATCTTATTATACTGTATGAAAGTACCCTATATCTTTTTCTGTACCTCTAGCTACGTGTAGGTATGCAAAGTTTTATGATGGTGGATTGAGTAGTTAAGGCTTAAAATTGTAACAAACAAACAAACTGACATCGCGTTTATGAAATTTATTAGGATATATATTTATATTTTATTTATTAGGATATATATTTATATTTTATTTATTAGGATATATATTTATATTTTATTTATTAGAATATATATTTATATTTTATATTAACTGCACGAATGGCGTAGTGGTTGAAGTGGTCGCCTTGTCACTTGTCACTGTAACGAGTCACAAACGAGTGTTGTGCGTTGAATTCTCCCTTAAAATACCAACTGAAACAATCGTAGCCATAATATACACAAAAGCGAAATACTCTAAAAATAGTACATATTATTTAAAAGACGTATCTTAAGTACTTACCTAAGAAAAATTTTTTTTGTATTTTATTTTGACCCCAATTATAAGCCCTACCATAAGTTGTTTTAGGATTATCTATTTTTACGGGACCTGTATAAAGCCAAATAAAACGTTAGTAAGAGTAGATAAGGAAAAGCGAGCACACGCAACATTACAAGTATTACGTTACGAGTAAAACATTACTACATTGTCGACATTACAACGCGACGTCGCGTCGCCGTCACCTAGTCCCGTGGAAGGGCATTATCACTTCAGCCTCCGATCTCAGTTAGATTATTCCCAGCTCCGTAACATTACCTGCTTCCTACATTTAGGGACGTTATTTTCTCATGATGTAACCCACGAGTCGTTGTGTAACTGTTCCGGGTTTTTGATCTTATTTATAGGCATTACCACTCGAGTAAAATTACTATATTATTATGTTTAATGTAGACTTCGGTTACGTTCGCTATTTCGATGTTCAGTTTAATTATTACTTCCTCCTTTTCTATAGAGAAATGTTTATCTGTATCTTACAAGATACATATGCTGATACATAGTATTAAATTATCTGTGTATAATATCAGCCCTCTATTAAACTGTCTTACTGCTGGTTAAGCCATAGTCTATAGTCCACCACGCTGGCCTAGTGCATATTGGCAGACTTTACATATCTTTGAGAACATTATAGAGATTTATTTATTTACATCAGATAGAACGACTTGCGCCAATTACACTATTTAATAATATCATATATAAATTTAAAATTTAGCATTCATGCATTCTGCTCACAGTACCTCATACATTCTAATAATAATACTTTCCATTCATCCGCAAAAATATCAACTTAGAGAGCTAGAGATCTCTCGGACATTTAGGTTTCCACACGATGTTTTTCCTTCACCGTTAAAGCGAGCAAAAATTAACTATTTAATAATATCTGTGTATGTATACAATAATAAAGTTGGTCTTCTTCTTCTTTTCTTTTCGTGTGGTTAGTGGTCAACCTGTTATCAAGAGTTGTTCAAGCCGCCCGTAGGCCTCTGACATGGCTTAACGACTGCTATCAATTTGACAACAACCGGGACCGACTTTTTACGTGCCCTCCGAAGCACGGAGACGCTCAGATGAAATACCACTAAGCGGTCACCCATCTATAGACTGGCCGCACCCAACGTTGCTTAACCTCGCTAATCGTTTACCGATCAGTGAGTGCAACTGGCTATGAGCGCCTCGAGTTGGTTACATTGATATATTAACTAGATAGACTGACTGACTTCATAGAAATAGACGTCGAAAATCGTGTGTACAGACTATTTTGCTATTACTAACTACACTCGTGTTTGCAATTTAAAGTAATAAGTATCACAGTAGATATGGAAAGAGCTTACGTAAAAGAAACAGCTATCATACGAATAATAAATTGCAATTTAAATATTTTAATAAGGTTCTGTTGAACCAATTGTGTTTTTAGACTACCCAATTGGGATATTTTTGAGTCTTCACTTTGCATGCGCTAATTACATATCTGCTTCTTTTTAATATCCTAATTCAACTAATATTATACATGTGAATGTGAGTTAGTTTGTTACGCCTTACGTCTTATCTACTCGAACGATCAACATGAAATTTCGCATACAGTTTGTTAGGGGTATAGAAAAGCACATAAGGTATTTTTCATTCAGTAAATGAACTGTTACCGAGTAAGCAAAGCCGCGGACAAAAACTAGTATGATAATTATCATTGGTAGGTTAGTTAAGCTTCGACCATAAACGTGCCGCGGAACTTTTTATTTTGTTCTATTATTTTAGGAAAAATACATTTAAAATAGTACAGTATACACATTCGTAACATAAATACGGACAAGTAAAAGTTTTATGTGCGATGTTTCGGGGACAGAGTTAGGGATAATTTCTCTCGAAATGGCCGTTCGGGGTCGACATGATGATATTGTAATATAGTTTGCGTGGTCAAGGACGAAGCGTCCGTTTACTCGTATGTATAGAGTTCTCAATAGGTACATTATTGTTTATGGGCAAGATGTTACAAAGGAGTTTATCGTCTAAAAAGTAAGTTATTGACCTGGACATATTGAAATCGAATTCTGTGTCGTGAAAATTCTTACAGACATCAAAACGCATATAAAAACATGCCGACTCTGAGAACAACTTGTAGTAGATCATACAAATTTTCGTCTGCAGTTTGCGGTGTGGTGGTGAGGCGAACACTTAAAGCACAACATCATCCATGCAATATCTTTTTATAATTTAATACCACAAGTTCACAGATAGCGCGAAACTCGTTGATGTCTTTTCTATGACAAATGCAAATATGTGTTTAAGGTTGTTGATTTAATATCGGAGGTCAAGTTGCATATCAAGACCAGTTGGTACTTATAGTATTTGAATAGCGTAGCGTCATATTTAAATACTAATAAAAAAGTATTCTAAAACCAAAATATCAATATCTAGCTGATAACGTATGGCAATGTTACCACTGACTTCCAAAATGTAACATACGTGTGCACATAAGAAACTACGTAGTTCTAACTGACTGCACGGATGGCGTAGTGGTTTAAGTAGTCGCCTCGTTACTGCCTCCGCGCCGAGTGTTGTGAGTTCGAATCCCACACGGGACAAAACTTTGTGTAATCCACAAATGGTTGTTCCGAGTTTGGGTGTTCTTCGTATCCGTTGTTTGAATGTTTGTAAAGTCCCCCGCAACACAGGATTTATTCCAAGTGCGTAAGAAGTATTTTCAATAAAAAGAAAAATAAAATCTAATCTGTAATTATTATTTAGCGTACATACTTGCATACATGATTTATGTAAATTGCTAAGCGTTCCAAAAATATACGTACATACCTATATTTACGTATATTTTGAAACGCGAAAGCAAACTCAAGCTTGGGCTTAATTTCGTTAATTCTATTCTATAACAAAGTTCTATCAGATACTTTGCGCTATGACGAATAATTAATAATTGAGTGAGTGAGTATTTTATTACGTTATACGGGTTTAATGAGATAATGCACACTTTTTCTATTAGTGTACAGACACACAATGGGTGTGACGTGATTGTTGAGCTCGGCGCAAGCGCATTGTGCTGATTGTACGCAAATCCTAGCGACGCGCGTCACCGAGAGCGCGAACAATACGCGGGTCGGACGCCGCGGGTCTCTAGGGTTATCATCACTACATCAGCACTAATTTCGTATTCAAATATATTTTTACTAGAAAGTACGTACTTATCTAACTATTATTTTTTTAATACCCGACTTCTAGGCGGCGTATCAAGATTAAGCATGCATGAGATTTTAAGTTAGATCTCCAGAAACACAACTGTAAAAGCCTCATTCGAATTCATGCAGTAGTTTTTGCATAATGCGCGAACATAGGGACTGACAGGCAAAAATTCTAAAATAATTATTTTGCCTTCTATACCTCTTATAAAGTTCAAAGCTCACATAGTCATTAACTAATTAGAATTTTATTATTATGTATAGATTAAAATAAACAGTACTGCTATACTTTTTATTACGTATTTATGTAGTGCATCTCTCCTTACTGTCAAGATAAACTACTACTACTGCTGCTGTTTGTTATCCCTAAATAAATAAATAAATAAGATCAAGAACGTTTAGAAACAAATAGTGTAGAACTTTAAACTAAATCTATTTTCCACGCATAAAAGGGTTTAATAATAAGAAATGTAATTAGACTTGTTGGTCCGGTAGCATAATATACCCTGACGTTTGTTGTTAGCCAACATTTGTTTCATATTTTTCTGAGCTCGATCGTCGTATCAAGCATTGTCTGTTTCTGTAAGAAATTATAAACAACAGTACGAGAGACTGGCTTTCTACTCGGGCATCAATAGGCACATTTTGTGACATTTTGTTACTTAAGCGGCGGCAAATTGCGTGTATAATACAACTTTGGGCAAATATAGTCGTGATTCTCTATGGTATACCTTTACAACTACATTCTCTGTTGTCTCTAAGGACGGACGGCTACAATGTAGGTAATACTATTATGCAGAGTAGTGAGTGAAAGTGTATGTTGGATAATATCGAGAGCGTCGCCGTCGCGCGAACGTCGCGGCACACGAGTAGGAACCACCTGGTGGACTGCACCCGCGCAGCCGCGAATAGTGGAGCGTGCCGCGCTGAATGTTCTGGGGTCCAACACGCGAGTATGACGTCATCTAATTAGGTATTACTCTTGTTACGTTACGTGGGACACCCCACAGACGTAACAGTGGCTTGTAATCGTGTATAATATGTTAGATTGTGATCGTAAATCATAGTCAATATAATAATCGTTATGACAACCTCGTTAGTACTTTGCTGTAGTTGGAAGCGTGACCGCTTGCGTAATTACTATTAGCGGGGACACGGGCTCAAGTTGTTCCAAAAAAAAATTACTTGTTACTAATATAAATGCGAATGTGAGTTTGTTTGTTTGTTACACTTTCACGTCTTAACTACTGCATCGACCATCATGAAATGTTGCATACACATTGTCAGGGGAACAGAATAGCACATAAGGTACCTTTCATCCAAAAAATGTACGGTCGCTAACCTAACCTACATTTACGCGAGTGAAGCCGTGGGCAAAATCTAGTAGAATCATAAAATTCATAAAAGTTATTATGCTGTAAGTGAGGGTATACGCTCAATTTATTGACCTAACACTTTTGTATCTAGCTTTAAGTTGTGTGTATCTTTGTAGATGGTCCAATAAATAAATAAATAGCCAAATGTTTTGTTATTGGAATTTTCTTTGAGGAATTTATCAGAGCAGTACAGAGGCTGAATTGCGCCATTTGTGCAACATGCTCAGTTTCTATTACGTGTAAAACGTTGACAATTTAAGCTAATGAATTACCATACTTTACTATAAATTTACGTGCTTGATTAAATAGAATTCCTCTGTTGTAAGTTAGAAGTCTCGTGTAAGATACAGGACTGTGAATGTACCATATCTTGAGTGATTTACAAAATACCGTTTTATTAACACATAATACAAATATCGACATGCGGTCTTCGTTTTTAAGCTATGCCTGTGGCGGCTACGCCATTAATACGACTCACATAGATGGCCGGTTAAATGCAATGCATGAGAACTGACATATTTATTGTTTACACATACATATATAGATCAATGTAGTAGTGGTCGCCTCGCCGCTGCCACTGCGCCGAGTGTTGCGGGTTCGAATCCCACGCGGGACAAAACTTTGTGTGATCCACAAATGTTTGTTTTGTGTCTGGATGTTCTTCGTGTCCGTTGTATGAATGTTTGTAAAGTCCCCCGCGATACAGGAATTATTCCTAGTGCGGGAATTGTCTTCTATACATATAATAAAATCGTAGGAAAGTCAAAACTGTACATTGAATATTTTTTTAAAAGAATACTTGGGGCGTGATCTACAATCGATATCGAAGCCAAAAATATAGTTTTTAGAATTTTTGTCTGTTTGTCTGTATACATACATGTATGTCCGGGCTAAACTCAAAAAGTACTGCATGGATTTACTTCAAATTTTGCATGAATATTACTAACAGATCGGGTCAACATATAGGCTACATATTATCACGCTATCATCTACGGGGGAGGAGCTGTGAATCTTTATTTTTGTTACGCATTCTTTGACATCGTGTAATCTAACGACGCATATTTAAGTGTTGTTTTAGAGTAAGCCATGCTATTATCTAGCTTTACACTATAAAAACTACGCCATTTAAGTAACTTGGGCAGAGAAATATAGTTGGGTTCCGCGGCGACAAACACTTTTTAGTTAAAATCTACGCGGACGAAGTCGCAGGTAACAGCTAGTTTTAAATAAAATGACAACGCACAGGCGCCTTACTACCATTTCTTGTTGGGACATTAGATGCCTATAATAGTGTATTACAGAATGTATATCTTTGTTGCCTTCTCGCGCGTGCAGTTACAATGTCTTACGAGATGGTAAGTCCCTAGGGCAATGTTTGGAGAAAATTACTGGAATTTTCTATAAGAAGCAGCACAAACTATGATGTGTACACACTCGTAATTATGTTACGTAACAGAGCAGGAACCTCAAGTGGCTCGTCTCCTATTATACCTATTATACATGTAGGTAGCTGCTCGTAGACCCACGTCTGTTGCCCGGAGCTTTTCAGGTTATAGCCGGATATACGGATTTCCATCTATCTGGCATCTCTCTCTTCTGTCATTCACATTCATCACATTTTTCAATTAAGTACACTCGTCGGTTCAAGTTACTTAACCTGATGTTTCTCTGATCTAGTCAGAGAATATAATGTGTTTCTGCCTAAATTTCTAAATAGACGTTTTTGGGTGGCAAATTATTCTTGCTTACCACCTCCAGCTAAGGAAGACATGTTAGTCGTGGGTTCACGTCAATAGTGACATGTTTGGGTTGGAACTCCCGATTCTTGATTGCAAATCCACTGCCTTATCTATTGGAGAACTGCTGCTATTATTCTGGTGCCTGAGATACAGGTTGTACCTAGTTTAGGTGCCAGCGGCTTACTATACATTGTTACACGCACTACCACTATTGTTCACAATGTAATGTCTTGTGTCTTGTTAACTAAGTTATAAAATTATAAAAAAAATATTATTATTATTATTATTTATCTAATTTAATTCACATTGCTATCGCTATCCTTTATTGTAGTCTACGACATTGATTTCTTAAAATATTTCCACAAAGCTTTACTGAAGCGGCAAATTAAACTCATTGCACAATATTTGTTCTAGCATAAATGTTCGACCATTCTCAGTACTCGTTAAGATGAACGCTTTAATTTATATTATACATATTTAAGAATTTTAAACATGTTTATACAACAATAGTGGCCAACAGACATACTACCTGTACCTGCCTGAATGTAAACGGTTACCGTACCCTAAGATTCGCTTGCAATACTAAAAGTATTACTCGTAAGTTGCCAAATCTTATATTAATAATAATATGATTTTATTTTTGCTCACCATAATATAAGAAATACGTACATCATATTACATGATCAGAATCAGACAGCATTTGAATATTGTTGGAGACTGGTGCCTAAACTAAGCTCAGGCTTGTATTTCAGGACACATGGTCTCCGCCCTTTTACAAAGTGATACATTTTATTTTGTTATGTACTTGTACACTGACAATCTAAAAGATAAATTAAAAAAGAGAAAAATATTCTCTTATAAATAATATTCTCTAGATCTAGCTTGATGAGCAATGAGCGCACGCCCACTAAGCTGACCGTAAATCGTCTTTTCAAGGAACCCAGTATATAAACTTACCTGTTATCATTCCTGCAGGGCTTCCATGAAACATAAATGCCGAAGCTCTGGACGGATTGTTCATACTATTCCTTGCATAAAACCCATGAACAAATTTTCGATCATCCTAAATCCTAAGCTAAGTGGCCCGAAAAACTGAGTTATGCCACTTTGAACGACAGAAATCCTAAAGAAACTTCAGTGTTCATATTTTATGCATTTAGTTCGTCCCGAAGTTTCAGATAGACATTATTAAGGTCATCAGGCCTGCAGTTAAATTGGCTGCGATCTTTTGTAATTCAGCGGTACATACTTTCTTTTTAGGAGTGCCCCAGTTTCGGCAATTGTCTCGCCGCTATTACATGTAAACACGTAACTGATGAAATATAGGTATAATATACATGTCTTTTCTTTCAAATATGAGACTTATGTTAAATTTCATTTTTAGTAAAAGAATCGGTTCTGATCTCCAAGATACAACGAAAATAGACAATGACTCGATAATCGAGGAGTGAAGGAGACAGTGCTGGTGTTGTGTTGTTTGGTACGAGACAGAAGAACGGTATAGAAGATGCGTGTGCGCTGGTGGCGCGGCGTGTTGCTTTGCGCATGCGCGCTGGTATTGCGCAGCGATGCGCTACCGCCCGCGACGCTTGGTGACGTCGTCGCCAATGCCGCGACCAGTCTCAACTCCATGAAGGTAAGACTTATTGATTATTCTTGTTCACATTTACGAGCCTTATAACTTTCACTATAGATAATGACGATAACTAATCCGATTTATAAAATACTTTAGTTATTGCCTCTTATCAGACCCCGCGCGCGCGCTAATGTAAACAACAACAACCCCCGCGTCCCGCGGCGCCCGGCACTCGAAGGCCACTCGAGCGTTATTCGAGTGGGTCGGCAGATGTTTATAATTTAGATCGCAAAATTATGATAACAAAGCGTGTGTTTCTTAGAAGTATACATTGTAAGCTACGATAAGTGTTATGAATCATCGTATTTACGTGTATATTTTAGTTTATACGTCTGGTTAAAGTAACCGAATTCGAAATATGAGATGATATTATTATATCTTTATTATATAGATTAATGGATTTGTCTAATAACATGTTTTACTTTTTCTATTTCCTAGTTAAATACTCTTTATAATAAAAAAAAAATATTTATAATGTCTGTAAGAAAAATAAGATATTAGCATTTGAAAGTGCGTGACGAGTACATTTTAGAGCGCGGGGCAAGTAAATATTGAAAAATTTCTAAAAAGAAGTCTGACGTAGCCTTATGCGTGATTTTCACATATTTTATAGAAATACTAATAAATAACACTATTATAGTGATTAAAACCTGAAATACGATATAACAAAGTAATAAAAAATATATATAAAAAAAGGCGGGAAATCTGAGAAATTATAATAGGTTATTTTGGGCTTCAGTTTGTTATACAAAAATAACAATAGTCACTATTGTTTTTATTGTGTCTAAAAATAGAAAGAATAAGCTTTCCAATAATGTATTATACTTACATACTTGCCCTATAAAAACTACAGATAACAGCAAAACAAATAACATAGACGAACGAACGTGTGGCGCAAAGTCACGTGACATGACAAAAAAATATTTAGAAAAATACTATTCAGTTGATAAATATTCGCTCGAAAAGCTCAGTTCACTCTGAGAACATTGATATGCAACACAATATTTTAAATACAGGCTTTATAATAAAAAAACGGCAAACAAAACACGTCCCAACGCTTCGACCCCATATAGCGTCACCGGGGTTTTACCGGTGCAAATGTGACGACGCGATATAGCGTCACCGGGGTTTGAGCGGAAATAACAAGTAAAATTCATATTCACGGTTTAATTTCATAGTTAGTTGGGTTCCTTGTAATCAATTAAGACTTTGAACAGCATATTCTGTGTTTTTGTATTTTAGATAGTTACATAAAAACGAAATACTATTCGCTAACTATTAATTACGAAATGTTTGAGCAAGGATTCTACGAAAATCCATAAACATGGTTAATCTACGACCGAAAGTATAAATTTATCTTCAATCTTAAACTTAAAATAAATATACGGACACTTTGATTAAATCCGAGACTTCACATGATGATTAGCAAAGAATATTGGACACGTATTTTTTCTTTTGTTCCACAAAGCGTTCTTGTTTACATGTGCGAGTATGGGACAGAGCGTTACAAAGAGTTTAATTTATTCTTGCCTATGGTTTTACGAAATGAAGGGGTGTGCGGGAAAAAGACTATACGATTATTATAGATAGAAACATCGTTTCAAAATTTTACGCATGGTAAGTACTTAAATGAGTATTAATAATGTCCTCCAGACCTAATTTCGGCCACGGCGGCCAGTCTTAACGGAGACTGGCCATCTGCGCAGGAGATATTATAGTGCACAAGTGTGTGCGCAAACATAAGTGCACTCTCTGTTCCCTAACTCTCATGGTCCGATGGGACGGTAATTCGACACAACCGGAGAGAGATCAGGCGCAGGACCAACGGCTTTACGTGCTTTCCGAGGCACGAGGGTGTCTAATACCGCCAACTTCCTAACTCCGGGCTGCTATTGAGATTTCTTAACAGAAAAACCCAATAACTTTTTGTTGGCCCAATCCGGTATTCGAACCCGAGACCTCATGTACAGCAGTCACATTCACTACCGCTGCGCCATGGAGGCACTAAATGAGTACTAATAGTCCAGCGTCAATTACGAAGGCTAAATGTCTTTATAAGTAACTATATATTCATATATTCAATTTCTAGTATTACCCCGTTAGATCCGTAATGACAATAATACTACAGGATGGAGTCACGAGCAATTTGAGTTGTGAATTATTTTCCAGTGAGACATTGCGCTTAAGTTTATTTGACTAGTGGAGTAGCGAGCAAACGGTTGCCTTACCGTTGCCGCCACACTGAGAGTTGTGGGTTCGAATTCCAAACGGGACAGCTATAAGTGTGATCCACGAACAAAAAGCTTGATGACAGAGACAAAAATAAGTGATTCTAATTAATTCATCGTTTAGATTAGCAATAAATATAATCACCTATTTTTTGTTTTAACATAAAAATTTACTATGATATAACGCGTTAAGGTCGGGACTCCACCAAAGCGGAGATGGGTGCGGTGTGCTGTGTGCTATGCGAGAAGAGATGTTTTTCAGCTCGGGGGACTCCACCAAAGCGGAGATGTGTGCGGTGTGCTGTGTGCTGTGCGAGAAGAGATGTTCTTCAGCTCGGGTGCGAGGCGTTGAGTGACATCGCTCACTGCACGCCGCTCACATCTCCGCTTCCATCGCGCCATACAAATATTACACATCTCCGCACAGCGAACTCCACTGAAGCTAAGCGGAGAGGAGATGTGCCAATAACACAATTCTATTGGTTGTTTAAAAAACATCTCCTCTCTGCTCGTCTCATCTCCGCTTTGGTGGAGTCCCAGCCTAAAGATCGGGAGAAGGGGCTTGTAACGTCACTGTCTTATAAAATTTGTAGCGACAAGTGACGTAATTTAATATCGGTGTACGTCACTTGTCGGTACAACTTGTACGTGGATCACACTAATAACAGTCCCGTGCGGGATTCGAACCCACAAAACTCAATGTGTCGGCGCGCGCGCGCGGCAGCGGTAAGGGAAGCATTTGTTCGGTACTGCATTAGTCAGATAAACTTAAGTGCAATGTCTCACTGGAAGATAATTCATAACAAAAATTGCTCGTGACTCCATCCTGTGGTACCATTGTCATTACGAGCCTTACGGGGTAAAACTAGAGATTGAATATATGAATTCCTGTTTTAAAATGTTACTATAATATACTTATAAGTATATAGTAACATTTAGCATTCGTAATTTCCGTTGGACTCTAATAGTCCTACTCATTTAGGTTCTTGACATCCGTAAGATTTAGAAACGATGCAATGTTCATCTCTAATAATTATTATAGTTATTGCGGATTTCTTATACTATTAAATTTAACAATAAAGCTTTTCGTACGTCTCCGTCGAGGCGCAAATATTTTTCTTTATCAAATTTATAAGGATGTTTTTTATTAAATCTACAAATCAAAAAACACAACATGCTTTTTATTGAACACCTACTATTTTATTTTTATAATATAATATAATATTTACAATCACTAAACTAGAAAGAAACTCAAGTAGGCAGATAAAATCACAATACTGTAGGCGGGCAGCCCTAACGCGTGTTCTACTAACAGCGCTGTTGTAGGTAATTATTTCAAGGACAGGGCCGAGTTACAATATTATTACCGTGATCTTGTCAAAGTGTATGACGATCGACACATTACATCCATAATTGTCGTCGATTGTACGGCACAAAACATTTATAAAGAAGGTTTCAGTAAGTTGTGTCCGAAAACCATAAGATTGGCAAAACAAGAACCTGTTTTACGACATAAGGGTTTATCTGGCGGATATAAATCTCTGCTAAGGGCATGTCCATTGCGGGCTTCACCTTGATCTGCATTAGAAATTTATCTTTTTAAGCGGTGCACGTCGACTTACAACAATAGTGACGTTGCGCTATCACCCTGAGATTGTCCTAAACAGCAATAAAAAGACATTAGGCAACGAGAACTGAGCCGAATTTATACGATCTACATTATGCACTTCACATATTTGGGCATCACTTCAAAAGGATTTCACGATTGTCTACGTTAATGGGGTCAAACCGTTGTTTTCACAATACAAATAAAATATAGACAAGCGTCGAAGGCTGAAATCGCAAGAATAGGCAATGTTACAAGCTGAATAAAGTGTAAAAACGAATCTTGGCCAATCCGTTGATCAATTAATTGCAGTTCAGCGAGTTTAGTCAATTAATGCAATAAGCGCGTACAATGATTTCAGTGTCGTCTTGCTAAAAAGAGAATGCTGGTATCTAGTATATTTACCGATTATTGCTTTTATTGGTCAGTATCATTTAATTTTTAATGAAATATTTAATAATACAGGTGCATCTTTCTCTGTATTCTATGCATATGTTATAATAAAATGTTGTCGTATTTAATAAAGTGGAGTCTGTACAAAAATATTACACATAAGATTATGGATTTTATGATATATTATCTCGATGTTCGATTTTAAATAATTTTATTCTTTGAATACATTGAACTCAGAGATGCCGACGCGTCGACAGTTCTTATTCTTATTTAAAAAAAACATATCTTATACGCCATATAGCACTCATTCCTATATGGCGAGGGACTTCAACACTTTTTCTCACAATACTCGGCGTAGAGGCTGACAGCGATCAAGCGGTATGAAAAACATTACTCAAGTTTGTACTTAATCATTGCCAATACATATATTCATGCATTATAATTGCCGCCACGTTGAACGAAAATATGTTATTTAACTTCTACTCGTATGTTTAGCAACCCTGCGTGTAATATTAACTTCATTCGTTTTCCAATAATATAATGTCATACCCGGATATCATTAGCTCCTACATACTATCCATACAACACGTCTTAAAGATTGTCAGGTAATTTTGAAATATATTAATGGCGACCGTTTTTCTAGAGTTGTCTTACTGTAATAACTATCTAATAACATAATGTAACATTCCACACAGACGTTTGCAACTATTTTAGGTCACTCTTTAATATCATGTTTACGATATATGTACATACCTACTTATATATTTATACTGCTGTTCACTTTTATTTTTTATTTATGTACAATACAGTGGTAATTCAATAACATTATATATAATACTCTCCAAACGTTAAGTTTAACGGCGAGACACGCTCTTAAATTACAAATTATCACCATACATTAAAAAATAGCTCAACTCACAATAGTTAAAAAAAATATATTTTTGGAAAACAAATTAAAATATGACAGACTTTACATAAAATTTATATACTTTGTACTTATAATGACTGAAAGTTGCACTGCTAGACGACACATACACCATCCAGCACTTTTCTTAAGAGTATTAATGCTTATTATAAGTGTTTTTCTTAATTCATATATATCATTAAAAATCTTAGGAACTAAATACCTATTTGTTCTTTGACCGTAGTAGTTCTTTAGTTTTGGTTTAATTAGCTTTTGTTCTCTAACTCATCTGAAATGTTGTATATATTATCTATAGCATATTTATAATCATCTTCGTAGTAGTATTGTAAACCTATTAAATATACATTTTTTCTTTACTGGCAAAATTTTACACATAGGAAACAATTTATCATGTTCTTTATTAAATTCATATTTATGTTCCACGGAGGCGTAATATCATGGACTCGTATTTGTTATTATACGCTTGGTGTACATACATCCTTACTTAATATTATAAATTTGAAAGTAACGCTGTCTATCTGCCTGTCTGTTATCTATTCATGGCTAAATCATTCAGCCGATTTGGATGAAATTTCATACAAAGGTCATTTAAAACCTGGGAAAGGACATAGGCTACTTTTTATTGATGTCGGTGCCACGCGGCCGGAGCCACGCTCAAAAGCAAGTTTTTACAAAAATGACAAAAACATCTTCATCGTTGAATGACATTGTCACACATATAATACTTACGCGTGCGATATGCTTCGTGGTTAAAGTTTAAAAAGCAGAAATAGAATGGTTTTCGATGTCCAATCACTTGATTGTGTTAAAATTAATTATTAGAAGCGATCTGTGATAAAGGTATATAATTTTATTGCAATTTAAACAACTGTGTATCTAAATGGAATGTTTTATGAATCTAACAATATCGCTTTGCATTTTAAACTGCAGACAGATTGCCTATATCTCTAATAAATTCAATTAATGATTATCAATTGAGTTCAGTTGTCACCGAACGTTGCGAAGCAAGAATGTCATATCAGTGATTATCTTTTCTCACGGGGCATAACGATGTCTTTCAACACACTATTATTATATTTATCGACATAATATACGAAAACTGTAATTGTTGGGTAACGCACTATAATGGTTAAAAAGGAAAACCTTTGGTGTGACTTTGTCTGCCGTCATTCCTCTTATCTGTCACAGCTCTACATCCTAACAACCATGTGCATGGCTTTCTACTGTTAATATACAATTTCAATAAAATACCAAAGTAGGTACTTCGGCAATAAGAGAGGGCCTTTTTATTTCCGATTTTGACAAAAGCTATGCAAAATTATGATGGAAAAATAAAACGATGTATTTATATAGCACAGTTTAAAAAACATCAAATATCGATTACAAACAAACTTAAGCCAGCGTCAGCATTCCAGTATTGGCAATTGATGAATTTAACTAAATCACTTTCTATACGTTTTCTTCTAAGGTACAAACTTCTCAATGTGCTAGTCCAAATAGCCCTTGGTCGGTGCTTTTTTAAATAGTTTGTTCTTTGTTGCCCAAAGAAGCAGTCCACAGAGCATGAAATTTGCGTGTTGTCAGTGCTGTAACCCCAAGCGGGCAAGTATGATTTAGTTTCGTGCTCTGTGCCAGCATAGATCTCATATGAGCTCCACTTAAGCATACCTAAAATGGCCTTGTTCAGTTCTCTCGTCTAAGTAAAGACCGTTTAAATATAAATGATTGGTCAATCTTTCATACATCCAAATTCTCTTCACGTAACATTTAAAAGCTGAACTTAAAAAGCCGAATTGAATCGATACACATGTAAGGCAGTACGAATGCAGCGATGCAGTTATTCGATTTGCATACAATGAGTAATAATCGTTGCAGTGCAATATATTTTATTACATTGCTTAAATTCTGACAGCCGAGCGCCCTGACCGACATACTCATAGCGGTTAATAGGTATATTATACAAAAGTCAATCTTCTTCGTCTTACTCATTCGAACAACCGATTGCAGTATTATATAACATCGCGATCGTCAAAATTATATAACGATTGTTTTTGTTGAATAAATTATCTAGTCAATGACTATGTTCGTATTAAAAATGAATATTATTCAAGATCACACATCAGGTAACGGAAATATTGAATCGTTTATACCATAATATATAATCGGAAGCGTTTCCAAGAACCGGCATTTTCTATATCTCGTCTAAGCTAACGCGATATCCGGTAATTTAGATATTTTATTTATTTTTATTTTGAAGTGGTAACAAAAAAGATATTTATGCAATTTGTGGTTAGAATTATGATTATTCGACGAACTTTTTTGTGAGTTTGTTAGTGGTTTCGTTCTCGATTGGAAATAAAGCAAGTTACACAATTTGTGTTCCGTACAAGTTATTAGATAAAATGCAACTTGCATTCTTATTTTATTCATGTTTTTAATGCTTCTTGCCTGTCCAAGTTAAGACATTGGCGATATAGGGATCAAAGCACTTTATACGTATCTTCAGTTATAACATAACTGATAATTTCAATTGTTCATACATATTCATAATATATCGTTTTGAAGCCTAAGCATGCCGTGCGATCTTAAACTCTTGGTTTCCCAATAATGCCTCTTTTCTGATAGGAAATTCGAGTAGAAGCACGGAGTCTCGTAATGTGGGGAAAGTCGATAAAGCGCTCGTCCCCATTAGATACTACTTAGTTATGCTTTTAGGATAGGCAGTAAACTGCATGTGTAATACAACTCTCTTTACTTTAGGTATATGGACTATTTTACCCTTCGATAGAAAAGGCTTTTCTATCTATTCGAATATTATAAAGAGGAATTTGATTTCTTTTTTGTAAGTATTTATCTCAAAAATTATTTTACCATTAGTAAGCTATATTATCACCGAGTAACAAAAGCTTTATGCGTTTTTAAAGAAAAGTACTGTTACTAAGATAACCTAACCAAACCTACTTTTACGCGAGCGAAGCCGCGGGCAAAAGCTAGTTACATGATCTCGTTTTTCTTGCTCTGCTTCTTCATCGTTTTGTTTCCCTTGTATATTATACTAAATACCTATCTAACGACATTGTACTCCTATTTTTGAAGGTAATAATAGGTAAATACTATAAATCTTGCGGGCGCGTTATAGCGACAGAGTTCCATTAACAATTGACCTATATGGCACTCACGGGGTAAGAGACCCACTCTCACTTGCCTTGTATTTTTATTTTTATGTAATAATTATAACTAAAAATAGATATTGACATTAATGCAGAACTTATGACATAAGACAATAATGCACAACATCATGTCTGATGATTGAGTTATGTTACATGGTATTAGTCCAACTTTTAATGACAATTTCAAATCTGTGACTGAAATTTATCTGTCAGGTCTAGTTAACAAAATATGACACATGGATCTTTTTATAATAAAACACAATATATTTAAAGATTATCTTATTTTATTTAGTTCTTAAGTTGAAAAATTCTTTCTTTTATTTGACTTCCTTGCTGAAGCTGAAGGTAGAGAGCTGAGCTTATTATTAGTATTTGTATACTCTCCGCAAATGTAACAAAAATGATTCGGAATATTCACACAAACACGTCTTGACAATGCCATATCAAATTATATTAAGAAAACTTAATATTGTTCTAGTTGTCAGCAAATTAACACTGCGAATTTTAGTGGAAGCTACAACTCGTAAACTAAAGACGTAACAAAAAAAATTTGGGTATATGTTGAATCAGCGACGTCGAATTAGTAAACATCATGTGATAAAAATCATTCATCAGACAAAAGTCGCAATTTTGTTGTGCTGTGAAATCATATTACCAAATATTTAACAATCTTAAAAAATAAAGACTTACCTCTTATATTATTATTTTAACATTGTATTACACAAACTAGACTTAAAACCTAATTAGTCTATTAAGTGCAGAGACACCTTCATTTCTTTTTTATTGTCGTGTTATTTATATTTTATTGTCTTGATCCTGTTGTAGATAATAAGTTAGTCAAGGGAAACTTGTTTACTATCATACACCACGTTTATATATTTTCTATAAAGAGTACATTCAAGCAAAATTAACAGAACTAGTAGTGCCTGTTAAATTACTCATTTGACAATATTAATTAATCATGTGAGGACGTATATAGACATCTGATGGATTGGATTAAACCTTGCGCATAAATATTTGTACACTTACTTATATTTTTTATTATATAATAACGATTACTTGACAAAAAAGTTGTTTTAAGGTTGAATTACTCACAGTAACCGATGAAAAAGCTTGTGCTTATTTATAACCGTGCAATTTATATAAAATTATGTTTTCGTGAGTATATTTTATAGTGCACCTTGACTTACATGAGTCTATATATAGGCTTCCCTTATTTATATAGAAACGTTAAGGACGATACGACTTGTATTTACAAAGTTTCACAAGCTTCTAACTACATTTGTATCAGTAGATTTTTTTAAATAAGTAAAACTATTCTTGTTTATATATCGTGAAATAATGATAAGAGAAATGTGTTTGGATGCTGGCATCAGTACGCAATAGAACCAATTAAACAAATATCGTGTTACTTATCTATACAAGAAGTGTCTGTTTGTAATGTCAAAAAAAATTTACTAAATGCAAAAGTATATACGGTACATCAAAAAACAATTTTTAATATTTTTTGAAATTAAACTACTATATACGGATTTTATCGCGTTGTTTATTTGACACTTTATTACAATTTTTTTTTTGAAAACCGTTACACTACTATTACTACTAAACTTTACTAATTTTTAAGCTGATGAAATTATTGAAACTATTAAAACTATTACTATACTATTATACTATTTATATTTGTGTTTACACTTTCCCCGACGTTTCGGTTGCTTTTCAGCAGCCATGGTCACGGGGAGACTAAGATGGTAGTTGTCTCAATGTTCCAGTGTAGTTATTTCAAAGTACCCGAACATAATTTAATCATGGGTGTTTCTATTTACGCAGAATGAGCTCAAAGTATCATGAAGTCTAGCTGTGGTTTGGTTCTTCTTGGGTTTGACTATTTGAATTACTGGATCCCAAGCTGGTGGTACATTCCAACCATCTTCTCTATTGAAATTAGGATGTTTCTTGATTTCAATAGCCTCGCGAAGCATCCTTGGTAGGAATCGGTGTTCTTTAGCGAGTATCTGTGGTTTGTCAAATCTCAGGTAGTGGTTGGTCCCCTGTTGCACATGTTCACACACAGCAGACTTCAACGAGCGTTGGTGTTTTACATCAGCTATGTGTTCTTTTAAGCGGGTGCCTATGCTTCTCTTGGTTTGACCAATGTATGAGAGTCCGCAGTCACAATCATAGACCCCTGCATCTTGTAAGGGTAGTTGGCACTTGACGAATGGTAAAAATTTACTTATCTTCGTTGGCGGCTTGAAGTATGTGTTGATTGAAGCTCGCTTCAAGATGTAGCCAATCTTGTCGGTGACACCCTTTACATAAGGCAGTATAGCAGGCTGGCGCTCGACTGTGGCTGGCTTTTCTTGGGATCTGTGACAGCGGCGCGGCTGTTGGAGCTTGTTGTCTTGCAGTACTTGCTTGACATGTTGAAGCTCGGCGTCCAGGTGTTTCTTGTCACAGATCCCGTGGGCTCTCTGGAACAAAGACATTCCCACGGTAGCTAACTGTTTAGGATGGTAGTGAGATTCACCGTTTAAGTACCTATTTGTATGGGTCTTTTTCCTATACACAGTGTGGCTCAAAGTATGATCAGGATTCCTGATGACAAGTACATCTAAGAAAGCTAATGAATTATTTGCCTCTAATTCCATAGTAAATTGGATGTTGTTATTAATGGAATTAAGATGTTCTAGGAATACACTAACACTATCTGTTGGTAATATTGTAAAAGTATCATCTACAAACCTCTTATAAATCCTGGGTGTGATGGGGGCAGTCTGCAAAGCTCGAGCCTCAAAGTCCTCCATATATATATCAGCAACAACAGGCGATACTGGGGAGCCCATTGCCACACCATCAACTTGTATGTAGAATTTATTATCCCACAACAGATAGCCAGTTGTTAAGCAATGCTTAAGTAGTTCTGCATATTCCTCAAGCATATTGTACTCTATTAGCTTCCTTTTAGTTATTTCAATACAGTCATGTACAGGTATGTATGTAAATAATGACTGTACATCAAAACTAACCATTGTTTCATTGTTAGTGAGACGTAGGTGTTTAATCTCACTCACAAAATGGTATGAATCCTTTACATGTGCTCTCAAGTTGCCTCTGAGTGGTGAGAGTATCTTCGCTACGTGCTGAGCCAGTCTGTAAGATGGTGTGTCGATCTGACTCACAATAGGACGTAGGGGAGCGTTTTCCTTGTGTATTTTTGGTAACCCATACACCTTTGGAGGTTTTACGCAAGCTGGTATTAATTGTTTAACGTCTAGATCTAGTTTTTCGGCGTATTTATGTATGATATCTTTGGTTTTGTTCAATATTTTGTTTGTAGGGTCTGTTTTAACCTGTTTGTATGTTGTTTCATCCGAAAGTAAATTTTCAATTTTATGTTTATAATCTGACGTATCCATTATGACCGTAGCGTTTCCTTTATCTGCACGGAGTACTGTAATATCTGGCCTAGCCCGCAAGTTCTTCAGTGCGACGAATTCATCTTTGGGAAGATTCGGTCTGGGCACTTTACTTCGACGCAAGACCGATGAAATATCCTGACGTATAGCCTCCAAATCTTCCTTTCTTATATTATTCTTGACTAGGCAGTCCTCGACGTTGCAAATGATGGCCTCATACGGTATCCTAGCCGGTGTTATTGCATAATTTAAACTGAAATCCGTATATAGTAGTTTAATTTCAATGAATAACATTCGCGTAAACAGAAGACAACATTATTTAATATTTTTGTTCGTCTGACTGTCTGTATGTTCCGGCTAATCTCTGAAACGGCTGGTCCGATTTTCAAGGGAAAGTAACTGGCAGATTAGAAAATTAGGCTACATTACTCAGAAAAAAATTGGGATTCGTGACAAAAAAGCTTCTTAGCGTACGAAGCCGCGGATAACAGCTACTTACATATATGAATACATTGCACACATTAATACTCTCACAAATCTTCAATGAAATATCTATTGAAGTAACTTTTATGAATAGATATTTCGCGTATTGGCCAATATTACAACTTAAAGTTGTGACATACGTCTCCAAGTAGGTGAAGCGCTTGAACCTCCGTCGTAAAAATAATAGAGGCTTACATAGAGTTCATTATTACTTTGATTGCTTAATTATATCGCAATTAATAGAGCAAGTATGAAAATGCATGACTTTGCCCTAACTATCCTAATTCTAACTAATATTATAAATGCGAATGTAAGTTTGTTTGTTACGCTTTCACGCCTTAACTTCTCAACCGATCATTATGAAATTTTGCATACACGTTGTCAGGAGAATAGAAAAGGTTAAGGGTACCTTTTATTCAGAAAAATTACTGTTCCCGAGAGATAAAATTTACATGACCTACATTTTCGCGAGCGGAGACGCGGGAAATATTTCGGGGTAATATAATTATATGCGACTAGCTACATATGTACGTTGTATCTAAGTAGTAGTTTATTGTTTGAACACCATGCAAGTAAAACAACATTACCGGAACATTATTATGATTGTCGAAATACACCACATATCTTAAGGCACGTCGATTCCGCTACCATAGTATGAAATAAGTACGTAGTTTTGAAGTATCTGGAGCGTTACCGCAATCTGGCGGACAGTTGGCGGTCATTGCGGCCGACACAGCACCTTCGTGCGCCTATACTTTGTAACCGGCATTTCCCAAATCTTGTGACACCGATTTGACCAAAATACAGAATTTTAGCAATAACTAAATATACTGGAGTAACTGCATTTATACCCAGTTTAACCAATGCAGGTTTAAAATATATTATCATATCTATAAGAGTTAAATTATGGATATTATTGCAAGCATAAGTTGGTGGATGGTAAATGGTACAAAAAAGTAAACTTAGAATAGAACAACATTAATTAATAGTCATCAGTCATTTAATTGATAGTCATCAGTGGCGGATCTAAGATTTTAGTTTGGGGAGCTTGACCTGCAGATAGTTTAGGGAGAATGAATTATGAAACTCCCCTCGGATCCGCTACTGACCGTCATTATAAAATGTAGATTTCTTTAGGTGGTGGTTGATGAATGATGGAAAAGTAAAAATCATCCAAAATCAATTAAAAATATCGGTACTCAACCGCTGACTGAAAGAATTGGAATGTGGAATATAAATGTTTTTTTTTGCATCACACTGAGCCTGTACCAAATGGGCGCCGTGGTCTTTGGTTCACAAGCAATTTCAAGTTACTGCATTCTTTATAAGTTTAATCTAGATGGCAACACCAGTAATCACCAGTATTGCCGACACGATGGAGCCACATATTATTATACACGTACCTATCTGTATGAAACCTTTTCTTCACTTTACGGTACATTGCATATTATTCCGAAGTTGGACCTACGGGGTTGGTTACAGATCGCGTGTGGTCCAACACTCAAGTGTCAATGTTCACAACGTTTATACTTACTCCACGAAAATTGGTTTAATATGTTAACTACCATGTTTAAGCACACGCAACGGTGACATAATTATAGTTATTTTAGTGTTATAATGTGACACGTTTTAATGTTCTCTGAATATTCTGCTGACTCATTAATATAATGAGCGATGCGTTAAAAGGCATCATAATTATATACTTACCTATTCAAGCAAAGCATCTAGTAGTATTGTTAATTGTTACTAATATTTTACACAAGCTCATGGCCAATATGCGTTGCAGTGAGTCTTGTTATCGCCTTCAACCTTAAAAGACGTGCGTATTACAACTTATCAAAGTTTCTTTACAGTCGGATGAATGGGAACGCAAAACTTAAAAGCAAACAGACATTAATTTTAATATTTAAAGATGATGTAATAATGTATTCCTGGCACAATTATCCCAACCTGTACTATAATATTATAACGAGAGAGTACGTATTTTGTGAGTTTGGCTTATGTGGAGGGACCTCATAACCACAACTCCTATTTGAAAAATCTTTTCACTACATAAAAGGTACTTCATTCCAGATGGACATAGGCTTTATTATCATATAATTATATCCTCTGTCCATCTAGTTTCTGGAGATTATACCAAAAACTAGATGGACATAGGACCAGATATACCATTTGAATAAGGAGCTGACATAAGTCTGGTTTTCTGTTTAGGTGACAGGTGCATGGCGGCGGTTGTCAAGCACAGTGAGCGAGTCAGTGGGCCTGAAGCACGCACTACGACGCCTGCAGGCGGTGCCGGCGCGCGCGGCACGTCTTGTCCACGCACTGGTAGACCGCATGCGCGTCGGTGGTGGCCCCCTCGTTTTCACACAACTGGGAGCGCTCCGCGGACGCAAGCTTGTTACGAGGACCACGGCTCAAACACCCTATTACAGCTTTAAGGGCATTAGGTAGGTGAATTTTCTTTTTGGTGTCCTTTCTCAGCCTCAACGCTGAGACTTTTAACTTACCCGTAAATGTAATAAGCAGGTATATACCTATGGTCGGCATTCCCAGCACCTGCGCATTTTACGTATTTTAAACGCATGTACCACCTTGCTAACCATACGTCACGGCTATCAATGTAGGCTCATATAAAAATCGGCGTTATTAAGTACTCAACAACGCCACGGTTATTATTTCATACTTATGAAGATTATATTCACCTGACGTCACGAATCTACACGTTTACACTTAAAAAAAGTGCTGCGTAACAAAGGCAAGTGTGTTCAATAAAATGACATAACGATCGCAACTTAAATAGTGTATTAATAATTAATCTGTCAACTGCTGAAATGCCACCTATAATAGAAAACCACTACATCTGGCAGCCACTGGAGCTAAAAACATTAATGCGTTTTCCTTTACTTTTCTTTAACAATTAATACTTATCATGTAAAGCGATATGACACGCAAGCTCTTCTGCCACTTATATATTACTAGATGTGCCCGCGGTTCCACCCGCGTTTATGATTACTGCGCTGCCCCCGTGGGTCGTAGCGTGATATTATATAGCCTTCCTCGATAAATAAACTATCCAACAAAAAAATAATTTTTCAATTCGAACCAGTAGTTCCTGAGATTAGCGCGTTCAACCAAACAAACAAACTCTTCAGCTTTATAGTATTAGTAGGTTTAGATTTAAAATATTCATTAATCATATTTTACATCGTAATACAGTTAATGTACAGAGTCTAGATGGGTTAGTTACAACCAGCTTCCATGCCTCGAATACTAAATCGGCCTCCAATACCTGTAACAGACGATATGTGTTCGTATTTCTAACGACTGCTAAAACTGTTCTAATCTAGAGGCTCTCTTAGACATATATATAACGCTGAAGAAAAACGCATACGCGCAAATTATATAACCGATTCTTTGTTTATAAGGTACGCTCAGCCTCCCCGCGGCTCTCTTCGGTTCCGTCCGCCAGCACCTTTAGAACCATGGACTGGTATCCGAGATGCTTTGGAAGAAGGTGCCGTGTGTCCGCATCGGTTCATGCTCTTCGATACTTACAAGGGAGATGAAGACTGCTTGTTCCTGAACGTGTATACACCTGCACTGCCTGATAAGATGTCGGGGTAAGACAATAGTAATGATATATTCTACCATTTTGTAGGGTCTATGCTGTCTCTTTTTTTAGCTTGAATCCATCAAAAATATCAGAATCTCGTACTTAAGCTAATTAATAGATATTAGACAACCCAATAATACTTATGGTATTACAAATATGTATGTAAGCTGACTTAAGTACTTGTAATTTTGTCTCTAAGATATTTAATGAGACAGAAAAACAATTTGAAATTGGAAATAGTTGGCGCATTTTATTCCCTTCATTATGATAAGTGGTTTAGTTCTGTTGTTTTTTACAATCGAACCATAACTGCACTCCTATTTAGATTAATGGATGTAAACTAATTGAAATATTACGATCCTTGAATATACAAATGGCTACCAGGTTTCAGTCATACTTAAAGTTTGGCAACAACAAAGATTCTTCAATTGTTCAAGATTGCTAAATACATAAAATGTCAGACATCTGTAATAATAAAGATAAATATGCAATTGATATTTTAAAGACTATTTAACATTTTTATATAAATGATAGGAATTGATTGCTAAGTGTTGTTAGCAAATGACACGAAGGTGTTGTTGGAAACTTACCAATATCCAGTGGTTGCGACTTCTAGAGTAAAAACTAACTAAAGCTATAAGGTCTGCTCTCTATATAATAATTAGTAGTTAAACATTTAACCACTTTCTACTAAAAACTAGGCCCTTTACGAATTAAAACTTGCTTATTATTATTTGTTTCTCTTTCACAATTATGTCCCTAATATGTTAAGAATATACTCGGCCCGTGTAAAAGTTCTATATAAATTGTTATTTAATGGACTATCATTTAACTAAGTAATATTTTTTTTAAATATAAGAATAATAATAACATATTTTTCAAATTGAAAGCAACTGTCTCTTAACAAAAAAATTTGGTGACAGAAATATCAATCTACGTTTATGTTATAAAGTATCTAATACAATAAGACGTAAAGTCTGAAGAAAAGAAATAGGATACTAATAAGACAACTCCTTCGCAGATACAATCCCAAACTAGCGGTGATGGTATGGATACACGGCGGGGCATTCGCGATGGGCTCCGGCAACGCGTTCCTATACGGGCCCGACCACCTAGTCAGCGCGGGCGTAGTGCTGGTCACCCTTAACTACAGGCTCGGAGCTCTTGGCTTCCTGAGCTTGGAGAACGACGAGGTCCCAGGAAACAATGGACTTAAGGTATTTATACTTGAGTTGATTTTTCCAGCGGCTTCACTTGCTTAAATGTAGATTTATACTTGAGTTGATTTTTCCAGCGGCTTCACTTGCTTAAATGTAGATTTATACTTGAGTTGATTTTTCCAGCGGCTTCACTTGCTTAAATGTAGATTTATACTTGAGTTGATTTTTCCAGCGGCTTCACTTGCTTAAATGTAGATTTATACTTGAGTTGATTTTTCCAGCGGCTGCACTTGCTTAAATGTAGATTTATACTTGAGTTGATTTTTCCAGCGGCTTCACTTGCTTAAATGTAGATTTATACTTGAGTTGATTTTTCCAGCGGCTTCACTTGCTTAAATGTAGATTTATACTTGAGTTGATTTTTCCAGCGGCTTCACTTGCTTAAATGTAGATTTATACTTGAGTTGATTTTTCCAGCGGCTTCACTTGCTTAAATGTAGGTTAGATTATGTTAGTAACAGTACCTTTTGTGGATGAGTGACCCAATGTCCTTTTCTGTTACTGATAATGTGTGTGCGAAATTTCATGATGATCGGTCGAGTAGTTAAGGCGTAAAAGACTAACAAAGAAACAAAGTCACATTAGGATATTTTTTAATAAGTTATTATGTTATTGCACAAGGCCAAATTATTAAAAAAATACCGTCGTATAAGATTGTATTTTTTTATAATTTAGCTTTTCTTGCCACACACATTATTATCTACACAATACATGTCAAAAGGTCAGGTCTATTCAAATCTATAAGAACTCGTAACTTTGAAGCCTAACCATATACAGTCTCAATTGGGTTAAAAGACTATATAGCTTAGCTATCTGCAGACTAAATTTGAATTAGTTCTCGATATGACAGAGTTTGCTAAAAATGTACGCTTAAACATTCTGTACAAAATGTCTCTTTTACCGTTTCTTTACCACAAACTGTTGAAAATTGTGGAGTTTACTTATATTCTAGCGTACTGATAATGCTAGAACGTGTAATAGTGGTTCGTAATGCATTATTTTTTTACAACATCTTTACTTAACACCTTTAAAGTGGGTTCAGTAATTTTTGCGCAAGTACCTACTCGATATACAGTTAGTAAACGTGTACCAGTGTATTGATACATAATATTACATGCTTTGATTTTCACTTGTAACTTTTACGAGGCATATATGCGACTGCTGTGCAAAGGTTTAATACCGGAATCGGGCAAAGAATTTTTGTGTTTTTCTGCCAAGAAAACTTAATAGTAGGTACCATGGAGTCTGACTCGCTCTGTATTCCAACTTTGACGGTCAGGCTCGCTCTGTATTCTGGGACCCAAACACATTTGGCGAAATGTTTTCGTTATGCATCTTTGCCTACCCCTTCAGGGATAGAGGTGTGAGACTATCTATCTATCTCGAGGCGGCCTCGATAGCGTAGTGGTTAGTGTAACCGACTGCCACGCCTGAGGTCGCGGGTTCGATTCTCGCACAAGTCAAACATTTGTGTGCATGGACATGGATGTTTGTGTTGGTCTGGGTGTTTTTATGTATAATATGTACGTATTTACAAAAAAAGTATATATGTAGGTATGTTTATCCATTGTGTAGTATCCGTAGTACAAGCTCTGCTTAGTTTGGGCTAGGTGGTATTGTGTGTATGTAATAGAATATTATGATAGAAAATATTATTTGTATGTATGAAAATATAATAAAGCCGAACTGAAATTAGGCCTTCTTGGTTAGAAATATACGGTCATAGTTTACATATTACGATCATGTTCACAATATATTCAATGCAAGACCTTACAATCAAAACATGTTTTACAAATGATTGCGAAGTATATTATGATCACGGCACAAGGTCACATAAAATCCTATTTTGTAACGGACCTTTATCGGTCTCTGTAGTGATTTCAATTATGTAATTAAATGTATAAATAGTTTTAATAAACCAACTTCTCTAGTGGGAGTAATATCCTAATACGTGAAAAGTGTTTTGTATTCCTTTTTAAGCATATCCCTCTATGTTAATACTGATTTCATTTATATAATTTTTATCGAGCTTAGTTTATAACATTACTATATAGTTTTAGTAAGCACACTTCTCACGTTGGATCTATATATTTATATATGAAGATACCTATAGTTTTCTTATAGATCCCTTTTTAAGCATACCAAGCGTTCGTAGGAGCGAAAAGAGCGAAAATCTAAAAGGGAATTTCTCAGTTTGTTAGGGTGCTTCGGCTTGGCGTGGACATTAATTATAGTAATAAATGCATTGCTTTTTTAATATCTAATAACCAAAACAAACTAAATATAATAATAAAGCTGCAGCAAGTTGTTAAAATATGCCTTTTTTTGATATACCTACATAATATTGCAATGTTGTCACTTATAATTGACTGAAAATGAGCATTTCATTGATTGCATAGTATCTATTTATTATAAAAACGATACCTTTTTTATGTAATAAAGAACATGTTAAGAAAAACAAGTATCTTATTAAAAATGCACGTTTATTTATATGCTAACCCAGAATGGAGCGAAAAAGAAGAAAAATGGCGGTGCCTATGATTGTTATCAGTTTAAATATTTATTTATGCGTTCTTTTTTACCGAAATATTTCCTGCAACGAGGTATTATTTAATATTTTTTAATTAATTAATTATAATTATTTGTAAATAGATTTTTTACTGAGCAATTTGTCCACGCAAAGCCGAAAGTAGGTATTCCCTTTATAAAAATATAGCAGCGATAGCCTAGTGCAAACCGTTGGACTGCCACGCAGAGGTCTCGAGTTCGAACCCAAGGCGCGCATCTCTGACTTTTCGAAGTTATGTGCCTATTAAATATTTAATTATCGCTTGCTTTAACAGTGAAGGAAACATCGTGAGGAAACCTGCATGTCTAAGAGTTCTCAACGTTCTCGAAGATATGTGAAGTCTGCCAACTCGCACTAGGCCAGCGTGGTGGACTATGACCTAACACTTCTCACACTGAGAAGAGGCCCTTGCCCAGCAGTGGGACAGTTTAATACAGGGCTGGTATTATTATTATTAGTCCGCATAAACGTCAGTTAGGTTAGAAAGGATTTTATTGGGTCAAAAAAAAAAAAAAAAACGTTCAGATTAGTAACAGTACTTTTTCTGGATGACGGATACCCTATGTCCTTTTCTGTTCCCTAGACAACGTGTTTGCCAAATTTCATGTTGATTGGGCGTTTAAGGCGTGAAAGCGTTAAAAACAAACAAACTCACATTCACATTTCTAATATTAGTTAGGATATTATTTTTATTTTTTCTTTGTACCTCTTTTCAAGCTTATTTCGTACACCGCAAAACATATTATATGACTTAGTTAAAGTTTATATGCAGAAGAAGTTCAGAAAGCTAAAATTAATAAAAATGTAAATGCATTACGGACGAGTGCCTACCACTGGGTTATTATTAAACAAGAATTACACACCAATTATTTTACATGACATAATTACATGACATAAACACGTAGCATGCCAAAAAAGCTCCAGAATAGCTCGCACGCGTGCTTACTTAATAGGCTTGAAAACTATTATATATCAATATAATCAATCGTTAGTGTAGTATTACGACATGAGGTGTTAGGTAACGTGTTCTGTCTGCACGGATGGCGTACCTAGTGGTTTAAGTGGTCGGCTCGCCACTGCCGCCACGCCAAGAGTTGTGGATTCGGCACGGAAAAATTTGTGTGATCCACAAATAATTGTTCCGAGTCTGATTGTTCTTTGTGTCCATTGTTTGAATGTTTGTAAAGTCTCCGCGACACAGGATTTATTTCTAGTGCGGGTGTTGTCTATAGGTATTAATATAATAAAGAGAAAATATTTTATATTTTGTTTGTTTGTTTGTTTGTAAGGATTTAACGCAAAAATTGCTCAGCCGATTTTAAAAATTTCTTTGCTCATACTGTTTTATCACCGAGTAACAAACGCAATATTTTATTTAATAAAAGTACTTAATTACTAACATAACCTTACCTACTTTAACGCGAGCGAAGCCGCGGGCAAAAGCTAGTATTTTATAAAAAATATGTATCGGCATGTTTATTGTGTAAAGGACCAAGTGATGGCGCTAAAGTGGGTGCGTGACAACATTGAAGCGTTCGGTGGTGACCCCGGCAAGGTCACCATCTTCGGGGAGTCTGCCGGCGCTGCCTCCGTGCATCTGCATATGCTGTCGCCTGCTTCTGAAGTACACACATTTTGCTATTATATTATCACGTTTCTATAGAATATTTATGGTAAAATAATAATTACATCATGTTTAGCAATTATTTTAAGCATAGAGCTTTAGGATCACGTTTCTGGATGTTAAGTTGTCTTCCGACTATTTAACGTCCAGATTATTTTACCAATGTTATCACCCTCACTTATATTGAAACCATCCACTGTAATTCTTTATATAATAGCTAAGCTTACTCTGCTTAGTATGAACACAGGAAATAAGTAAGATATATATATGATTTATCTGTTTAGTGTTTACCAAGAGGTATCTGCTAGTTAAGCAAAATTATATATTTTTACCACTTAATCCAGAGATGACAAAAAGTTATCCTTAGTTAGATTCTATTTGTAATAGTTATTTATATTTCTATGTTTATTTATTAATTACAAAACAAATAAAAAAATCCTTTGTTCTATTCAAATAGCAATAATTGTATAACGTGATCTAGGTTATGTCAAAAAAGAAATGCCAGCCGTAGAAAACAACATAGTCATGTTACCAAATGTCAAACTAGTGCTTTGATTGCAAAAGACATACGAACGAAACTGTTAAATATCCTCTCTATGTAATCGACAATATTATATAATGTATTACACACAAAAAGTCAATCAACATTCAATATTATCTTGTTTGAGAAATGGATAGAGTACATCCGCAATTCAACCCATAGCAGTTGTTTTTTAATGTTACATATTAGTTTCTTACGACCAATGTCATCTATGCAACATGTACTTAGGTGGATGGTTATATATCCGCCTCGATGAGCACGCAATGGTAATGATAGTGGAAATCTTTGTTTAAGCGGATTTTGAGAATTACGCATACGAGGATACAACAGTAGGTCGTCATATCCCTGACATGAATTGAAATTGATGACGCAAAGCTTCTGCGGATCGATCTATGTTTGACATGATGCGATTCTTTCAGTAAACTCATCTATCATAATATTTGCAAACAGTCGGTTTCAAGTAAACGTAAATTGTCTTACGTTTACGCGTATACTAATAATTGAAATAAAACTGCATTATATAGATTTTATCGCGATGTTTATCAACATAATTTTGAAAATATTAAACTACTACTGAATCTATGTATAATACTACACAGGAAAAGTAAGTACATCTTAGTCTGCCCGTGAACATAGCTATGTTGGATGCTTTTCAGTAGCTACTGAAAAGCATCCGAGACATCGGGGAAAGTGTACATTTAAATCTAAATAGTTTTATATTTACATTCTCACTTAAGATTCAGTTGAGATGTAATATTTTTAAAAGTATGTCAAAAGTGTTAATGGACATCGCAATTACATCCGTATAAAGCAGTTCAATTTCAATAAACGTAAATTTATATTTTTATTGAAAATAATCCACTTTATACGGATTTTGTCGCGTTGCTTATTTTTTAAAACACTTTTATTACATCACTTTTAAACTCTAACACTAACTTTACTAAATAACTAAGTTTACACTTTGGCTTTAAATATAAATAGATTTAATTAATTTAAATAGTTTAAATTCAGTAAAGTTTAATAATAGTAGAGTTAGAGTTTCAAAATTATTTAAAATAAACAACGAGACTAAAGCCGTAAAAAGTGGTTTAATTTCAATGAATAACATTCGCGTAAACATAGGATAATATTGTTTATTTTTATTTTATAGGGCTTGTTCCACGCGGCGATCGCACAAAGTGGCGTTGCGCTAGCTCCTTGGGCACTGGCGCACGAGCCACGCGCACGCGCATTTGAACTCGGCAGGGAATTGGGCATCGATACGAACAGCACCGCTGAACTATTAGGTACGTGCTGCTACGCAAACCTTGCTTATAATTTGTAGTTGCAAAACTGCGCGTTATATACTGCGAAATAGACGCCGTATCTTCACCATGACATTGAGTGTACGGATGGCGTAGTGGTTTAAGTGTACGCCTCGCCAGTCTGGGCACTGCCCCGCGCCAGGTGTTGTGGGTTCGACCACCATACGGGACAAAAAATTACAGTACAGGAATTATTCCTAGTGCAGGAGTTGTATATTTAAAAAACTAACAAACTTAAGTAACCCTACAAATCCCAGTTCGTAATCAAATTAACTTATACTAGCTGACTCGCGCAACTTCGTCTGCTTCACATAGAAGAATTTGCCTCGTTTTTGGCAACATTTTTTATTAATGCTCCGCTCCTATTATTCTTAGCGTGATGTTATATAGCCTATAGTCTTCCTCGATAAATGGGCTATTCAACACTAAAATAATTTTTCAATTCGAACCAGTTGTTCCTGAGATTAGCGCCTTCAACCAAACACACACAAACAAACTCTTCAGCTTTATAATATCAAGTATAGATTAGTACACATACTTGGTTGCTGTAGTTCTTAAAATGTCCTTTCGATTGGCAATGGACGGAGGATAATACTGGTGGGTTGACAATTAGCGTACGTGTTGTCAACTTAGCAAAAGGAAAAGGCTTACCCTTAAGTAAGCGTTTAAGCTACGGTTTTATGCGTGAGTGCTGCTAATATCAGAGTATTTTCTTGCGATATGCAGTTAGTCTTTTGACCAACGATCGACCCCGAGATCCAAAATCAATCCTTTTTTTAATTGTGTCTGGTTTCTGGTTAATTGATTCAGCAACACCAGGCTACCCTTGTTTCGTAATTTAGTTGTATCAAACTCGTTTAAAAGTATACCTGACTGCTTAGGTTACCTTCGAGCAACGCCCAGTGAACTATTAGTCAAAGCGGGCGCGCGGCTGGTAGGGGCTACGGGGAAATCAGCTGACCTGCAGAGCACCGTGGCCCTACCGTTCCTGCCAGCGTTGGAGCCCGACGCACCAGGAGCCTTCCTTACGCAGTCGCCGCAGGACACCGTTCCTGGAGCTGACGTGCCTTTCCTCACGGGATACAACGCGCAAGAAGGCATCATACTATTTCGACGTAAGTGATTTTATCCTGTACTCGCTCGCGTTATCTATTTATTTATTAGAAACTTAACAGCTTGTTTTCCATACACATAGATAAGATATCAGATAGCACTGGCAATATCAAGCAACGCGTTGAACACTAGGATTATCGTAGTATTTATTACTAGTACAAACTATAACTGCGCCGAGCGTAAGACAGAGCTCGTGCGGCGCATATTCAAATCGGCGCGCGGCCGCCATAGTGAAATTGTATGGAGGATTTGAAGTGCTTTTTTGATAAATATGTATCTTTATTGTCAACCAATAACTTAAATATTTGGGACAGACAAATTGTAATATAACTATTTATGTTTAAGCTGTAAAATAGGATAGATTACTACTGTTATCATCTAAAAATCACGTAATACGAGCTTACGTTTTTGCATTTCTCGTGCAAATTTACGTAATTTTGTAGGTGAAAATATTAATTATTTTAAGTTTTTTACACACATTGATTGTTATGATAAATGTATATTTTACATTTGTATTAAACAAAAAGTGTTGATTTTATTCATTTAACTGTGACCGCCTGTTTTGGCACATATCACTCGGCGCATCTTAAGCCAATTACTGAGTTTCCTGGCATGTTTAGCGGTAAAATGTGTAACACAGAGACAAACAATCATAATGATCACACCGAGTGTAGTAATTACTAGAGCAATACCCAATGATGTAACATGCTGCGTGGACACGAGAACAAAAGACAGTAGGATACGCTCACGGTAGCTACATTCAGAAAGGTGGAATAGGTAGATATTGTATTATTTAGACTTAGGCACTGTACCACTGACAACGTGTAAATAGTCGAATAGATAAGCTGTGAAAGCGTAACAAACAAACAAACTCAAAGTCGCATTTATAATATCAGGATTTAAAGCATGAGACATTGTCTATGAAGAGTGCGTCATAACGTGACGTTGGTTTGTGACGTGCCTTGTCCACGTAGAGGGATTTGTTTGTTCGTAAACATCAAAACCGCAGCGTTATACTTAAATTGAAGAAAGCATCCGTAAAGTAACCCACTATACGGATGACTGGGCCTGTAACATTCGTGCATACATAGTCAATCACTGCTACTACAAACTGGCTGGTCAGCCGTTAGCGGAAAATACCATTCGATATAAAAAATATTTTATGTCTGTTTTGGGTTCCTAGACGACCTACACGTACACACATGTTTATGCAAATTAATTATCTTATCCTACTAGTTGCAAATCTCAAATTTGCATACGTTTTCTTTACTAATTTCCTTCCCAAGAGTTTAGGTTGTCACCTAGCCGATTTTTTTCGAATTTGTTTCAGTAGTTTAACTTTTAATACATAGCATAGTTTAATAGACAAAATTAGTTTTCTATTTTCAATGTTATTATCGATACACTGCCACTGCAATAAACATTACGCAACTGCGGCAGTTGTAAAGAGTGCTTATGCATAGTTTGCTAGCATTCGACAAATCCTTATCCTTACTAATATTATAAATTCGAATGTAACTCTGTCTGTCTGTTACCTTTTCACGGCTAAACTAATCAATCGATTTAGATGAAATTTGGTACAGATATAGTTTAAAACCTGGAGAAGGACATAGGCTACTTTTTATTCAAGTAGGTACCACGCGGGCGGAGCCGCGCGCAAAAGCTAGTAGTATATAATTATGTACATCAACTGTTTTTAACTCCAATTAAATTAAATATTGATTAGCGATGAAGTTAGTATTTAGTCCACCAGTAAACAATGTTATCAATGTTATATAGATATCTTATAACAATTCAATGTCACATATAATAAAGATTAGCGATAAATAAAATCTGTGATAATCGATTATCATATAAATAAATATGAAATTATATCTTTTTCTATTTACATGTACCTACAAAAGCAAAAATCATAATATACAATTTAACTAAAATTAACAAACTTAACTACTTATAAATAAACAAAATAAAAAGGAATGGGACAAAAAAAATGACGGTAAAATATGTCTGACTTAGGCAGCGTCGTAAAATTCCTCAGCATCGTTGTCGACTGCGAAGGTGCCCAGAAGACTGGCAGCATTGCCACGTTGAATGACAATACTATTGAAATTATCAGTTTAACTTATTGATTCGCAGCGGCACACCGGGCGGTCACACACAATAGTGTTTCATATTAGGTTTTCCAAGACCTGACATATTAAAAAGATAATGTCCGTACTGGAAATAATTCCTGTATCGCAGGGCATTTGACAAATATACATGACATACAACGGACACAAAGTACACACAGATTTGAATTAACAATTTGTGTATCGTTTTTTGTCGCGTGTGATAATCGAATCCGCAACACTTGACTCAGTGACAGAGGCGAGATGGCCGCTTAAACCACTAAGCCATTCGTGCAGTTGACATAAATAAATCTAAATCTTAAAAAGATTATGTGGAAATTAGTTATTGAATAATAAAATTAATAAATAATCATTATTAAATACACTACTATTAGTACTTATAACTACATTTATTTAAACAATCAATTTTGTCCTTTCACGTCTTTACTTGTAGAATGTGTTGCTCCACACATATTTCTGAATGCCTAAACTAGCTCCAGTCCAAAGCAGTTTTCCACCAATCGTATTTGTCAGGTTTGAAGGCCGAATATAGTAAAGTGTGAAATCCCTCCGCGTTATTTTGTAACCCAAGTGAGCGGAACTTGTCCTATACGCGGACCCTTCACTTAGCTTCGCATTTTACTACTTCCGTCAGACAGTATGTACTGTTATTCTATTTACGAATATGAATTAAGTTTTAAGACATTTATTTTCTCAAAAGATTTACAAATCACTTACAGAGAAAATACATTATAATTAAATATACATTAAGCCGATTGGCGTAGCGAGTAGGTACCTAATTATAATACTTCACTAAAACTTATTTGCTAATTACGTATTCACGTTTTTACGTATCATGTAGACACTAGATACCTATATCTACCATCACAAAGCAAGTCAACTAAATAAACATTTAGATAGTACATGTATATATATATATTTTTTTTGCACACCTATAATTATAATTATAGGTGTGCAAAAATATATATATATAAAAAATATATATATATAAAAAATATATATAGATAATAATAATTATTATTATCTATATACATATATATAAGTAAATATAATGTATTATTTGTAACAGTGGCGAAGGCGGCGAATTAATTATAATTAACCTTAGATACCACCGCTCATACAAATTCATGATGTGTATTTTTATATTTTGTTTGTAATGAATAAAACCTGCAGCGGTAGCCTAGTGGATGACAGTTGGACTGGCACGCAAACGTCTCGAGTTCGATCTCAAGACACCTCACACCTCTGACTTTCAAAGTTATGTGCGTATTAAATAGTTAATTGTCGCCCGCTTTAACGGTGAAATAAAACATCGCGAAGGAATCTGCATGTCTTAGAGTTCACCGTAATGTACGCGGAGATATGTTAAGTTTGCTAACCCGCACTGAGCCAGCGTGATGGATTATAGCCTAACCCTTCTCACACTTAGAAGAGGCCCGTGTCCAGCAGTAGGACAGTTTAATACAGGGCTGCTATTATAATGAATAAGCTCAAAATCTTCTATCCGATTTTTCCACTGTTGGCATTCTACTCTATCCAGAATCGTCATACGCTATATAATATCATGCCGTGCCACACACAAGTAGTAATTATAAACGTGGGTGAAACCGCAAGGGACCCCTAGGTTAAAATATCATTCAGGGCATAGATACTCGTTACCTAACTTTAAAAGAGAACGCGACTACATCGGCAAGTCACAAAACACACACGTATTAATAAGCTTCTAGCATGGTTTATATTTACTAGTAATACTACTTTAATTAACCTACTTCCTTACTATCTTATCTTATGTGGGGGCCGTCAGTGCAGACCGGCGACACTTCGACCCAGTGGGATCTTTTGTGTCGACACTCTCCCAATAACGACTGCCATAGACGTTCATGGCAGCCGGGACCAACGGCTTAACGTGCTCTCCGAGGCACGGAGCAGGCGATAATTATTATTGTCAATCAATACGCACATCATTTCGAAAAGTCATATAACTTCCGAAAATCAGAGCTGTGCGTGACGTGGGTTCGAACCCGAGACCCTCTGCATTGCAGTCTGTTGGTCTCCCCAGTGAGCTAGATCGCTGCTTACTTCCTTACTACGGCTTTATCCAAATTTCAAGTTATCTCTGTACTAAACATTAATATCAGTTCTAGACTATATATTGCCACTAACAATTTACATTACCAGTAACATTTTGTCCGTACCGGGAATGGATCTCGGAAAGTCACGATCGCCCGCTAACTAGCCACGTGATCAACGAATCAGTTACAGTGCAAACTAATATACCCTACTTTTAAAATAACCTTTAATCTTATTTAATCAATCACTATAAAAATAAGACATAAAACAAATACAAAACAATTTATTCGTGGTAGGTTGATTAGATTACGCATCTTGATTAGATGTTGATTTAATAAAAAAACATCAAACAAATTGAAAATTGTAGAGAATATGAGATTAGAAAATAAAGAAAGGAAAATAGGTGAGTCTACAGTTTCTATGACGTTGTTATGCAACCTCTTTTTTGTATTTACTATTTGTTCAAGTATTTACTTGAGAATAGGTTAGTGGACTTCACGCTACCAGTTATAACACATTTATGTATTTTACATATCAGTACTGAAGTAAGAGAACCGTACAAAATGTTTCTACTCACGTAATATTATGTCATACAAACACAAATCTATGAACGAGTAAACACCACATTGCCTCAATTTCACAGGTTTCACCATGACTCATAGTTTTAGAACATTTTCGCAATAAATGATTTTGAAAGATTTTACAAAAATGGCTATTTATGTAACTGTGTGTGTAAGTTTTCCTTTGTATGAAAGACTACGTGACGAAGAAAATACATGTACTGGTTTGCCGTATGTTGCATAAAATGTATAATGATAGCAATGACAGTATGATAGAGCATAGATACTGACCGTCAGTACCCGTCAGACTAATAATATAAATACGAAAGTGTATTTGTTGGTTTGGCCTTCTTACTCGTTGCTACGGAGCAACGGGTCAATATTATATTATATTATATTATAATTCGCATAGAGATAGTTTATAAGATGAAGAGAGACATAGGCTACTATTTATTTTGGAAAACGCGAGTTTAAAATTATTATAAAACTCACAAGAAGTATATTGTAATTGTCACGACAACAAAGTTAATTGCAACTGCCTAATTGTAAAATATGTAATAAACTCACTAACCCCTCAGACGTTCATAACTTTTATAAGTGTTACTTTGTGATTAAATGATTTTTGATTTTGACTTTGATAAATTTTGTTTGTAACATGTACTTACACACAGATGAGACTGAGACAGTCTAAAATAAAAAGCCTGATACATTTCATCCTGAAAAAAGTTCTATTACTAATCTAAACTAAACGCTTTAATATTTTTAATTTTACTTGGGCGAATGCCTTGACGCATAACTCTCCGCGAGCGTAGAGATTATGTCGGGCTCACCCGGGAAGAATGAAACGTCCTGAGTACTACCGACTAAACCTATCACGGTGTGCCAACTCGCTGCCTTGAATGGTGGGTGGGTCACTGGAACTGAGGTAACCTAACCTACATTTACGCGAGCGGAGCCGCGGGCAAAATTCTAATGAAGAATATTTTCAAACTTGATCGCCTCGTTTGTCCCATGCGCCATGGCATAAGTTCGTGAGTTCGTGACTGAGGCACTGAGTAATAATGAGCTTCAATTCTCGAATCATCGCACCAGTGTTTTAAGTTTTTCTGTTAGGGTACGTCACATTTCTCAGCTATGTTTCAGTGCACCTTAATATAGCCGAGAAATATTGGGTGGAATACTAGTGCATTACAATCACATTCGTATATTATTATATATTGCACTCAGTTACTTTAGAGTATTGTTGAGAATAATGACTAAGGGCTTTCCCGCAGCTCGTCATTATCACCACCTAAGCGGAGTATTCCGCTTTCGGCACCAATTTTTTCGGCACCTATAGTTTCGGCACCTAAGCTATTCCACTTTCAGCACCAATAGGTATTTTATTCCACATTCAGCACTAAGCAAAAAGGTGCCGAAACTATAGGTGCCGAAAAAATTGGTGCCGAAAGCGGAATACTCCCCTAAGCGTTGAGCATCTGCGATATACTGGAGAACATTTGCCGAGGTTATTGGCTATGTTATTTACATTATGCGTGAGTCATACGTGCCTGCCGGGTGACCTTATGAAAACAATTGTTGTACCCATTATAAAAATTATACTGGTGATGCTGCGGACCCCTCTAATTACAGGCCAATCTCATTAGCCACTGTTATAGCTAAAGTGCTGGACTGTCTTCTTAATACACACATGGCGAGCCGTATTACACTCCATGACGCTCAGTTTGGGTTCAGACCCGGCCTATCGACAGAAAGTGCCATTCTGTGTCTCAAGGAGACCGTACAGTACTATGCAGCCAGGAGTACCTTCACCAGTTAATGCCTGTTTTCTTGATTTGTCCAGAGCATTTGACTTGGTATCTTATAATACGCTTTGGAAAAAGATGCGCAGGGAAACTACCTTAGACAACCCAGTGATCTCTCTGCTAATGTGTTGGTATAACAACCAAACCAGCTTTGTGAGATGGGCGGGAGCATTATCTGATATGTATGGGTTGGAGTGTGGTGTGAGATAGGTGGTGATAACCTCACCACGCCCTTTCTATCTATATATCAATCGACTGATCGTTAAACTCAGCAACACTAATGTCGGTTGTCACATTGACGGCATATGCATAAATAATATAAGTTATACCGATGATTTGGTATTGCTGAGTCCATCGATCAGCGGACTCAGACGGCTCCTAAGGATGTGTGAAGGTTATGCGGTGGCCCATGGCCTTAGGTATAATGCCAAAAAGAGTGAGTTACTTGTGTTCAGGGCGGGCACCAAATGTTACTCGAACGTGCCGCAGGTTTCAATTAATAATACTCCGCTAAAAAGAGTCACTGAGTTTAAATACCTGGTTCACTGGGTCACCGATGAGCTTAATGATAACATGGATATTGAACGGGAGCGCAGGGCACTGGCAGTCCGATGTAATAATTATGTTGATCCGCAGGTTTGCACGGTGTACCAAAGATGTCAAAATAACTCTTTTTAGGGCCTACTGTCAAACATTCTACACGTGCAGTCTGTCTCTGTGGGTTGATTATATGCAGAGGGCTTACAGTGCTCTGCGCGTTCAATATAATAACACGTTCAGGATGCTGGTTGGGCTGCCCCGCTATTGCAGCGCTTCTGGGATGTTCGCGGAGGCAAGGGTAGACGGTTTTCACGCCATTATCCGCAAACGGTGTGCTTCCCTGCTACGCAGAATGCGTGGTAGCTCACACAGCTTGTTAAGCACAATGTGTGATCGGTGGGACAGTCCGATTTTGGGACGCTGGATACGACTACACACGACGTAGACAGTGTACAGAAACCGGACCTGTCTCATAATCATAATATTACGTGTGAAATTGATATGTTACTAACACTAGGTTAAGGATTTTATCTGTTACTACCACTTTATGGATCGTGGTCTGCAATAAATATTTATTATTATTATTATTTGTTTCTCTTTCACGGGTATTTCCCTAATATGTTAGGAAAATACCCGTCCCTTTGGGAGGCTTACACGGAGACATGGGTCCAGCGTGAAGAGGCCCTTCGAGAGTTTTAATCAAAGGTGGGATGGAACACCTACAGCGGCACTAGCCGCAACAGGCGTAGGACTATTGCTACCTATGGATTCTAATATATGGGCTATGGGTATGGGTGTTTGATTGACTGGTATATTTGTAACTATGGATAATAAAACGGCGTCTGCCCTGAATACTCTAATAGCATCAATCGATTGGACATACGATGACTCGCCAACTCACTAGATGGGCCCCTGAATTATTATTATTATGACGTACGACGTAGACATGGTCACTAAGAGGAAGGAAGAGAAGAGACGAAGTGACATATCCCATTTTGGTCGTTACTGTAATATTCATTATCTAAGTACATACTAGCAATCAAAGATTTAAAACAATCAATAAATCTGTCGAAACACTTGACGTAGCATAACTATCAATCTAAAACACTGTTTGCCAAATACAATCTACATTTCTATATTCGTATGATAGATTAACAAAAACGCTTATAGCCATTCAAGTTACTTGTTATAAATCGAGTTAAAAGTAGAACGCAGATTATAGCATACTAGCTGACCTGCGCAACTTCGTCTACTTCACATAAAAGTATTTTGCCCGCGTTTGCAACATTTTCCATTGATGCTACTCTCCTAATCATCGTTGCGTGATGTGATATAGCCTATAACCTACCTCGATAAATGGGCTATCCAACACTTAAAGGTTTTCAATTCGAACCAGTAGTTGAGATTAGCGCGTTAAACCAAACAAACAAACTCTTCAGCTTTATAATATTAGTATGCCTCCGTGGCGCAGCGGCAGTGAATGCGATTGATGTGCATGAGGTCTCGGGTTCAAATCCCGGGTCGGGACAACAAAAAGTTATTGGGTTTTCTGTTAAGCAGCCCGGAGTTAGGAAGTTGGCGGTGTTAGACACCCCTGTGCCTCGGAAAGCACGTAAAGCCGTTGATTCTGCGTCTGATCTCTCTCCTGTTGTGCCTGATTACCGTCCCATCGGATTATGAGAGTTAGGGAACAGAGAGTGCACTTGTGTCTGCGCACACGCTTGTGCACTATAATATCTCCTGCGCAGATGGCCAGTCTGCGATAAGGTTGGCCGCCGTGACTGAAATTCGGTCTGGAGGATATTATTATAAATCGAGTTAAAAGTAGATCGGGGATTATAGCATATTAAAGCATATTAACAATAGATGATTATCGTTGGTCTAATTATATGAGTGTAAGTTAAACTTTGTTTCGATGATGTAACTTGTGATCTAATTGAGTTCAACGATACAGACGGCAAGTGAGAACGCGCTAAATATCAGTTGTACACTCGTTATTTGTATTTACATTACAAAATAACACATGCGACCATGCACGTTCTACTAGTTTTGTATAACAATAAAAAATACGTAACATCTCATAAAGCAGTGTCATGGTATGCGCGAGAACTAGACAAATAGAGAAAGCTACATAATATGCACTTATCGCGTTGTCTCATTCTTGCGCATGCAATAGCAATGGTTCTCTATTGTGTTACCTAACTTTTTTATCCATAATCTCAAGTGCCATAATTTTTTTTGTCCTTATCATCATTTGTCCGAATGATAACTTGCCCGAAATTTAATTAAGTCACATAATATTAAAATTGTGATCTCTAATTCAATATGGGCGGCAAAGCCGGCCAGCCTTAGTTGCGGCGGCTCGCTCGTAGCCTCCTGCTCCTCAACCCGCGCGCCTCGCCCCATCGCGCCTACGCGATTAAAAATTACACTCTAGGGGTAGGGCAGACAAGACTGCGTGGGTTCGGATTTACAGCAATTCGTTTCTGTCATTACAACCTAATTTTTAGCAAATATTGTAGGACTTTATTTTTTAAGGGAATACCAATAGCTATGCTTTAAGAGGTCTAGTATATAAAATAAGGCCTAACCACATCTATTTTATAGATATGAGCTATTTAATCTCTATGTACACTAATATATCATATATTTTATCGCTAGACATGTTCTGAAAAGAAACTGCTTTTGAAGCTAGCTTTAGACTCTGAGTACAAACGCTAGTGTTTTAAACTAATTAGTCGCAGCGGCACACCGATGGCCAGACACAAGTCTTAAGAGCATAAAGCTTGACGATTGTATGTCACCGAAGGTATATTATACTCACGTTGATTCCAGCTATGTTAATATGGGTATTAAGTGGCGAGGGGCAAGACTAGCTGAAATTATAGGATTCTATGTTGCGACTAAGAATTAACAAAAACGTCGGATGAAAAACATTTCTAGCTAAATATGGGTTTGTTACATCTCTGCACAACCCCTATGGGATTACAAAGACGTATGTTGAACATGTGTTTGTAGGATAACGTTTGGTAGAAAGGGTAATTATTAAAGGACTACTATCGTTCACAAGTTGACCGGTTGATGACAAAAGTGATTCCTACCTGTTTAAAGAAGTGTTTACTCACATTTGCAACAACAGTACGGATTGTTGATTAGGAAGGTGTAATTAAGATGAATTAGATAAACCAGTAAATTGTTAAAAATCCCAGAGGTAATTGTTTGACTTACGCAATTAGTAGGTATAACATGATTGATTTGCGAATCGATAAACTATTATTAAATAAATTAACATTATTATTTAATATTGTCTTCTGTTTACGCGAATGTTATTCATTGAAATTAAACTGCTATATACGGATTTTATCGCGTTGTTTATTTGTATATATTATTATTATTTAACTATTGAATGATTTTAAGATAAATTTTGAGAACATAATTATAATGAACTTTATTCATGTTTGCAATTTTATGAGTATTCAACTAATTTTGATTTTGATTTTGAAATTAGTTTTATTCATTATTAAATACGTTCAGTACAATAAAATAGTATATTTGTGACCAGATAAGTGTTTCATGCTGTGTCTTATGTCGGATCCACAAATCTACACAAATTAATTGACCAAAAACGCACTTATTGACTAGACTATACTACCCATAGTGACTTTGGCCACGAGTGCTCATATTTAAAACCATATTTAAATGATAGTATGCAATGTCATTAAAATCAAGGAAAATAATTAAATAACAGCAATCGGCACTCTTTGCCGCGGTTTGCGGACAAAACACTTCGCTGCTGGCTGCGAGGTGGTCAGTGAGGAGGTGGCGGAGACTGCTTTAAGTCTTGACGGGACGCGACGCCGGCACCTTGGCGACGCCCCGTCGCCATGCAGACGGCAGCCCGAGACGTTATAAACGAGGCAACAGTCAATGTGACAGACGTCACATAGATTTTTAATAGGTTTATTTTCTTATTTCGTTTATAATATATTGTAAATATTTACAGTAAGTTAAAATTTAGTTTATTTATGTTGCAAGACTTAGGCAACAAAAGTGATGTGGAAGTGAGTGCCGGTCAACCTGCCACACCCCTAACGAATCTGGTACGCTGCCCTAATTGTTCGCAGGCTCGTTTTTTTAAAGGTGAGCGGGGCTTGAGAGTGCATTTTGGTAAAGTTCATAAAAACCAAAATGTACCCTCTAGTCCCAGCAATTTTTTACTAAGTAATACCTCATCTTTAAACCCCCAATTTCCCTTTTGGCAATATTTAGGACGCTTGAAAAATTCCATTCCGATTTTAAAAAGAGTTCCTCGAGGCGCGAGACCTTCAGTGGCCCAAAACTTGGCTCACTGTATAGGTCTTGTCGTTCGAGAGAACTCTAAAACGGCTTGGGAACAATTACTTACCTTTCCTTATAGGATTCTACATGTTAAAAAAGTTCAGAATACACAAAAATCATTAACAGCACAAATTAAAGATAATTGCAGTTTTAGTTATAACCATTTAGAACCAAAAGACACCACCTCCTACAATAGCAAATCATTGTACCAATATGTAGAATCCAAATTAAGGGAAGGTGACATTAGGGGTGCATCTAGGTTATTGTTTAGTAGCGATGTGGTGGCGCCTTGCTCTGCAGAAACACTTGCGGGTCTGCAGAGCAAGCATCCAGCGCCCACTGATGGTCTCTCCTTCCCAGACGCACCTGATGCTGACATGGATTGTCTCAAGGTGACAGCCAAGGAAGTATTTACAGCCGTTTGCTCCTTTCGAAGTGGATCTGCTGGCGGCCTCGACGGCTTGGCACCGCAACATTTAAAAGATCTTTTGTGTTCCAGCGCCGGGGAAGCTGGTGATTCACTTTTGAAGGAGCTGACGGCTTTAACCAACTTAATGCTCTCCGGTGGTGTGGTGAATGACATCATCGATATTTTATACGGGGCAAATTTATGCGCCCTACGTAAGAAAGATGGTGGCATTCGTCCCATTGCCGTGGGGTGTACCTATCGTCGTTTGGCAGCCAAGCTATGTTGTAAGTACTACAGTGCCCCCCTCGCAGAGAAATTTCAACCAGTCCAGCTTGGTTTTGGTTCGAAGGGGGGCTGTGAGGCTGCCATTCACGCTCTCTCCACGTACCTTGGCTGTGGCGAAGCTGAGGTCATCTTAAAGGTTGACTTGAAGAACGCCTTCAATTCTGTGAACAGGGACACCTTGCTGACGCAAGCTAAATTGGAAACCCCCAAAATTTTTAATTTTTTGTGGCAGTGTTATAGACACCCATCAAAATTAATTTATAAAGACAACCATTTAGAATCTGCAGTTGGGTGTCAACAAGGTGACCCTCTTGGACCGGTCATTTTTAGTCTAGCCATTCACCCAATTATTGAACAACTAAATTCAAAATTTAACATCTGGTACCTAGATGATGGGACCCTAGGAGGTGACATAGAAACGGTTTTACAAGATTTGAAACTTTTAAAAAATAAATTTAATTCGATTGGTTTAGAACTAAATTCAAACAAATGTGAAATTTTTATTAACGATAAAATAGATAAGTCTTGGGCCCTATCAAAATTCAATTCGTTGGCTCCAAACATCAAAATTATTGAAAAAGATTCTTTTCGCCTTCTTGGGTCTCCTGTATTGGAGGAGGCATTCGAGTCGTTTATAGATGAAAAGATCCAAAATTTTTGTGAAGTTTCAGACCGACTACTCAAAATTAATATTCATTCTGCTTATACAATCATTCGTTATTGCCTCTTCGTTCCTAAATTCACACATGCCCTCCGATCCTCTCAATTTTGGAAGCATTTAATACTTTTGGAAAAAATCGACGATACTATTCGGCATACACTTAGTAAAATTTTAAATTTGGCCATGAACGACCGAGTGTGGCTCCAGGCAACCCTACCAGTTCGCTTGGGTGGCCTCGGCGTTCGCAAAATTAGTGATGTCAGTTTACCGGCGTTCCTGTCTTCGGTCCACTGCACTGAAGAATTGACCAGGAAAATTTTAGCTCCCACACTGGTTAATTCTGAAGTGTCGTGCAAGTCCGACGCAGTAAACGCTTGGAAAATTATCTGTCCAAGCTCTGATTTGCCATCCGATCTATTCTCTCAGAGTCGCTGGGATGGGCCGCTCTGCAACATGGTGAGAGAACATCTCATAAACACATCTCTTAATGTTGCTGAGCGTGCCCGTTTATTGGCTGTGGGGGAGTGGGAATCGGGTCTTTGGCTCCAAGCACTCCCTTCGTCCAACATAGGCACTATGTTGGACGATACAACGTTCCACATCGCTTCTTGCCTTCGTTTAGGTGCTCCATGTGTTTCTCCGCATCGATGTCACTGTGGGGAAGCCGTCGATGGCCTTGGCCACCATGGCCTATCATGTAGCAGGAGTGCCGGTCGTTTTTCGCGGCACGCCAATCTTAACGACATTATCCGTCGTGCTCTTGTCACCGCCGGCGTGCCAGCTCATCTCGAACCTAATGGCTTGGCGCGTGACGATGGGAAGAGACCGGACGGTATGTCATTGATGCCTTGGAAGATGGGTAGGCCCCTGGTGTGGGACGCAACGTGTGTCGACACCCTTGCGCCATCACATCTTCCCAGCACGGCGGGTTGTGCTGGTGCTGCTGCTGCATCTGCGGAGACTCTCAAACGGCGCAAATACAAAAACCTGGTAGGGGATTATGTTTTTGAGCCGTTTGGGGTCGAAACGCTAGGGTCATGGGGTCCCAGTGCTCGTGCGCTCTACAGAGACATAGCAAAAAGGTTAGTCGACGCTTCCCGTGACCAGAGGGCTGGGCTTTATTTTGCAGAAAGAATAAGCATTGCCATTCAACGTGGCAATGCTGCCAGTCTTCTGGGCACACTACCGGTCGACTGTGATGCGGAGGAATTTTATGACGCCTATTAGAGGGTTTTAGTTTTCTTTTTCTTTGTTTTATAATATTTTAGGAATAAGTCATTTTTAAAGAATTGTGATTATATGTACATATTAAAATTTTATCATTTATTAGTTATTAAAATTTTGATTCGAATTATTATTGGATACAAGAAAATAGTCTTAAATAATATGTGTACAAAGTACTTACGAGACAAGGAGGTAGGTACTCCGAAAACTAATTGGTTACTGTAGCAGTTCTAAATCTAGGAAGATCTACAGCATTTTTGTATACCTATGTATGTAGGTCACAAAGTAACACTTATGAAAGTCAGAGTATAGTGATCAGAGAGTATACGAATTAAAGTTACATTTACTTTAGTTGCTCGGTTCAGGCAAAGCAAGGAGATAGTTGAAAGGAACATGCTGGCTAGTAGAACGTGAGGCCAATTTATTTATTTGTTTTTTTTTATAAATGCTTTACCTACTCTGTTACAAATTCATGCAAAACTCGCTTTACTAAAAATGACAGCAGTCTGGCGGCTCTTGAATCTGTATTTAGTCTCGGCACACATATAAACAAACATTTTAACAAAAAAGAAAAACGACTTCAATAATAAAAACAAAAATGTTAAAAAAAAATTGCGTATTCTTGTAAATAATTAAATTATTGTTAGATATTAATGGAGACGGCGTCTCCTCCTTATTTTGAAGTCTAATAAAAATCGCTCATTAGTTACCAATCATACATAAAGAAGTTACTCTATCACTGTGCAAATGTCAAATAAATTCCTTCCTGACTACAACACAATAAGGAGCTTTGAACATCTACTTATTCCAGTGCGTGTTATTCGGATGCCACTTACCGATCAGTGCGAATACCCCTTTGATGACACGTATAGACGCTAGGATACTTCTACTGATTGTACTGCAGGTTATTTGGATGCTATCTACCGATCGGTATATATACTTCCCCTGCAGATGACAAATTTAGAAGGTCTAGACTTTCTTCTTACCGCATTGCAGAATATTTCGATGCTATCACGCCATCACTTAGCTAGGACCACGCAAAGCCTGAATGTTTTAACATCCTTTTATTTAATCTTATACGTTGATTCACAGGTTTGCAACGTTACCCGAAATTGTTGGCCGAATTAGAGCACGAATTCAAACGCGTGGTGCCGCCGGAGCTGCAAGCCAACAACGATACCATCACCAACAAGATATCAGAATCCATCAAAGCGTTCTACTTCCAGCAGCGAGCTGTCGACAACAGGAATATAGACAGCCTCATAGACGTATGACGATTTTTCCAAATCTAAGTTTGAACAGTACTTTGGTACTCGCTTTATGAACTATCTTATTGCAATTTATAGTCCAATGATTACGCATTACTGGTAGGTACTGCTGTTAAGCTTCACGAAATGGATTATGATAATATAGTTAGTCTAATGAGCAAAGGTAACATTGCTGCCAATTCTGTTGTCACAAAATTCTCTAAACTTAACTAAAAATTACAAAACTTTTTTTAGTCCTGACACTTTTAACGATTTCAGAATACGAAATGTCATTTGAGAGGACTAAACTAAATTTTAGTGATTTTTAGTTAAGCTTAGAGAATTTTGTGACAACAGAATTGGCACCATTGACGATTTTCTATCAGCTGATGCATACTGAAAAGAAAATGTGTCAGTTGGAGAAACATGTATGATAGTTTTGCAGTTCATGAGCTGGTATGTAGTTGTAGATATTTTAATAATATACCTAATATGTATTAGGTATATTATTAAAATATCTACAACTAGCTTTTGCCCGCAGCTTTGCTCGCGTATAGGTAGGTTAGGTTAGGAGTGAAAGTACTTTTTAAAAATAAAGTACAGCCTATGTTACCAGGTGATAATATAGCTTTCTAATGTAGAATTTTTTTTTAAATCGGTTGACTAGTTTTGAGTTAAATCATTACATTCAAATAAAAAATTAAATCTCTCCTCTTTTATAATATTAGTATAGATGAGTAAAGATCCTTTACACAGATCAATATTTGTTATCCAATAGCTTCGGCCTCAGCATTATTATAAGTACCTAAAAAACGTAGAAGTGTGTTGGACAAACATAAGCTTGTCCATTCTTAATAGCTTGTCCATTCTTATTAGCAGAATAGCTACCAAGCTATTCCGATACAGAACGTAAATAGGGCTGACACATTAGAAACGTCTATATTATTCTAGAACATCACAAGGTTATTGATCGGTCTATCCATTTCCTATACAAATACCAGCTGTGCCATAGAACATAAACTATGAGGTAGTTCCTTATATTTATAATCGCTGCTGCAGCCAAATCTAATTTCACACAAAATTTGTATCAAGGCTAAATGTATATGTGTAATATGTGTAGCTATAGAAAATATGTATAATATGCTAGCTTGTTTTCTAACACCATATTTCTTTTCTAGTTGTTCACAGATGTGATGTTCCTGCGACCGGTTTTAGAAACAGTACGTCAACAAGTACAAAGTAATCGCACCAGTCCTACGTATCTGTACCGGTTTGCTTTCGATGGAGCCTTGGGCCTGTTCAAGCGCATGTTGGGCATTACGCATCCCGGCGCCTGTCATGGCGACGAGATGGGTTACCTGTTTTACTTCTCAAGACTAAACTATAGGTTGGATGATGATTCACCTGAGTTGGCAGTCTCGCGACGAATGGTTCAAATGTGGACCAATTTTGCTAAAACTGGGTAAGCAACACAAACTTCTTTCTTTTCCTTTTTTTGAAAGTCAATGCATTATGTATAATTTCTGTACCGCGGATAACTTTACAAACATTCAAACAATAAGCACAAACGGTACCCGGATTTGAAACATTAATTTATAGATTACAATTACAAATGTTTTTACACACGGCTACACATCAAGTTAGACACCCATATACGCATAACTACCCTACATACAAAATAGAGGATTGTCGGAAAGGGACAGTGCATAGTGGTGTCGATGTAATGGTAAGGATAGAGTGTAACAAAAATATAACGCACGATTCGCAGCGTTTAACTTATAATAGTCAAAGTCCAAACAGTCTAGGTTGATGTGTCGCTGTGTGTACTATGTGGAATTCGGTAGTCGGTGTAGTGGCTGTGGCGAGGCGATCTAAGTGATCGCCTCGCCACAGCCACTACAATCAAATCTAATCACGGCGCCATCCTTGCAGTCCTAGAATTTAGTCTTTAATAAAATTCGTAGGTATGTGTGATGAACCTCGCTGCAATTATATGACCAGTTAAGATCATCTCCTCTCTACACGTTACTGTCGCACATTATGTAGTTAATAATTAGTTAAAGGTGTATAACATCATTTAATTTTAAAAGATAATATGTCTGGAAAATACACCGAGTCGTTTATTACCTAGAGAAAATATTTGAAGTAAAAATTGATTCTTCGTCAGTTTTCACTAAACATTGTCGAACTATTCCTTAGTGAGATACATAGATTGGATATTGTTGCAAAATATTATAGATTACAGCAATAGTAGGTATAGCTAGATAGATATTTATTAATTGAATACGATAACGTTCGTACATTAAGTTGAAAGTGTATATAAAAGGCGGGTATATCGATTGTAATGATCTTTCGCAGGCTTTATTAGGCACCCGAAGGTGTATTAAAACAATGTTGACTAATTTTATCGCATGGACTGGATTGATACACTCTAGTTATGATTATATAATATAGCATGTGAATATTTAATTTTTTGTATATTGCTATTCAGCAGAGCCATGAATCATAACCTCATAACTGGCAACCCTATGAACTATGAAGGGACATTGACTGCAGAATATTTGTCTTTTTGGTTCAATAGTTACTGTTGAAACATCCTTATGATGTGAGCTTTGCAAAACCTATCGGACATCACACGTAGACAAACATACTCACAATATTAGCTGTCGCATTGCTTTTTCGTGTAGATGCCCCATTACAAAAGACAGAGTACATCTCACAAGGATTCTCTCGTATAACTGTAAATTACTATGGATTCCATTGATTTCGTTTTACTGTATTTCAGAAACCCCACGCCTCCAGTCGACTACGAGTCTGTGGTGGACTTCGAATGGCCTCGAGTCAACGACACAGAACACATAAGTTACCTTGACATTACTGCTAACTTTACCGTCAAGGAAGATCCAGAGGCAAAGAGGATCAAGTATTGGGATTGGTTGTACGAAAACTACGCCACCAAGTCAGAATTCAATACAACGAGTATTGAAGAGTAGAAATGTACATTTTAGTGAAGTGATTGAGGAGATAAGTGATTAAACCGTTATTGAGTTAAAGTGATAAATTATAAACAACGACTTTAGAACATGTTTTTACTATTTGTGATCTCATGACTGACGGCAAATAGTGAACAATTGACAAGAGCTTCAGATTCAGAGCAATGTGAATTAGTGTTCATGGAACTATTATTATCGAACTTTATTTTTCATGAAGGCTCATTCCAATTCTGATATGAGAAATGGAAAATCAGCTGCTTTACTTGCAGGCGAATTTTCAAATATATGTTATCGTATGATGTAAATATAAAAATTACAATTATCTTGTTCTGCCTGTTCTTCTTGGTTAAATAATGTGACTAATTAGCAGTAAGTTGTCAACTATAATTAATAAATATGTAGGACACAAATATTGAAGTAGTTTTATTTAGTGAGCCTCACAGGGAAACTAAAACATGGGAACTGTCAGTCTCCATTTTTTTTTTCTTGGTGGAATGCATTGACGCATACCCCTCCGCGGGGGCGGGCGGAGGGGTTATGTCGGACTCGCCGGGGTAAAAGAAAGATGGAATGGGAATAAAAGTACCTCCCGGTATACCGACTAAACCTACCACGGTGTTCCTCGACAAACCACTATCGGCGGGGCCGCGCGAATCACTTTCACATGCAGTCGCGACCCCGCCGAGGTTACGGCCCGCCGTATGAAACGGCAGGCCACTACTCGAAAAGACCTACCCACTGGTCACCACTAAATATTCCCTACTGTCCCCCCTAGAGGGGAGACGGACACGACACAGAGGCGCGCGTGGGAACACGCACGCCGCCTCTCGGACCTGGTGCTGAACGGATGGCGGGCAGGCCCACAAAGCCCGCCACCCCCAGGTCAATCCTCACGGTGGCTGGAGGTCGTCTCGCGCCCTCCAGCGCCCGGCTCTGTGGTTGGGGAGAGGGTTTAAACGCTCCCTCTCCCGCTCCGCCGCCTCCTTGATGGAAATAACTTCCTCACAGAAGGAGGCGACGGCGTTCCACGACCTCTCACTCCAGACCATAGACAGAACTACGGCCGGGAGCGAGAACTGTCAGTCTCCTTAATTTTAATATTAACAAGCTACATTTAATGTTGCTTAAAAATAACGAATTTGTTCTTAAATTTCTACATATTACAATTTTTTTGTCTATTTTTTATAATCCCGCACTAGGAATAGTTCCTGTTAACATTTAAAACAACGGATTGTGCCCGTTGTATGAACGTTTGTAAACACCCAGACCCGGAACAATCATTTGTGAATCACACAAACGTGAAAAATGTTTTACTACAACCCCATTTCAACCACTACGCCATCCGTGCAGTCAATTAACTATCTATAGCGATAAAAGAGTATCACTGCACCGTCTAGTGACACTGACACCTTAAACTATCTAGTAAGTTCTACCTCTAAATAATAGGCTTTATACGGCAAAACATAACATTTTACTTAAGTTGCAGTAGTTCTATATATTAAGTAAGGTCTTATTTACCTCAGCATGTGTTGGGAACCGCTGGCCAGATCGCTGATCATATTGATAGTTCCAGCGATCCACCCATCACCAAACGCAGCGAGTAGGCACACCGCACCGTGTTGGTTTTGGTCGATCGGTTCGGACTTATTTGAGAGAGCCCGACATTAGCTCCTCGTCTTCCTGTGACGATGAGCATGCGACACATTTTACAACGTAAAAAATTATATAAACCCCGTAACATAACTAAACTTATTAAAGGCAAAACGGCGTACGTTTTTTTTATTTCGGTAGACGGCATGTCTGATCGTAAACGATACCCGTAGCCTATGATTGGTTACAAAGAGTGCTCGCGCGTTTCGGATCCTAGTAAAAAACGATCAAAGTTGTGATAAAAGTCATGGGAGAGCAGCGTATGTGGGCCTTTGGGACTTTAACACAATGGAAGTAATACAGTAAAAGTATTAATACTATTATACCTGTTTGCTGTAAGAGTAAGTGGTACTTCCCCGAGCGGCTCATTTGTGTCGTAATTGACAACAGCGGGATCTTCCACGTATAAAACGTGATTGAGTAATAAACAGGTAAACTTTACATATAGAATATGAGTATTATTCAATACGTCATTTAAATATTATAAGAAATATCGAATTTAAGGGATAATTTAACGCAAACTATGTAGGTATAAATTAAAGACGGACCACAAATTGGACGAAATGATGACGTCACAGACAGAAGCTGGCTTGAGCTAGTTTCCAACTACCAATAGTCAAGGCGTTTGCAGCAATGTCTCGTGGAGGATCAGCGACATTTATTTTAATCACCAACAGAGTCGCCAGAAGAAATTTTGCTTAAAATTGCCCTTCACTGGCTTTGATCCAGGGATCATGATTTCCTCTATCTTAGCATACTTTATATTTTTACCTTATTACTGTGCCTCGTGGTTCCCAAACCACTTTTATAATCACCGAGAAGGCTGTTAGTCACTTACTACCTTATTGACTAAAGTAGGTAAATAAGTATAAATAAACAAGATTTTATACTCATGACATCACAAAGACTTACTGCAACTTACGTCTCAAGCGGGAAAAATGAAAATTTTTATCACTCAATGTTTTATTCGTCATAAGTACACGTCGTTGGAGAAAACCACAAAGTCTTTCATTAATATATAAAGCAACTAGGATCGTTGATGAATTAGTGTAATATAATCTTCCATAGAGCACACCTTGCTGTTTTACGTGCCGTGAAACTCCAAAAAATCTTCAAAATGTACAACTTAGTCAGTGTTCGAATGAGTTTACTAGAAGCTAAGCAATGTGGCGACAATCCGAGGTAAGTTAACATATTATATTATAGTACGGGCCCATTGCATTCCATGGTTATGATAATTAATTAATTTGTGAATAACTCTTTTTCAAATATATGTAGGAAAGCTCGTACCGTAAATTTGGATGTAAAATTATCTTTAAGAATTTTGTGCGCCTACAACTATATTATCTGTTGACATCTTTGGACGTAAATCAAGCGAGTCTTATATGATATACGTAAAATTTCAACTGCATACCAATCGAAGTTTCTAAAAAGAAACTTGTGTATTGTATTGATTACTGCGTAATGGGTCTATGCATTACTGGGTATTAGGTACCATAACTCGAACAATTATATGAATTGTTGTTATAATAATTTACATGGTATATAACAATTGAGCTGCTGCTCATAGATTAAAAGTTTATTGTTTAAATACTTAGCAGATAGCTTCTTCCATTAATTGTAATTGTTTCGATCTAACCATGCAATAATATATAAAACTATATTGTTTTATTTACAGTTCTAACAATAACAGCAATAAAGTATATAACAGTATTCTCGAATCTGTCGGCAATACGCCGCTCGTTAAATTAAACAAAATACCAAAGGATCATGGACTGTCCTGCGAAATCTGTAAGTTGAATATTTTTTCGGTTTAATAATAATATCTTTATTTCTTATTTAAAACACAAAATAGTGTCACTTACATAAGGAAGCATACTACTTATAAGTTTACAAAAGAATTTATATTTTTTATTGTAAGTTTGTTTAAGATTGACTATTTCAAACAATTATTAAACTATACCTATACAATCTTACGTTCATATAAAATAATAAATGCACTTTTATACTTATTTATAGTCGCAAAATGTGAGTTCATGAATCCAGGAGGGTCCATAAAAGATAGAATAGCATTAACGATGATCCAAGATGCGGAAAAATCTGGCGTCGTGCACGATGACACTACATTATTAGAGCCTACATCTGGCAACACTGGCATCGGCATTGCGATGAATGCCGCACTTATGGGTAAGCATGTATACAAACGAATTTACTCCAATTTAATAAATAAATTCATTTTTGAAAATTGTGTATTCAACTTAGTGATGCGCATATATAGGTAATTATATCCAAATAACATTCGTGTACAGTTTTCTACAATCAGCAACATAAGTTGATACACCTTAACGAGATTTCGATTTCCTCTATCTTTGAAAATAACAACTTTATTAGTGCTTTATAGCAATAAGTGCTATAAAACAGTGAAAAGATAGTTGCTTTAATCACAGCTCTAAAATATGGAATAATAATTAGGTTGTTAATTCAGAAAATACGTTTTTAAATTTGTTTAATGTTCAGTTACTTATAGCTGTACCTACACAAGGAAACTTTGTAAGACATAGTTAGTATTGGCTTAACATTATGCAGAAGTGTATATGCTATGTTATTTTCAGATACCAAATGTACTATCATAACTGGTGAGAAAAACTCCGCCGATAAAATAGACACCATGCGTTTATTAGGTGCTCAGGTCATTCCAGTAAAAGGGGAAGAAGTAGACGTCGCTCAACAAATAAAAAAAGAGAATCCTGACACAATTGTTATATTGAACCAAGTAACTATTAAACATTTTATATCTTACTTCCACATTTAAGCAATCACATAAAATTTTCTAGTGCGAAAATAACAACTAATTCTGATGGAAATTTTGAGACTAGTGACATTTTCGAACTCTAAAGACTCCTGGTATAAGTTTACTAATTATGTTCGTGACCGACCGTAAGATGGAGTATTCGACTTGTACGGTGAAACCATACACTATTGTCAAATAAGCACTTTACCTTACTTTAAAACTATACATTCATTAAGTAATCAGTACTGGATTAGGGGTCATCGCGCGTGCTCCTTCGCTCCTTTGTATTATTTTGCTATTGATCCGGTTAATAAATTCATTATTTTTATCTTAAAACAGACTTCTCATTAGATAATCTCGAATCATCTACTTGGTCCTTCGAGCCGGATCTGAACCAGCGACCTATGGATGATGACCAACCTACGTCGGGTGTAGTATTATTAGATATTCTGTTAAGAAAACTACAGTAGCAACGCGGAGTCTAGAAATGTGTGCGGTAGACGGCAATAGAATGATCGTATAACTTAAAATATAGCTGGCAATATGATGGTGTATAGGTACTTGTGTATCGAAAAGTTGAAGCAAATGTGTCGTTTGCTTCATCGATAACTCAATCTATACTCAGGCATAAGTCTGTGTATGCATGTATGTATGTATAAATTTCAAACTCTATTGATAGATGTATCATTTAGTTTAAGTAGGTAGAAGTAATGTCATAGTCCACGCTGTCCACGTTATAAAAATCGGACTCTCTATTTTCAACCAATTTGAAAAGTGAAAGATACGTGTAGGTACATGCCGTTTAAAGCTGATATATTTGTCGATTAGTAATAATACTCGATATAATACTAGATAAAGGTTCTTATTCGCGATGAAGTATTTATAGGATAATAAATACCTATTGATTGCCCGATGTTTCGACTGACTTGCATCGATTGTGGTCACGGATTGACTCCATTGATGTAAGTCGGTCGAAATGTCGGGCAATGAGTAGTTTTTTATTACTCTTTAAATACTTAATCGCGAGTAAGACCCATTACTTAATATTATATTAACTATTAAGTACTAGATGTGCCCGCGGTTTCACCCGAGTTTATGATTACTGCGTCGCCTCCGTGGGTCTTAGCGTGATGTTATCTAGCACTAAAATAATTTTTCAATTTGAACCAATAGTTCCTGAGATTAGTGAGTTCAACCAAACAAACAAGCTCTTCAGCTTTATAATGTTAGTATAGATGTGTACAAATCGCGAAAGTCTACAAAGGTTGATTAGTACTATGTTATTATCACGAAATTAATTAACTATGTTATTACTAGGTGGAGAATATAGTGAATCCCATGACTCACTTTGAAACAACTGGCACGGAATTATTAAACGCTCTGGATAAAGTTGATATGGTGGTAATGGGGGCAGGCACCGGAGGGACGTTGAGTGGGGTAGGACTCAGAGTCAAGCAGAAGTTTCCTGATTGTATAATCGTTGCCGCTGAACCTGATGGTTCGACTATGATCAACAAAAATGCCAAGGAACATCCGTTTCTAGTAAGTAATGACATTAATTTGACTCTTAAAAATCGAAGTAATTTAGGTATGGGTATAATTGATAAATCTATGTTATAATATATGTATGTCTAATCACCTCGTCGCAACAACTAAAGGTTAATGGCTATATATAGACATAGGTATATGTCTCTTAATTAAGGACAAGTACAATAATATGTGGCTGCAACGTTTTAACTATAGCTCAGACAGCTCAAAACATTTGTTTGCATCGGACATTCCAAACATAATTCTTTGGATATCAATAGGCAAAATATTGACATGTGATCCATATGAATTTTACTGGCGGACTGTATATTACAGACACACATCATAGTAAGAGTTATGCTTGCTTGCAACCATACCAAAATATCTTTATTGTAAAAATAAATTATGAACGTATACCTAAATATTTATTAAGTCTGGGCCATGTGTATAGGTTGAAGGAGTGGGCGGCACATGGGTACCCATAGTACTGGATACGTCTCTTGTCGACCATGTAGAAGTAGTCACAGACCAAGAATCATTCCTAACGGCGAGAGAAATAGCAAGAAAAGAAGGACTATTATGCGGTAAATATTAATTATGATTAATAAATAATAGGAAAACGAAAAAAGAAATTGTTTATTACAGAGTTTAACAAATTAGAAAAAACTTATCAATCTTAAACACGTTATAACATTAATTAATTTGCCAAGTGCTGGCAGAATTCAACCAAAAAATAGTTCTGTGGTTTTTACACTAGGCAAGCCTGTATCGTGAAGACCCAAAGCAATTACATGATACTAAAATAAGATATTATTGATGACATAATGCTGTGTTGTAAGCAAATATGGAAATCACACTATATAATAAACGAATATTATTAAGTATAATAAGTAATATTAAGTATTTTCGAAATAGGTGGCAGCAGTGGGACGGCCATGTGCGCAGCAATCAAGGCTGCTAAAGCACTGAACATGGGCGCAGGCAAACGTATAGTAGTGATCTTACCCGACGGCATCCGTAACTACATGTCCAAGTTCGTCAACGATCAGTGGATGGAGGCGCATCTCTTCATGGATCCCCCAAAACATACAATGACGTAATTACATTTACATTTAGCGTCTTATTTAAGTATTGTATGATGTATGAATCCCAAATAGCGGGCAGCGACAGCGAGGAACACCCAGAAGACGACGACAAGACGAACTAAACGCATACAGATGAAATCGCAGCCTGATCCCAGTGTATAGAGAAAGGAGGAGGGAGGGAGGGGAGTCCTTTGCCCTGCATTGGGACAGCAAATATAATAATATTTTAAAATTATGTTAAAGATTACCTGTTTCGCCTTTTGTATTCATTTTATATATTATAGATGGTGGAACCAACCGATCAGCGATTTGAAGTTGACTAACAAATACCCGTTGCTGAAGGGAAATGTCACTTGTGAAATAGTTCTCAATGCTATGAAAGATACTCACATTGCCGTAATTACTGATGATAAAGGGTATATATCTTACTATCTTTTTAATTTTTATAACTGTTTAAATAAGATTTAATTTGTACTTAATATTGCGTTAATTTTCAGACATTTTGTGGGTGCAGTTTCTAAAGACAGTTTCCGTAATGCTGCGACTAATCCCATAGAGTTATTTGACGGCAAGCTTGAAGAGTTTAGTTTTAAAGATCTAGCAACAAATCACCTCATCAAAGACTGTTACACTTTGGCAGAGAACGGAAAGAAAGGGATGCCAACTATTGGTCTCTTATCGCGTATACTGGATATTACGCCTTTTGTGATTATTGGACAGGAAGGACACGATACCACCGGTATGCTATTTTTTTATTTTTCCTCTCAATTTGCATCTATGATGACAGTGCCACCTGAAAGTAATTGCTACAAAATTAAAAGCCCTGTATGGAGACATTAAGAAATAATATGATACATTTCCCTTTGTTCATTTTCTTCTTACTCACATAATTTTGAAGAATATAAATGTACATATACTAGCAAATTATGAATCTCTGGTCTCGTGTATATTAATATTATTATGTATATATTATGTACGTGGTATGACATAACAACTATAACTTTTAATCGATACATACATAAAATATAGAAGTGCTAACTCACTCACTGACTGACTCATTAACGTTTACTCCAAACCTATGTCTCTACAAACCTAAAATGATGAACCTATGTTTGCCCGATTTTTCAAAATTCCTACTGGATAGTGACTGAAGAAGATTTTTCGCTTTAAGTTTCTTTGTTATTTTATGTTAGGCACTACATAATTTATGCATATTTAGCATTTAAGTAACTAATCCTCATCACTAATAACTATACTCAGAACAAAATCTCTTAACAGTTATGTAAATTATAATGTTTTCATTTCAGACTATTTCAAGCCAAAAGGCGTAGTTACAGGCGAAGATGTTCTTGAATACATACGTCAAATGGATGATTCCAAACAGACTTGTATGGCTCAGCGCCGAGGATGGATTGCGTAGAATCTGCATGTTTACTTATTACAAACCTATAGGGAAAATATTGCATAATTGATGTAGGCGATGGAAAATACAAATATTTTAATTGTTTATACCTATCTTTTAGCAGATGACGTAAAGACTATTGTTATATTCATTTGTCATATTTTATTGTTGGCGCATAAAGTCATGTTATTTTTTTTATATAATAGTTAATTCTCTAATCTATTTTGAATACCTATATATATTTTTATTGTTTTAATGTTCTGATTTTCATTATTTATTATAAAAATGCATATTTGAGAATATAATTTTATTAATTATAATGTATTAATTTCATTTATATGCCGTAATAAATAATATATCTATACTAATATCATAAAGAGGAAAAATACAATTTTTGGTTTGTTTGTTTGTAAGGATTTAACTCAAAAACATCTGAACCGATTTTAAAAATTCTTTCACCATTAGAAAGGTATATTATCACCGAGTAATATAGGCTATACTTTATAAAAATGTATTTTGTCATTTAGACACAATAACTTGTAGTCTTCTATACTTAAAATGACGTGCGATACTAGGACTATTATGTTAAACACTAAACTGATGTGTACACTGTCAATCACGAAAACTTTTTATCCATCCTATGCGAACTTATTATTATCCTCAAATCACTGAATCAGTTTTCTTTTTAAAAACCCACAGCTGGCATTGACAATTAAAATAAGTGAACTTAGAATTATTAGTTTAAATGACGCGACGGTGCAAGTTTAAAAATAATCTTTTCTTTAATAAAATATATTAAATTAATAAGTATAAATGTAGTCTAAAAGAAGTCTCGAAGAATCTTTGACGGAGATATCAATTGGAATCTACTATAAGTAGGTACCTATATGGTAATCCTTACTTCCTTACTAATATTATAAATTCGAAAGTAACTCTGTCTATCTGTCTGTTACCTTTTCACGGCTAAACCACTCGACCGATTTAGATGAAATTTGGCAAAGATATAGTTTAAAACCTAGGGAAAGACATAGGCTACTTTTTATTGATGTAGGTACCACGCGGGCGAAGCCGCGCGCAAAAACTAGTTACTTATAAAGGTTAGCAAGTTAGACCGTAAACTAGTATATACATTAAAATCTGTCAATATTTCTCTTACTGTCTACTGCCCTATTGCATAGACACACTAGGACAATAGATATGTAGCAACCAAGTAACTTACAAATGAAATGCTACTTGTCATACTTAAATACTTACTTTGTTTTCAGTTATCTTGGGAGAGGCAAACGTCATCATTTTTTTCAGTATACTCGTAGGTAGTAAATATATTTACCACATATTTACCATGATAAGTATTTGTTTTCTAGCAAAAAAGTATATAACATTTCACACATTTTAGTAACCTACATGTGTACCTGCACAGCGATTTTGATGTTTTATTGTTTGCTTAGTATAGGTAATATATGTACATGTCCCGAGAAAACAAGGATGCATTTCCCGTACCTATTGTTAAAAAAATCATTTGGCTGTTCAACCAGCAAAACAATGTTTATGACTTTCTTATAATGTAAGGGTATTATTGCTGGAGTATATTATTATAGCGATAGCTTAGTACCATTGGACTGCAACGCAGAGGTTTCGAGTTCGATCCCAAGGCGCGCAACTCTGACCTTTCGAAATGATGTGTGTCTTAATCTATCGTATGTTTATATTTTCGAAATTCTTTACAATATGTCCTTTACCCAAAAATCAATCCGTAGCCAAAAAACAATAAGTTTTAAGCGTTAACGTTAGTAAAATAAGGTTTAAAGTGGCGTGGCACTCGGTGGCTCGTATCCGAGCCGCTGGTAAATAGAGGTACACAATTTAACAGTTAATTATCGTTGACTCTAACTTTGATGGAAAACATCGTGAGGTAATCTACATGTCTGAGAGTTCTACATAATGTTGGGCCCGCATGGTGGACTATAGCCTAACCGTTCTCATACTGAGAAGAGGACTGTGCCCAGCAGTGACCGTGCCCGTTTATTACAAAGTTGATAGTATATAATATATTATATATCAATTAGTACACTATCAAATCATTCCTTTTGTCCGTGGGCAACTGACGAGGTTTTGATTCGAGGTGGATAACTGTGATTCCCAAAGTTGCTAGTGATTGCGGCACTATGTCTTACCTGTGCCATTATTCAACAACTACCTGCTCGGCGCTCAGGATACCTGTGGAACGACGTTGTTAATATATCGCATGGAACAATTACAAATTGCTTTGGAATATTATTCAAGTGTTAAGTAGCACGAATTTTCGTCCGAATAGCCACGCCATAGCACGTTTTAATTATAAAATCGAGGTAGCTCACAAGATCATGGAGGAATTTTAGTATTAAAGGTTCGTCACCTTTACCCAACTGCCGCCTTGTAACCTGTAAGTAATTATATAGTTTTATAATAATCTTTTCACGTTTGTCGACAACTGCGCATGCGCCTAGAAAAATATTTTGCGAGATAAAACAACTAACTAACATTCTCTTATAATTACAGTTCATTTCGCTTCACTGAATTTCAAAAGGTGGCTATTTACAATTTGTCAGGTAATAGTTATTGATAGCTAAAAGAAACATGTTTTCTGCGACTATGAATCTTGATATAGCAAAACGGTGCGTGATTTAAACATACTACGTGAACGAGCATTTTATCAGGTGCGCGTTCGCATATAATCATGTCTCTGTAACGTAATTTTTATTTCTGTTGCTTTATAATATTTTAAAGGCGCTAGTCATGGGCTGATAACAAAACTAAAGTAACCGTTTTGATATATATAATAGATATATATAAAACGAAGATACTTTTACAATTAACAGAAAAATGTTAGATAAGCTAGGACTGTCCTAAAAATGGTGTCAGGCGGAAGTCTAGAGGTTGGATGTATGTTCTGCGATTTATTGAAATAGTATTATAAGGGATATCATCGCGATCTGGTTAGCTAAAGTCCTGCTCGCCCGGGAGGGTTAATAATAATTAATAATAATTTTTAATTATAGTTTGGCTTTTACCAAACCATTAAACACCCATCCCCGTAGACCAGAATAATTAGATTCCAGATGTAGCAATAGTCTCCTACACCTGCCGCGGCTAGTGTCTCGGTAAGTGTTCCATCTCACTTTATACTAAAACTCTCGAAAGGCCTCTGCATGTTGGACCCATGTTCTCGTGCAAGCCTCGAAAGTCCTAACGTATTAGGGAAATACCCGTGAAAGAGAAACAAAAATAAATAATAATAATATTTATTTATTTTTAATTATATAAACATGTGATCAACAGTACCTAATACATTATTTATTATACTTATTCTATTTCCTGATGAAAAGTCATCTGTGTCCGAACTAGATAAAATTAATTATCTGTACTTCGGATGACAGTGTGCAGCGCTCATCCCAAATAATATGACTCTATGCTTTAGGAGATTACAAACACTATTGTGTACCTACATAAAGATAATTAATTAACATGAGAAAAATAAAATGATGATAATATTAATTTTGTGTAGAGCTGGTATCCTCTCTGTGTGCAGAATGTATGAGTGAGTGTGAGAGGGTGAGTGAGAGAGCTACTTTACTAGTGTAAAATATAGTCTTGACCGGCTTTGCATATTACGGGGATTCGAAACTGATGATTGTTCCAATTTGTTTACATCTCACGATGAATTGCTTGTGCATAACCTCTCGCCTAAATCCCCTAAGGGGAGGGGGAGGCAGAGTTGCATTACACACATTTCTCACCACGTATATTTGATATATAATAAGAATTAACATCGAAGAAAAAGAGGGAAACCATCACACTAATTTGAATCATAAATTATATTTTCGCGTATTATTTACCAAAAAGGCCCGTTGTACACTTATCCGAAATGTCAACCTTAACTACTCTACGGTTTTCAGAGAATTACCATAGAACACTAATTGTATGTACTATATCATTACCCTATTTGCTATATGTTAGTTAGAAAATAAACATCACGCCTGGACACGTGTTTCGTACATACACGAGGCATTCTCAGGTGCACTTGGCATCGAATTAACCTTGAAAACGATCATTGATTTATTCCATCATACTCATAGCCTTGATGACTCGACATGGAGTCATCGTGCTAAAACTTATTGTGTGACCACCTAGGCAAATTTAATCTAGCGTAGGACCGACCTCTGTGAGCAATGTATTTAGTTATTAGATATTTTTTACCCGTCGCTTTGAAGGGGATTTTCAATGAGGTACTTCTCTAGAATCCTATCCTAGAGAAAGCGGCAAAAATACAACACGTCAGCAGTTATTTTATCATGAGATCTATTGAACTTCACCCTGTCTGTAGTTAGGATAGCTGTACTCATACTCAGGTTGGCATATGATGTGTAGATTAATGCTCAACAATGCCGATGCAAATACGTGTTCGTGAAAAATTGAAATAAACAAACACAGCTAAACAAGGAATCAATCATCAACTTATGCCGATGAAGTTTTTGCCAGTCTAGTCTTGCCGATTGGGTTTTTAGGACCAGGACAACCGAATGCAAGCAGAATATTTCTGTAGAAAATTATCCAGGTCAGCTCTCCTATTTTGCATAAAATGCCGAATCGATTATGCCAAACGTTATGTCTAGCAAAGCTTACCGTACACGAGGAACACGATAGTAAAGAATAATATTGAAAGTTTTGATGTATGAAGCACATAAAACGTGACGAGTAGATGCTGTTAATGTGTACATATCGATAATATTGATAAAACCAAGTGCACGATTTCTTTCACGCTGACTATGCCTGTTTGATACGTAAAGCTGTGATCACTGACAATCACACCCTGATTACACATGATGACCGGTAATTAATGGATAACCTTGAAATGTCATATAGTAGAACTGATGGTCGTTCAGAAAAAAATATGAAAAGAATCTATATTTAACTTTCTTGTACACTACGATCATAGGTGAATGAATTCCATCGGTTTTTTGTTGTTTTATTATTAAACACTAATTATGCTAATAAATAGACAGTCAAAAGTATGACTAGCAATTGCACTTCCTTTTTTTTCTTTTTTTTCGGAACTGCCATCAGTTCTACTATAAGACATTTTAAGGTTATCCATTAATTATCGGACACTGTATAAGTATACATCAAAAATAACCAAACTATTCTACGGCCATAGTTAGGGTATAGCCTTGATAATCTTTAGAATTATTATAAAGAGGAAAGATTTGATCTTTTGTTTGTTTGAAACAAAAAAAAATGAATCAACCGATTTAAAAAAATCCGATGTAATCATTCGTAAGCTACCTATACTATCGCCGCGAAACATAGGCTATACTTTATTTTTTTCAAAGTACTGTTTCTTGCATAAGCTAACCTAACCTACTTTTACGCGAGCGAAGCCGCGAGTAAATGCTAGTTTTACTTATAATTTCCTTGGTCTATTAAGCAGATAGTGCAGATACGCAACGCCTTATGTATTAAATTAATTAGTTGCTAATAAATGGGCGTATTCAGGATTTCCTAAAACGAAATGTTGTCCTCTTGAATATAAATACATGATATGAATATAAATAGGCTTGTTATTGAATTCATTTTCCTGGTCTATGACTTACAGTATATGTTACAATCCTATGAAGAACTGTAATGAATATTCTTTCGAAAGTTGCAGCAGTAATTATGGATTTATACGTATCAAGCCATATTCATTTAAACAAGACTAACCTATATATACAGGATGTCCCAGAAGTCGACGTCAAGCCGGCATCAGGTAACAGGCTAAGTTATAAAAGCTATCAGAAAAATATTAAGAATCTAAGTTACGTATTTTAAAAATTATAGGCATTTGAAAAATACGATAATATCTATACCCTGTCACGGTCTTTCCACTCCTGTTACTATAGATATTTACTTTTTGAATCTTTTTTTTGTTATGTAAAAACAAATAATCGAGAGCTTAAAGAAGCATTATTCGAGATATGCGTACGTCTGTACCGATGAACGAATAAAAATAAATTGTATCTTATTTTATTTTATTCAATATGTCAAGCACATAAAAATAAATTGTATCTTATTTTATTCAATATGTCTAGCACATGTTGAATTAAATGTGTTTATAAGTCATTTCTTTGTTGGTGACTACGATAATTAAGCGATAATAAGACATTCGATTGATTCCATTGTACGTGCACAGAGTCGTTTAATGGGGTGCGACGGTTACATTTTGAAGTGAGACTCGTTAAGGTCGTTCGGAAACTACGAAGTAGCTCGGACTATCCAAACGAGTCCACTGGTAAACTCGGCTCAAATTGTAATCAGTCTGTTCAGAAACTATTAACTGTTACTATATTCTGTATTTGCTGTAAAATAAAGTGATTGAAATGTATAATTGCAGTTTAAAATCTACAACATGAACACTCTTTTGAGTCGGCTGTGCCGCTAACTCATCGCATCGCATACGCCGCCCGCCGCGCCGCGCCGTTATGTTTTTATACTGTCCAATAGCTGCATAATCACCATCCTTACTATGATATTATAAATTGAACATGATACATTTTTTTAATTATATAATTCTAATTTATATAATACTTTTACTAAATTAGATCATTATTTTTTACTATACTTATTTCTACACATTACAAAACTTAAAATATCAATAACATTTAATACATATTTTTTTTATAGCTAATAAATTCTTTAATATTGTAAAAACTATTTTATAAAAGCCACGACTTAAGTCTATTTTGAAATTTATGTAAAGGGAATTCTCGTATCGCTCTAGGTAAATATGTATGTGGTTGTAAATTCTGATAAACATCATACGGCTATTATTTTATGAAGTGTGCATCTACATTTTTCCATTCTTAATTTAAAAGGTTAATGAAAATAATAAATATATGCAGAGGATATATTTATTATTTTCATTAACCTTTGGATAAAAAACAAACATAGCAATTTCAACGATATATATATATATATATATATATATATATATATATATATATATATATATATATATATATATATATATATATATACACCGTGAATTTGTAATCGTTTTGGAACCGAAACGTGGTAACTTAGGATAATTAGTAGTATCAATAAAAAATAGTAAAATAATTGTACTGCGTATAATAAAAAAGTTGGAATATAAATAATATTTTTCACTTATTCGAGTTTGATCGTAGTAACGCACGAACAATTCATTCACAAACGCATGCATACGTCACCGGCGCGGCGTCCGCGTTGCCGCGCCGCGCCGCCGCGCACAGTCGAAGTTATGAACGACGCACGATAGGTAACTACGTATATCAGCTGATACCTATCCAGAACCTCGTGTACCACGACCGAGTCCTATGCGTCATTTAAAAACTAGTGAAGCTATTATAAAATTAGGTAAATGCAATAGCGACGAAATTGATAATAGGCTTAGCACAGTTCAGAATCAGCTGATACGAGGCAATACGTTTTCTCTTTTTACTATGTAATTTCTGCATTGTGAAACATCACAATTAATACGTAAATGGATACTCCAATTTCTCCTTCATACTTTACACGGGCTTAGGACCGTCGGAAATACTTTATCTGAACATTACTTTTCGATAAATAGCTAACTTTATTTATTATGTAATAAAATAAACACAGGTGAATGAACTGTGAGTATTTCGGGCGTATTTCAAAAATTGGAGCTATTTACAAAATAATGAACTAACATACCTATGGACAGTTTATTAAAGGCCTCCACTATTGCACTACGTAGCTCCTCACGACTTTCACGTTCACGAAAATACACAAGTCTTTTTATTTCCGACATTGAGGCTTGTCTGGGCTTCTCGGTGGCCAAGCCACGGGACCGCCGCGGCCTATTGTGTACCTATGTGATAGGTATCACGTATCACCAAACTGATTGTTGAGATAGGCACGTACTGCACTTGCATAATGAGTGGGACAGCCGTTGTGCTAGTAATACATATCGTGTATTGATAATGGCACTTCCTCCAATAGCTCGGATATTAGTTTGTAACATTTCTAAATACGAGCTGCCCGTTAGATGACCTTCAATAAAAACAGGCCCTATTATATGGTCGTTTATAATATCGCCCTAAACATTCACACTGAACCTCACTTGGAGGTGGTCTTCCTGTATTAAGTGAGGGTTTACAGCGTTGCGATTATAGCGTTTTACAGTCCCACTCGAGTAAACAATGACTCATCTGTCCACGGTATGTTCGCATTCGTATTATTTAACAACCACTGCACTGACATGGCGATCCTTGCTGGTGCATCGTTGTTAATTACGTGAGCCCGACAAAAATAATAAGGGTGTTATCTATTAGTATTTAATGTTTTCCATACAAAGTATTGGCTAATATTAAATTCTCGAGCCGCCATTCTCGTGCTTCGCCGCGGATCCCGCTCTAATATCCTCTTCGATCTCCGGGGGTCATTCAGCAGTCCTCGGCCTTGCGCATGAGTCGGCGTACGGAATTGTCCATGGTCGAGAAGGCGCTGAGTTGCAGCTAAGATGGTGGGAGTGGTCGGAACTTGAGGACTTTCAATACCTCGTAGCCGCAGCACATTCAAATGCTTCAGCTGGGAGTACAACCGTCTGGCCTCTTCCAAATTGTAATTGGCAACAGCATACAGCTGAACCAAGTAGTCAAAGAGTTTTCGTACTGACGACTATGTAATTTTCGCGTGACAATAAACAATGCATTATGCAACCATTTCGCGCGTCGGTTGCCGCGGTACTGAAGGGCGGGCGGGGTGCGGGGTCGGGAGCGCTCGCCGCCGTGCCTAGGCGCCTCGCGCCTGGTGTACCTACATTAGGGTAGTTAGTGAACGCGGATTGGCGGGCGGCGCGGGCGCGGCGGTTTCTGTGTTGTTATTGGCAAATGTTTTACCGCTTAGTTAAACATGAATGATATCGATCGTAGTGACACGCGTAATCGTAGTACGTGAAATTGAGTGGCGTTACCACGAGTTCTCATTTATTTTTCGTAAACGACATTAAATTTAATGTTTATAAATAAATATATTTTTATTTTATTAAAATAATCACTTTTATCGATTCTATGATTGATATAGAGTATAGGATTTTCGGTTCCAAAACGACTACAAATTCACGGTGTATATATATATATATATATGTATATGTATATATATAAAGAAGCCAAAGTAAGCACTCTAACTTTTTGAAAAGTGGTCTGCAAGATTCAAATGGTCCCACATCGCTTATGACTCTAATACATCTTTTTTTTTACTAAAAACGCTCGATCGATGTTTGTAGAACAGCAACAGCTCATATCTTAGAGTAGATTGGACGTAATCATAATATGCTTTTAGTGCTGCACGATCGTCAGAATGTTGCCTTAAAGCATAAACAAATATAATTAGATTTTTTGCAAATTATATATATATATATATATATATATATATATATATATATATATGTATTTTCCAATTACAATGGTTATCTACTGTAAGCATACTTAATAGTATACTTAACTCGTATTAGGTAGGATCATACATAATAGCTAATGGATATTTGCAACAAAAGAGGCCAAATTAGTGCGTTAAAGATCATACAAAAATAACGTCGCAGCCTTGTCGGCGTATTTGACAAAAAGTAGTGAAAATAGTCTGATGCTCTGCTCATAGTATATATAATATCAGCCCTGTAATAAACTGACCACTGCTGGGCACAGGCCTCTTCTCAACTTGAGAAGGGTTAGGCCATAGTCCAACACGCTGGCCCAATGCGGGTTGGCAGACTTCACATATCTTCGATGAACATTATCGAGAACTCTCAGACATGCAGGTTGCCTCACGATGTTTTTCGTCACCATTAAAGCAAGCAATAATTAACTGTTTAATAATAATAAGCACATAACTTTTAAAAGTCAGTGATGCGTGCCATAGGATCGATCTCGAGACCTGTGTTGCAATCCAACGGTATCTCACTAGGCTATCACTGCTCTGCAGAAGTAGCATAGGCTATATAACATCACGCTATGTACCACAAGTGCGGAATAGTAATAATAAATGTGGGCGAAACCTCCAAGGCCAGCTTATATTATATTATGTTAAATTTTAACGCTTATGATTAACGATGCGCCGTATGTTTCAATTTCAGCACTTATAAGGGCAAAACGCTCGCCACTTTTTTGCAACCTATGTCTAGACAGACCAGGGATGTTGCGGATGCAGATTTTTTTACATCCGCGGATGCGGATACAGATATTTCAGATGGGGACTTTGCGAATATCCGCATCTGCGTCCCCAATTTCTGACCTTCCGCATCGATTTGGATATCTGCATCCACAATAATCAACGCGGATGTCCATGCGCACCCAGATATAGCGCAGACTGCGACAAGAAAGAAAATGGCGCGATGATTCTTCAAGTGAAGGTGAGAATCACAATCATCGAATATTCGCAACATTCCTAGTCTTGACTTATAAACGTGACCACACCTTTATAACAATTTGTCATAAAGCCAAGATAAGGCATCACACATCATGAAGTACGATAAATAAAATGAATAATTTATGTAGTCAAGATCATATACCTGAGTCATGGCGTTTAGCCGACGAATTAACACATATTAAATAAACACAGCCATAATGAATAACTACAATGTAAAGCGTGTCGTATGGAATTAAATATGTACACCACGATTGCAAATTTAAATACATATCACCATCATCAACTATTTTATTCACAACTACTTATCTATACTAATATTATAAAGAGGAAAGATTTGATTGTTTTTTATTTGTTTGTAAGGATTTAATCCAAAAACTACTAATTTTATTAACCGCCTTCAAAAAAAGGAGGAGGTTCTCAATTCGAAAGTACGTTTTTTTTCTTACTTTATTACTTTTTCCTAGGTGAACCGATTTTGATGATTGTTATTGTATTTGAAAGCTGGTGCTTTCCATTTGGTCCCATTTAATTTTGATCAAGATCTGACAATTAGTTTTCGGGTTATCCTTAATAATGGGTATTTGGTTGACTTCGGCTACATTGATGTTGTTCAAATTTTTTGCAACACAAAAACAACTGTGTAGTATGGTTTGGAAGCCCCTCGTAGTGTTTCGAGGTAGCCCCGTTCTAATTTGGTGATGTTCTGACGGAATTAATTAATAAATGACAGCAACTCTGCCGTGATTGCTACAATCCAATATTACGTATATGTATATAATTATATTGTTTACAGAATTCCAAATTGGTTTTTGATAGCATTTAATAGTATAGGGTTATGTGCAACTGTTTAACTGAAAAAGGTATACACAAAAAGTTAATAACAAAATTATTTCTATAATACAACTTTTAATATGACGCTGAAGCCATTAGGCGCCGGCACCCCGGAATAAAACATATCATCCCAACCGTATTTGGAATTATCATTAGATGCACTATGGCCAAAAATGATTTAAACGGTATATCCCGATTTTTTAATGTGATGAAAGTGAATAAAGCCAGTGAAGTGTGTCAGGATCGTAGCAAATGGAAATCCGTAGTCTCTGCCTACCCCTCTGGGAAACAGGCGTGAATCTATGTATGTATCCCGATTTTTCCTGTCCAAAACATTTTTTATGTAAGCCCGCATTTTCGAAAGCCTATTTTTGCGCTATTCACAAGTCTTTTTTGAAATGGCCACGGAGGTAGATTTCCTATTTTGAGATAGGCTTTTCTCCCCTTTCCCCGTTTGTCTCATTTAAACAGCGCTGTCTCGTATGAGTAGCGCGTTTAGTAGGTCTACCCATATTCAGACAAATAAAATCAGTAATCGAACTTCAGATTCACTAAAAATCGAGAAATAAACAAAAAATTTAACAAAAAAGAAAACCGACTTCATAAAAGAATAATCTAAAACAAAAAATGCACTAAAAAGTTAAAAAATATTTGCGTATCCTTGTGAATAATTAAATTCTTGTTATTTTCGGAGTCGGTGTCAGCCGCTCGCGCCGCGTGCGGCTGACACCGGCGTCTATATGTGTAATTGTGCATGCCAATATTATGTTATGATTATAGTACGACATCTCATGTTTAAGTAGTTACACCGACTCCATTATTAACAATAATTCTAAAAGCATTTAACCGTAAGTTTACCAGCCTTCCTGTCTTCGGTCTACCGGTATATCGAAGACAGGAACGCTGGTAGACTTACATCAGTAATATTTCGGATGCCGAGGCCGCCCAAGTGAACTGATAAGCTCGCTTGTAGCCACGCCAGGTCGTTGATGGCCATACTTAAAACTTTAGTAAGTGTGTTCTGTATAATTTGACGAAAAGACAATATCGGATAATTGTAAAAGCCGAATGTATATTATCCTTACTAATATTATAAATTCGAAAGTAACTCTGTCTGTCTGTCTGTCTGTTACCTTTTCACGGCTAAACCACTCAACCGATATACATGAAATTTGGTACATATATATAGTTTAAAACCTGGGAAAGGACATAAGCTACTATTTATTGATGTAGGTACCACGCGGGCGGAGCCGCGCGTTTAATAACCTGTCTGACGAATCACAAAAATTTTTAATTTTCGCTTCTATAAAATTTTATCAAAACCTTCATCTAATATTGGGGACCCAAGGAGGCGAAGAAAAGTTTTATCTAAAAGTTTAATATTAGGTGCCAAGGAATTGAATTTAGATAATACTGATAGTTTATTGATGTTATTGCCGACAAAAATTTCACATTTGCTTGGATTAAGTTCCAAACCTATAGATTGGAATTTATTTTTAAAAGTGCTAAATCTTGTAATACTGTATCTACATCTCCTCCTAGGGTGCCATCGTCTAGGTACCAGATATTAAATTTTGAATTTAGCTGCTTAATGATGGGGTGAATAGATAAACTAAAAATTACTGGCCCAAGAGGGTCACCTTGTTGACATATTGACTGTAGATATATTGGGGCTAGAAAGCATATTTGGTATTTGTGTACTTTACCAATATGTACTTTTAAGCCCCGTTTACCTTTAAAGAAGCTAGCTTGGGAACAAGAGGGGCAACGTAAAAGGTTAGTCAGGGATGTAGAAGGTTGACTGGCACTCACTTCCACATTACTTGTAGCGCTCGATCCTTGCAACATTAAAAATATATTACACTTACTATTATCATATAAAGTGTTTTAGAACAGCTTCAAGATTATTTGATAAAAGTTACTTGAGCTACTATCGCAAAAACACCAACTGTTACTGTCTATTGATTTGTGTTGATTAGATATTATTTATCTATTTACTATAGACTTATGCGTAGTTCACTTACGTTCAGTGTAACATTTACTAAACGAACGATCACAACCATTAATTTTTGGACTGCATTGTTACTATTGTAGTCAATGTCTGTGACTAGAACTGGCTACATGTGGAACGACTGCCGCGATTGTCGATTTACTGATTTGGTTGACCAGTACTTTCGTCTTGGTCTTTAATATCTATAGATTAAAATATCAAGCAAGTCATGGTTGATGAAGTCTGTAAAATACGCTTTGCAGTCTGAGAAGGAAGGTTGAGGACACGATTTAATTAAGTACTTTAATCAAACGTAAAAGTAGTAAAAAATCGGCTTGCTCGCGTAAATGTAGGTTAGTTAGTAACAGTACATTTTCTGAATGAAAAGTACCCTATTTCCTTTTCTCTTCTCTTGACAACATGCAAGCGAATGAAAAAAAAATCATATTAATAATATTAGTTAGGATTACGATATAGATTTTGGGAAAATATTTTGTGATGAGATATTTTGTCGTGATATATTTCTAAATATATCACGTCAAAATATCTCATCTTAACACAGATTTTAAGATGATCAATACAATATCAACACATTTAGATAACCAGTCAACACATTATCACTTACAAAGGCGACAATTATTTATTATTTATCACATTAACATCAAGTAAATATAATAAAAGTTCGATCCAACAAGCATTCAAACTTTTGCGCCCAAGTAGGTATCACTTACCGTTAAACGACAATTTTCCGAGCCGTTGTGTCATCCGCCGCGTTGGAAAATACTGAAAAGTTATGACGTTTAATACAGTTTATTACGTCTTGTGTCCGACATGCGCTATGATAATTTGACTTCGTTACCCCTTTAGCGTAATAAGTGTCGTGTTTGACCATGATGAATCAGACTCTTGTCAATATTCTAAGGAATTGAAGAAAGTTTGGAGAAGCAGCTATACCCACACAAGTGACGGGTTTGTTATTCCACAAAAACGTTTACCTAAAAAACCCCTAGAGCACTTTTAACTAATTATTTTGAGGATAATCAGATAAATCCAATAATGTTGTAGATAATAAAGTTTTACAGAAAGTTAATTAATCATATTTTTTACAATACATTTAGTAGACATACTAAGTCTTTATTTACTAGACATACTCAATGTATTTAGCATTTCGCAAGATTTTTTTAGTGAATTATAGCTATTAATTATCTATCAGACCCGAGCGCTACTATTTACTGTCATGACTTTGTTCGGTTTACCAATTAGGTCTTTTAAAATCTTTATAATAATTACATGATTTTTTATCATTCTTGTATACGTACTTGTAACTAATTAAATATGAAGCTGCTTTAGGTTACTGTGCTGCGTAGCATGCAATTCTTTTTGCAGCGTTTTTTTTACACAGTCGTGCGTTGTCTCTCAATTGTCACGACCGACCGCGTTTAATCGGTTGTCTATCCGGGATCTATATTACTAGATAAGGTCTCAAATAGAACCACAAACTATACAAAGTAGTAGAGCCTCGCTGATTTCAGCATGAATGGGTGGCTTGACCGGGGAAGGACTACTTCTCACAGAATATCGACGTGAAATAGGAGTATTCCTACTGTTGTGTTTCGTTTGTTGAGTGAGAGTGGCGGAGGCCCAATCACCCTCTTTCGCACTTCTCGCTCCTTCTCCTTCCCACTTCCTTTCCTAAAGGGTCGGCAACGCGCAAGTGATGGTGCTGCAGGCGTCCATAGGCTACGGTGACCTCTTACCATCAGGTGGGCTGTAGGATTGTTTGCCAATTCAGTGGTATAAAAAAAAAATTAAGAATTATAACTTTCGACGAACGTTGTGAATATCTTAGGTGGGCATTTTAAGAGCTCTCTATACTGTATCAGCGTTGAAGTGTTTTGATAACTATACAAAGAGCAAAATTTGTAATTAAAATGCGCACTAAATAGCGCTCATATATAACAGAATGTGTTTAATCTATACTAATATTATAAAGCTGAAGAGTTTGTTTGTTTGTTTGTTGGTTTGAATGCGCTTATCTCAGGAACTACTGGTTCGAATTGAAAAATTCTTTTAGTGTTCGATAGCCTATTTATCGAGAAAGGCTATATGCTATATAACATCAAGTTACGACCCACGGGGGCGGCGCAGTAACGATAAACGCGGGTGAAACCGCGGGAACATCTAGTATACAATAAAGCTACTCATGCAATATAAGTATTACAAAAACCAAAAAGAAATATCTGTCTAGATAAAGTTCAATAACCTCAGTGTAGATAAGTTGCACTAGAAGCGAATTAAGCTCAACGAATTTCTATCACTTTAAGAAACAAAACGTATCTATATATTTGTTGCAGATGTAAAATGATCGCCAATACGGCTTTCGGTCTAAACGATCAACGGGTGATCTTCTAGCGTTCGTCACGCACCTCTGGGGCGAGGCTATGGACAAGCACGGCGAGTCTTTGGCTATCAGCCTTGACATAGCCAAAGCTTTCGACAGAGTCTGGCACCGGTCTCTTCTTTCCAAGCTTCCGGCCTATGGCTTGCCCCCTCAACTGTGCACCTGGATTGCAAGTTTCCTGGAGAAGCGTCGTATTCGGGTCCTTTGCGACGGTCGCGCTTTCAAATTTATGCAGGTCAATGCAGGAGTGCCTCAGGGGTCTGTTTTATCCCCTACGCTCTTACTTCTGCATATCAATGATATGTTGAATCTCGGCAACATACATTGTTATGCGGATGACAGTACCGTGCATGGGCGATATCTCGGACATCCTGGGGGCAAACATGCTGAGGTTGAGGGGAAAAGGCAGAATCTTGTCGTTGAACTTGACCAGACCTTGGACCGCATCTATGAATGGGGTCCCAAGAACTTGGTCGAGTTCAACGCCAAGAAGACCCAGGCATGCGCGTTCTCAACAAAAAAGTCTCCGTTCCTTCCCTTCCCTTCTCTGAAGAACACTCCACTGGTGATACGTGACAGCCTCTCCATCTTAGGTATGGATCGTTGCCGCTCCCTTAATCCCAAAACCTACATTGAGAGCGTCATTAAGCAAGTTTAAGCAATATACCACGGGGAGTGCTCTGAAGAGTTATTCCACCTTATCCCGCCCTCCCCTTTCCTATCCAGAACAACGCGTGCTGGGCTCAGATGCCATCCTTACACGGTAGAGTCGATTAGAGCGCGTACCAACAAGTTTGGGTCCTCATACCTCTGCCGAACGACCAAGGCATGGAATTCCCTGCCAAGGCACGTGTTTCCTTCTTCCTTCAATCCTGGGTCCTTTAAACGGGGCGTGAAAAAGCACCTTCTCAGGCCGTCAAAGTAGAGACCTCAACATCACCTCGGCTGCTATGAGGGCGGTGTGGAGGCCACTGCTCTTAGACCACACGACTGCTTACCATCAGGTGGAGTGTGGTCATTTTGACGAGCAAAATAAAAAAAATAAAAAAAGTTTTACATTATCGTCAAACAACACGTGCCAATATCACAAAAAAACATATATGTACTAATTGAAGTGCTTATAAAACACAAGTAGGATACAGTGATCAAAATATATTGTAGCTTATTAGCACACCAATAAAGAGCCATTTTATACCAGCAAGCAAAAATTTTTTATAACACGTTTTTCTTATGATATCTTCTTTTTATTTAACTCTTACTAAATTTTCTTGGCAATTTAACCCTTAACCGAACCTAACCGTATCATATTTTGCCGGAGATTGTTTTATACATTACTGTTTACTTCATCATCATCATCATTTCAGCCTATTGCAGTCCACTGCTGGACATAAGCCTCCCCCAGGGTGCACCACAAGGCCCGATCTCCCGTTTTCGCCATCCAGTCAGCTCCAGCCACCTTTTTCAGGTCATCGGTCCATCTGGCCGGGGGGCGTCCTACACTACGCTTGCCGAGTCGTGGTCTCCACTCGAGAACCCGTCTGCTCCAACGATCATCGGTTCTGTGACAGATGTGACCAGCCCACTGCCACTTCAGCCTGCTACACTTCTGAACTACGTCAGTGGCTTTGGTTTTTTGTCGGATAGTCTCGTAGTCTCATACTGTTTACTTAATATTAACTAGAAAACGCAACATTATCGAGGAAGTACTTTAAAATCTTAGTCTATCTGTTTTAGTTTTTTAAGAACCTCTTGTAGAGTACTAAACTAAAATAACTCTAATTGATACTGAGGCTGTTGAAGCCTTTTATGAACAAATTATATTGATTAAAACATAAAACAATGATATTTTGCCATTCGAGATATTGTAAATACTTATATGGTGAAGGGAGTACAATCCAATCCAAAAAAAATATAACAAATTTAAAAAATATTATTAAAGTATATATTAGCTTGTATTGCGAGAATTTTGCGCATATTTTCAAATTTTTTCGGGTGGTCACTTGTCGGTGAAAAGCATTGTATCATATATTCGTTATTATACCAGTGAAAACTGTCTCACAGCCTTTTACGGTAAGATGACCATTAGTCGTCATAAAGTGAGAATACTTACGTCTTTAGCATGAAGTGATCAACGAAGAGGAAAATCAAAATTAATAATTAGCGGTTGGGTAATTTGTTATGGTAATAATATATTGTAATCATACTTGTGGGTTGATTTGGAAGGAAACCGCAATTCCTTTCAGTATATAAAGCAGGAGCAACACAAGAAGGCACAGTTTCTGAACATCTGCCATATACTCAGGACACACTTTGTGTGTTTTTCTGATCGTGGTTCTAAAAAATTCATTACCCTCTTCAAAATGTATAACTTAGTGAGTGTCAGAACGAGTTTGCTTGAAGAGAATCAATGTGGCGAGAAACTGAGGTAACTGACAATTCCTGAACCGATGGACTGGTCGCGGCAATTATATCAACATATCGTTGTGAGCTGTAGCCCAGCTATAACAACTAAAAATGACTAAGCAATTAATTATTTTAACATTTAAATATTCTTCCAGGGACATTTTTAAATTACCAGAATTCTCTTGAAATTAACAGTCAGTCTAACAAAAAAAATTTTGTCTACAAAAATATACATATTTTAATCAATTTGCAAGATATAATAGGCAAATTATAAGAAACTGTGCGAAGTTTTCGTAATCCGAATCCCGAACCTTATGCACATCAGTCGTAATTTACTTAAAATTATTATTTCACACCGCTTGTATACTGCTTGCAAAACTATGTTTATTTGTTTGTTAATATTTGCTGATTTCTCCGAATTGTAATAGTCAGAGGTATTGACTTCTTTTTTCTGAAATCTTTACATAAACTTCTATCGATACCAATTATTTAAAATTTTCACTTTTCAAGCTTTGGGGATAAAGAGGCGGCAATGATACTCTTTGTAATTATCTATATATTAATACGTGAAGCAAAAACTTTGTACCTCTTTTTACGAATTAAATTAATGAAAAAGCACTACTCGCACACAACCATGCATATGACACGACCAGTCGAATCGCTTTCGTAGTATTTCGGCATTGTTCAGCTGATATCGTAGAATTTTTCGTAACTATGGTTACATATGTATGTGGAGTAGGTGACTAAATGAAAAGTGATTATAAGGGTATAGTTATAGACAATAAAACCTTAATAACATCATCTTCCTAAGCCTTGTCCCGTCATTATTAAGTTAATAAAACCTTAATAACGATCAAACTTAAAATTTAAATCAATTATGGTTGAATTTCGACCACTTGGCAACCACTAGTCACCATAAATTGGCTACCATAAATAACTATACAGCTTATAAAATAGTATAATAATTTGCAAGAAAATAATTTCATATGATACCTACCACATTTTACCTAGCTATCCCATTTAATTTGCTTATACATTCCAACGGATCCTATATAAAAAAATAATATATTGAAAAAACATTTGCTATTATGTTAGAAATGATTTATTTATGACTATTCCAAATTTAAAGTTATTAGCATTGGTCTTGCTAAGATAAGCAGCACTGACAAGGCAGACGGTAGACAGTAGACACGGAAATCAAAGTTCCGTTTACACCATTTTGGTAATTCAAGATTTTGTAGGATCTTTCTACCCTAGAAAGCGTAGAAATAAACCTACAAAATCTACATCTACTGTTGTTTCTTTATGTTCCTGTTACGAGTACTATAATACCTACTACTATGATGCAATGTGACTTAATATCAGAGCTTCTTCCTTGTCACTAAGAGGAAAAAAACAGGAAACAATTATTTGTATATTCTGTTCATCCGGGTTTATTAGAATATTTTATGTTTATTATTTTTAATATAAGTAAATTTTTATATTACATTAATTTTTGTAAATTCCTTTTAAATATCTGATTCTTGCATAGGCAATATGTTAATTTTTCATAACATTATTTATTTCCTTTTATCTAATTGTTTGTACTTTTTCTTTTGGCAAGTTGTGATCTTTTGTAATTAAGAAAACATGAGATCGTTTTGCGATTTTCAAGTTGATGGCGATTTATTGATTAATTGAGAAATTGTATTTCTTGTAGGAGATCCTTAATAAATAAATAAATATGTACTTAAATATGTAGCAGGGATAGCCTAGTGGTAAAATCATTGGACTGCCACGCAGAGGTCTCGGATTCGAACCCAAGACGCGCATCTCTGACTTTTCGAAGTTATATGCGTATTAATAATTAATTATCGTTTGCTTTAACGGTGAAGGAAAACATCGTGAGCAAATCTGCATGTCTGAGAGTTCTCCATAATGTTCTCGAAGATATGGTGCAGTCTGCCAACCCGCACTAGGCCAGCGTGGTGGACTATGGCCTTACCCTTCTCACAATGAGAAGAGGCCCATGCCCAGTAGTGGGACAGCTTAATACAGGGCTGATATTATAATTATTATGTACTTATACTTATTTTCTTTACAGCAGTAACAACAAGGTGTACAACAGCATCCTCGAGTTAGTGGGCAACACCCCACTTGTGAGGTTGAACAAAATACCGAAACATCATGGACTGTCCTGCGACATCTGTAAGACTTACAATATTTAATCATTAAATGTGCCAATGAGTTTTCCACACTCCCTACACTTACCACTTGTCCGGGTCGGGTTAATAAAAAGTTATTGGGTTTCTCTGCCAAGAACTTTCCAATAGCCTCGCGGAGTTAGTAAGTTGACGGTGTGATATGAAAACACATAATACCGCTGGTCTTGCGCATGATTCTAGAAAGATCCCTCACTCTCCGACCAGAGGGTCGAGGGTCTCTATTTATTATATCTCTACAGATAATAAATAGAGATAACTAGAGCACTTATGCACTATAATATATCTTGCGTAAAAGGTTAGTCCCCGTTAAGATTGGCCGCCATGACCGACAATCGGTCTAGAGTATCTAAATTTTTTTATTACTTGTCTGTTTGTTTTCAGACGCAAAATGCGAGTTCCTTAATCCAGCGGGCTCCATAAAAGATAGAGTCGCATTAGCGATGGTCCAAGATGCAAAACAAGCGGGATTAGTGAATGAAAACACTGAATTCATAGAACCTACGTCTGGAAACACTGGTATCGGCATCGCATTTAATGCCGCACTTATGGGTAAGGTTTAGTTATATTCTATAGTGGTATTATAAAGAAATTTATAGTGGTATTATAAAGAAATTTTTAAAATGTATAAAATAACTAACTATACCAAAGTTTACGGAAATGACCTAGCCCACAAGACATTTTTAGTCAAACAATCATTTTCAGTCAAAGAATGAATGGCTCTTATGACACAAGAAATGCCATGGCGCCATGTCAGAGAAAAAAATCGGCGTCAAATCTGAAGTTCAACAGATAGCCTTCTCTAAGCATACATACATTAAAACAACTTTTCTCGTTATAACTAATATCAGTACAGATGTGATCAGTCACATGACACAGTTTTCTCTTCGTCGTTCGAAGGCTGATAACCAGTGTTTGACCTCTAATAGACTCTTTGTATTAACAAACTATATCAGCTTTCTAAATCTTATCATGCCTCATGTGATTTCGTATTATTACTAAAACATCAAAAAATGCGTATGTTAGATTTACACGAGACGTAATTGTAACAAGGATTCATGTAGGTAAACAATTATAAGTTGATATCAATAGGAAACCGATAAGGCAATTAATTCATCAAGACTTGTTCCTTTTTAGATAACAAATGTACTATCGTAATGGACGTCAAAAATTCTGCTGAAAAAGTGGATACCATGCGTCTGTTGGGTGCTGAAGTAATCCAAGTCAGGGGCAAAGACAGAATGATCGCACGTCAGCTCAAGTATGAAAATCCCGACACTGCTGTCATATTAAATCAGGTACAAAGTCTGAACAATTCTATATCTTATCACGTAAAGAATCAGCTACGATATACTTACCGAATACATGTTTGTGATTATATGTAATATTTTCATAATACGGGTTCACTGTCTATACATTTCTTATTTCATTAAAGATTTTATTTAATTTTTTTTATTGCCTCTTTTTACGAATGTGAGACACGTCTGAACGGCTACTTTTACTAGAAAGTATTTCATGTAGTATCCTAGATATTACCATAAATTCGGTCTTTAATTCACCACTTTAAGTGCACTTTATGCAACATTTTCCGGCAAGATCTTTTTTACTATTACAAATTTTACCATGATGTCTTAGTTCATGCATTTATGCGTAATAAAACTATTTGTTCCTTAATTTACGAGCTATAAAATATAGAAAATATAATTAAAATCGTTGTGGTTGCAGTTTGAAAATGAAGTAAATCCTAAGATCCACTATGAGACCACTGGCGCGGAAATATTATCCGCCTTAGATAAAGTGGACATGGTGGTAATGGGAGCTGGTACTGGCGGAACGATGACTGGAGTCGGACGCAGAATCAAAGAGAAATATCCTGACTGTGTACTGGTTGCTGCAGAGCCGGACGGTTCGATTATGATCAACACAAACGGGAAAAATCATCCCTTTTTGGTAGGTAACGACAAGCAAGTACACTAGAGTTCATTCCATAATTATTGAACTCTTTATTACACACAGTCTATGAATATTTAATATGTAATAAATCGTATTCTATAGGTGGAAGGAGTAGGTGGAGCATGGGTGCCAATGGTCTTGGATAAGTCTCTTGTCGACCACGTCGAAGTAGTTACTGATGAAGAAGCATTCCTTACTGCGAGAGAACTAGCCAGAAAAGAAGGACTACTTTGCGGTACGAACTTATAATATATTTATTTTGTATTGCATTCGAATTATATTCAAATATATAGACAATACATAAGTAGGTGTACTGCATCCTTAACAATGTAATATTTGTACTTTATAATCAATATACTTTTGCACAACGCAGTACCTTGTGGTACTATGTACCAAAACTATACCGATCATCATAAGAGTGCAAATATGTGCATCACAGTACAAAAAAGAAAGTACTATATACCTAAATTGTTTTGAAACAGGTGGAAGCAGCGGCGCAGCCATGTGCGCAGCAATCAAGGCTGCTAAAGCACTGAACATGGGCGCAGGCAAACGTGTAGTAGTGATCTTACCCGACGGCATCCGTAACTACATGTCCAAGTTCGTCAACGATCAGTGGATGGAGGCGCATCTCTTCATGGACCCTCCTGAACAAAGCATGAAGTAGGTTCAATATCTTTATAAACGAAAAAAATGGCAATTTGATTTTTAGTAGAATATAGAAAATAATGTCTTTAATTATTTTAGATGGTGGAAAACGCCTATCACTGATTTAAAGTTGAATCATAAATACCCAAAGCTCAAGAAAAATGCGACTTGTGACCAAGCGTTGTGTGCTATGGAAGATGGTAATGTTGCTGTCATCACCGACGACCATGGGTATGTATGTTTAAACTTCTAAACTAAATGATTAAGGCTCTAGGTATATTCAAGAAACGAGTGTTTTACATATAATAATATCGGCCATGTATTAAGCTGTCCCACTGCTGGGCACGGGCCTCTTATCAGTCTAAGAAGGTCGTAGTCCACCACGCTGGCCCAGGGCGGGTTGGCAGACTTCACATATCTTCGAAAACATTTTAGGTATGCAGGTTTTCTGACGATGTTTTCCGTTCACCGTTAAAACAAGCGATACTTAATCAACTATTTAATACGCACATAACTTCGAAGTCAGAGATGCGCGCCTTAGGTTCGAACTTGTGACCTCTGTTTGGCAGTCCAACGGTTTCCCACTAAGCTATCGCTGCGACCAGTATTACATACGGACAATTAATTTTGACACATAAGTATATTATGTAAAATATGTCGAAATTTAACTGTCCGTGTTTAAAACGACTCGTTTTTTGATATACCTACATACTTATGTAGGAACCGGGCATAGGTATATGTGTTTAACAAGAATAGTAAGTATAAATACTTACAATATCTCATTTACATTACATTTTCCTGTTTGTTTAGATGACTTAAATTACATATAATAAATGTTTCAGACACTTTATTGGCGCCGTTTCTAAAGACGGACTCCGTTACTATGCGACGAATCCAATTAAGTTTCCAAGCAAATCAAATAAGGAGTTTGACTTCAATGACTTGGCCTCAGAATATCTCGTCAAAAACTGCTATACGTTGGCTGAAAACGGTAAAAAAGGAATGCCGACTATTGGTCTCCTGTCTCGTATACTGGATATCACTCCGTTCGTGGTCGTCGGACGAGAAGAACATGACAGTGAAACTGATACTGGTTAGTATAAAATGCATATAGTATATTTAAAAAGTTTATGACGAGCAGTGATTGATTAGCTTATTTCTATAATATCTACGTATTTATTCACTGCTTTTGCACCAAATTACAAAGTAATAATGACAATCTTCTGTTCCAGCTCACTTCGATCCAAAAGGCGTGGTCACTGGTGATGATATTCTTGACTACATTCGTGAAATCAAATACTCCAAACAGCCTCGCAAAGCTTCCAGAACGTGGGCGTAAATCACAATACAACTATTATTACATACATTTAAAATTGTTTCTTAACTTCCATATCATAGCATAATTTTTATTCATTTTGTCATTAATAAAATTATAGAGCCGAAAGAATATTGGTTTTATTTCTTAAAATTAATTGATTTTCCATTGGTTAAATAAAATAATTTAGGTACGGAAGACAAAAAAGCGTGCAGTCTTTTTTGCCATCCTAGTAAAACATTGCTGGTATTGCATATGATACATATATTTATAGCATGAAGGATCGGCTCGACAAATATCAAAGCATGGATATACAAAAATAATTTTATTTTATGTATGTAAGTCTAAAGTCATTAAATTCTAAATATCTTAAATTACCCGATTAAAGATCATCAGTGTTTTAAATATTAAAACTATATTCGATTATAACATCATTGCATCATGTTACTGGATTAAGTGTTAATCCCATATCATTTATTTGTCGACATTATAATCATACATAAGAATATATAATATAAAATATAATCTTAACCTAATTCTTCCTATAAATGACCTTATAGATTATATTATAATCTGTCTGGTCTAAGAAGGTATAATATTATACATTGAAATAAATTAAATCATAGTTATGATGTGACCATGAATTAATTCAAAGTGTCTTATTGACTTATCTAATCCTAATCCTAATCCTAACTTCCTAATATTATAAAAGCGAAAATGAGTTTATTTATTTGTTACCTTTTCACGCCTAAACCACTGAACCGATCATCCTAAAATTTTGCATATACATTGACAGGTGTATAGAAACAGACATAGGCTACCTTCCATGCCGAAAAAAAAACTGTTCCCTAGGAAAACAATAATAACGTTCTTATGATAATAGATGGCGCCGTGTCTTTCGAATCATGATTGAATTATATTATTACAAGCAGAGTACAACCCGAATTGATTGTCAAATTCTAAATTAACGCGAGCGAAGCCGCGGGCAAACGCTAGTACCTACTAAATATTTGATATTGTAAACATGACACAAATTTTACGTACACATATCGTTGTTTTTTTAAAAGCATCTACTAACATAGTATTAATTCTTGTATCATACATGAACAACGCCTAGACTCGGTACAGCTATTTATGGATCATACAACTTTGTAACACGTGCAAACGCACACACTCGGCACAGCGGCAGTGACGAGGCGGCCATCACATGCATGCAGTTACATCATCTAAGGTTAGTCGTAACAGAATATAAAACAGTTTATCAACAATCTGTTTGTTATTTTGTAGAGACCAATACTACTTTAGTAACAATCGCAAAACTTAACAACAATTACATAATATTGTCTTACGTTTACGCGACTGTTATACATTGAAATTAACCTTTTGACCGCCACGGACGTCCATTCACGTCAAATTAAACCGTGCTCACGACGCCACCGACGGCATGGCACGTCGGAAAATACGACCATTTTACAGTTCAAAATAAACATTAAAAAATATGTTTGTTGTGTTCCTTTTACCTATTATTTAAAACTACATTAATCATCGCCTGGCGTAGGGGGCACAACGCTACTTTTATGCTGTGGCGGTCAAAAGGTTAAACAGCTTTATACACATTTTATCGCGATGTTATTTGCATTTATGTTCTGAAGCAACCACCATCGTAGCCCGTCCCCGTGAACATGGCTGCTGAAAAGCAACCTAAACGTCAGGAAAACTATAAAATTAAATCTAAATAGTTTTAATAATGTTAAATAGATAAAATAGTTTTATTAATGATTCAGTAGTAGAGTAACATTTTCAAAATTATGTAATAAATGCGTTTATAAACATCGCAATGAAATCAGCATAAAGTAAAGTTTCAACAACAATTATGTTCTTGGTAATTCTAAAATCACATTACTCGACAAGTTTTTAAGCCACTGCGCTATCGATATACCTAGTGTTACGTGCTGGGTTCGACGGATAAGAATGTAAACAATATTACCGACTAAAACCCCTTTTTATTCTAGCACACAATTAATTTAAAATACAACAAACAATATACCTACAACACTTTTCCACTTTAACTGCTTCAAACTCCGTAGTATTTTCGCTTCCGTTCGCTTCGATGAATAAATACTTGATCGCTTACGATTGTAAACTGACTTGGCGGTGCGCGTTCGCTCTATTTATACGCGGTTAGTGTTTCCAGAGTTTTCTAGAAACGTCATACCCGGTATGTAAACAATATGAACATTAGAGAATGTACCAGCGTTCTCTCTACTCTTCTCGTACGAAGTTCCGTAAGATGTCAATAGATGGCGCTGTATTAAATTATATGAGGGAACTGCCGAGTCTTCCGCACACTGCCGAGAGATGGCACTGGATGTAACACTAGTATAGTTTGCAGTTTGTTCAAAACAGGATGAGTATACTTGTTTGGAGTATACATATTAAATACATAGTTAAAATGTAAGTAGACAGAGACAAACGAAATCCGATAAAACACAGAGGTGATATTTGAATAAAGCATTGATTTTTGCTAAAACAGTTTTTTATTCATAGACAGTCGTATTGTTTGTGCATCAAGTAGGTAGTACAGTTACGGAAGTAGGTACCTTGTCTTAAGTCTTCTTCTTTTTTCTTTTTCGTGTGGTTAGTGACCAACTTGTGTCAAGAGTTGTTCAAGCCGCCCGTAGGCCTCTGACATGGCTTAACGACTGCTGTCAATTTGACAACGACCGGGACCGACTTTTTACGTGCCCTCCGAAGCACGGAAACGCTCAGATAAAATACCACTAAGCGGTCACCCATCTATAGACTGACTGCACCCAGCTTTACTTTGCATAACCTCGCTAATCGTTTACCGATCAGTGAGTGCAACTGGCTTAGTGATGAAAGGACTCGAGGCTTTTAAACCTTTATAGTAAAGACTAGCCTCGATTTAGAAAGACCCGACTCCAAAAATACGACTTGAGGTTTGTTACTAATGTGAAAGAACTCGACTCATTAGAAAAGAGTCGAAGCAATAAAACGACTCGAATTCGTTACTAAGAGGTTCAAGGCTTAGTCGCGAGTACTTTTAATAAGTAAAGAACTCGAGTCGTTTAATATGAGACCAATCAATCTTTTTTCAAAATACCCACGTAATAATGTTTTATCCTATCTACTTCATGCGTCAAGAGTTGGCGCCATAAAAGAGGTGCCTCTCACTATTACATATTAAAAAAAATATCAGTAATTTATAAAACAGAACATAGCCACAATCATTGTAACATGTTGTTGACGCGTACTTACGCACGCGTCTCACAACTGGCGACTCGCACGACTCACGAGCTGAGTTGTTTTCAAAAGGGTTCGAACCTTTTCGTTGCGCTTGAGTCGTTTAAAAACATGAGTCTTTTTAAAACGAGAGTCTTAACATTGAACCTCGAGTCGTCAATCGAAGACTCTTAAAATGGTTAGAGTTCAGGGTTTAAGGACTCGATTGAGTCGCAAACCTTCATAACCGAGTCGAGTTCTTTTTAAAGACTTAAAAGCCTCGAGTCCTTTCATCACTAAACTGGCTATGAGTAGACTGTAGTAACAGGACACACCCTACCCTGTTGCAAAATGAGAAACATTTGTTTTATTTTAATATATAGTTGTTATTTTGCCTATGTTATCTTTATATACCTATATTATTCTTCTGTACGTGTATGTGACACTGAACTGACACCTCCTTAACGGCTGGACCTAGCTCGATGAAATTTTTGTGTGTGCTTAAAAACGTCCTGGATAGTAGATTCGCAATCGGATCCGCTACAATTGGTTTACAAGCGAACGTTTGAGCAGGACAATGTCTGTCGTGTGACGTCGTGTCCACTAATATAGATGTAATAAATTTCGCAAATCGGTTAGCCATTGTTATTATATAATAAATAGAATAGACAGACATAAGGTTTGACCGCACAGATGGCGTCGTGGTTTAAGTGGTCGCGTCGCCACTGCCTCTGCGCCGACTGTTGTGGGTTCGAATTTCTAATCCCACACATGCCCACTCGGGGCAAAACTTTGTGTGATCTGATTGTTCCGATCCGGGATTTCTTTGTGTCTGTTGTTTGAATGTTTTTAAAGTCCACCACGACACAGGAATTATTCCTAGGACGGCAGTTGTCTTTATAAAAGAGAAAGAAAAAGCTACAGACAATTCCTTGCTGTGATTTTTAAAGTTAATTATAATGTAGTAACAATGCACTCTCCCATTTTGTTAAAGTACAATCGCTCGACACAAGCTGTATCATATTATATACGAATTGTTCACAAAAGTATCATATTAGCATTCTTTAAAGCTAGGGCTACATTAGCGGGCTACGGGCAGTAAATAATTATAAAAGAATAACGATACTGGGAGTGTCTGTATGTTACAACTAATTTTTTAAAATTTATTCCTCGGGTGTACCTACTAGAATGTTGCACAGTACTAAATTAAGTACGTTTAAATTAATAGTTCAATTATCTCGTAAACATTGGCGTAATGTAGGCCGTCGCCATTTCAGGGCCCTGGATTCGCATGGAACCCTAGTTGTACCAATGCTCGTAAACCATTATGACATAAATCAGACCGTCAACCGTTTATACAAAACAATCATCCGTGTAAGAACTCTATGCATTTTTAATGTTCAATTAATATTCAGTAACTCGATAAAACCGTAATAAAGGTTTTCTTGCCGAGACAATCATGTGATTATGTCATGTGACCGGTTTGTTGTATAAAATAACTGCTAATCGACAAGCATACAGTTTACATCATGAAGTAAGTACTTGTTCAATGTTAACATTCATCACAATATTCACGAAGTTCAAACAGATTTATAATTCTATTAGTAAACTCAGCAGACCGAGATAATAAATCAAAGTTAATAACTGTAGTGGCGGCACGAAGTGTAAGCTCTATCTCCGTGATAACAAATACATTATCGAACATTTTATTATTGCTGTAAATGCAACGCAGCCTACGCTGACGCTTATATATTGTATCAAATCCTTGCAGTTTGCCAGTCTGTGTACTGTGTAGCCAGTCGGACAAACATTCTGAAGTTAGAAGGTGCGCGGTGGCACAAACGGATTTCAATCATGGAGTACAAACAGCAGTAAGTAAACATATCAGTTAATAGTTATTTTATATGAGAATAATTACAATCTTAACAATAATAGTAATTAAAATCTAAAAGTAAAATTAGAAAATATTTTCGTAAATTACGATAATAGTTATAATTTATCATATTTATGATTATAAATATTAGCGCACTAAATTATACTAATGTTTCATAGAGTGTTATCAGTATTGATAGATATATAAAAAACTTAAGATACGCATTCAGCTATTATTATGAACCGTCTTTATTAAACAAATGTAGAAATAATAATTTACAACAATTCGATTATATTTTTGCTAGTGTTGCTTGGAAAACTTTACGATAAGTTAACTATTTCGGATTTCTCCACGGCCAAATATTATCAATCAACGGTTTAAGTGTGATTGCATACTGTAACTCATTCAGGCTTAAACTTAAAATGTAAAATATTATTATAACTGTTAGTGTATCTTCACATGTTTAAAATTTTTAATAAGTAATGAAAATGTTAAACTTATTTGGTACTTAGAAATGACATTTTTTAATGTACCTAACTTTCGTAAGAATCTTATTACTAAATATTTTTTTTTGTTTAACATGGGGGAATACTTTGACGCATACCTCTCAGCGGGGCGTCGGAGAGGTTATGTCGGACTCACTAGGGAAAGATGGTGACTGTCATCCCGATAATACTGACTAAACCTACCACGGTGTTCCTCGACATATCTTCTCGACATCTTTCACATGCAATCGCGACCCCGCTGAAGTTTCGGGCCGCCGCGCCGTATGAAACGTCAGGCCACTACACAAATATACCTGCCCTTTGGGCACCATTAATTTTATCCCTACTGTCCCCCTGAAGGGGAAGGACACACGATACAGAGGCGCGCGTGGGAACACGCACGCCGCCTCTCGGACCTGGTGCTGATCGGGTAGCGGGCAGGCCCACGAAGCCTACCACTACCAGGTCAAACCTCAGGGTGGCTAAAGGTCGTCTCGCACCCTCCGGCTCCAGGCTCTGCGGTTGGGGAGAGGGTGTAAGCGTTCCCTCTCCCGCTCCGCCGCCTCCTTGATGGAAATCACTTTCTCACAGAAGGAGGCGACGGCGTTCCACGAACTCTCACTCCGGACCATAGACTGAACTACGGCCGGAAGCGAGAGGGCAACCAATCCGACTGCTGCGATCAACCCGCGGCGCTGCGATGCCAAAGCGGGGTAATCCGCCAAAGTGTGCAACGCCGTGTCCACAACAACGTCGCGGCAGTCGCCGCAGTGGTGACAACCGGGCGTCTCTTGCCGGCCTATACGACACAGGAACTGGCCAAAACAACCATGGCCAGTCATTACCTATGTCAGCCGGAAGGTGAGGGTGCCATGCTGCCTCTCCAGCCACTCCTCAAACACGAGACTTACCGCCACAATCGTGGCGTGCCAGGCACTGGGGTGCACAAGTCGCTCTTTCCACTCCTCCACTAGGACCTGGCGGAGCTCGGACCTTGCCGCCTCGACAGCGAGACAGGTCCTTCGCCCCGAGCTAGCGCCTCCTGGTGCCAACGATAAAGCGACGCCAGGAGCGCCGCTTCCAGGTCCCATGGCTCGATCCGGCGAGAAAAATCTTAATACTAAGATTATTTAATATTAACGCATATCAACCTGCAAATGAAAAGATTTATTTTTAAATATTGTTACTTTATTTGACATTGTTTATCCTGACATAGTACTCGTAACTGAATTATCTTATTTAATAATCTGCATTAAGTTTGTCTCGTCTAATTACACGGACATATTCTAATTATATTTCAGTAGCATCCACGAGTATAATTAAGTACTTATTTTATGGACACTTATAAAAGATGTTTACAAATCTACTATAACCATTTAAATATAGTAATGAAGTCACATAGGTACATATTTATACCGCATATGTAAATTTTAATATACTATATTATGCCCGCGGCGTCGTCGCTCGCGTTAATGTTTTATTAGATTTATGTTAACATTTTTAGAAGCCTATATGTTATTCTGATGTATAAACAATAATACTGTAAAGTTTCACTAAAATCCTTTCAGTAGGTTTTGCGCGATAGTAACAAACATCCATCCACCCTCACAAACTTTCACATTTATATTATTAGTAAGATTATTAGCATTGTACGTTAAAATTTGTTTATGCAATCTGATCCCATGTGATCCAATAACGCAATATTAATTATAAAGCTGATGTTTCAAAACAGATGAAGAAAAACAATAAAAGGATACGTAAGATAATCCACAGAGCATGAAACCGAATCTAGCTTGCCCAAGCGGCGTGCTAAGAAGCGATGTCACATATGATTTGTATTCTAAGTATAATTCTATGCTCTGTATTACATTCTAACTAAGTGGGCACTTAGGTTTTGCTTATTGATAAGCTAACATAGATTTGTAAACGAAGAAAGACTGAACTACCTACCAAATCAGTCTTACAGCCTCGGCGATAAATATTATATTTATAGAATTATCTTTTGTATACAAATATCCGAAAATTACAAAATTAGCTTCTGAGGGGACTGATCGTGTTATTGCCCCTCTTCATTCAATTGAAGTATTACATAAATATAAAGTCATAGTATAATGACGAATGGAAAAAACACTTTGTAGATATATCTCAAACTAAAGGAGTCTGGTATAGGACCATGCTGGCGGAGCCTCCTCGGGTGCCGTGGTTCAGTAGTGTTGAAGCTTCACGTTCTTTTATTATTAAAATGCATAGACGTACTGTTCAGGACATTATGCAAGGTCAATATGTAGCCTAGTAGGTTAAGTGTTATTTATTTTTATTTAAGTATTACCTTTGGTTACAATGGGAATGGCATATTGCAACAGCAATAAAAGTCCCTAAATTAAAATGGAAATAAAAAAGTAAAAATAATCCATTCATAATTTAAAGCTACGTTAAACGTAGTCCGTGAAATAAGGAGTATAAACCAGTAAACATTGCTTATATAATTATTATTAGATTATTTTACTACCTCCAGGTCCGAGAGGCGGCGTGCATGTTCCCACGCGCGCCTCTGTGTCGAGTCCGTCTTCCCTCTAAGGGGGGACAGTAGGGTTTTGTGAGTGAGTGCCTATAGGATAGTATATAGATAGTATATTCGTGTAGCAGCCTGCCGTTTCATACGGCGGGCCAAAACCTCGGCGGGATTGCGATCGCATGTGCAAGTGATTCGCGCGGCCCCGTCGATAGCGGTTTTGACGAGGAACACCGTGGTAGGTTTAGTCGGTATTCCGGGAGGTCCATTTTAATCGTTTCAACATCTTTCTTTTAACCCGGTGAGTCCGACATAAGCCCTCCCTCCCTCGCGGAGGGGTATGCGTCAATGCAGTCCCCAAGTAAAAAAAAAAAAGATTAATTTACTACCTAGTTTATATAACTAAGAGTGAGTATACGCGATGACTCACATGCGATCAAATTTGATGAAGTAAACTAGTATTCAAAAAATATTAAATAGATAAACGACAGTTTTCACTATTAAATTATAAGAGATCGTGCATCACAAATATCAAAGCATTCATCCGTCAAATAGGATTGGCAAACAAGTTTAACATAACATTCAGGATTACACGTAAGCGCACGCAAGAAGCAAATGATGTAAGAATAGAATCATATTTGATCATATTTATTTTGTATTGTACTGGGGCAATGAAGCCACAAACCTATAGCAATTCTACCCTTCTCTCTCTCTCATGTATATCTTTATTATTTTTTATAAGAATATTAAGATTTTAAGCATATTTCATATTACTTTTTAATAATTTTAAAATTTCGTACTTGGCGATGTCGAGGAAACCAATGCGTTCAATTGTCAATAATACAAATATTTGTTAATATATACCTACTTTAATTTGCGAAGGCTATTCTTAAAGGCTATTGATATTACATAGATAGAGCATATAGGTATCAAATAATATTTTAATCTATCGGCACTAACAGTACGCGAGCCGCTCTAAGGAAATAATTAAGAGGTTCCCTTTCTGGAATAAAACAGTTCTCTTTTATTTCGAAAAAGTATTATTTATTATATTTTTGTAAAAGTTCAAAATATTCATGACTATACCTGTTAAACTACTTTATACAGATTATATCGCGTTGTTTGTTTTTTGATAAATACTTTTATTACCTAATAGGTATATGTACATTAAACAGTTAAAGTACTTCCGTTAAACACTGCTACTAGTTACTGTTTACTTCTATTTAAATTATTAATATTATTTAAATTTATGTGAGTTTACATTTTCCCCGAAGCCAATAATAATATACTAATTAACCGATCTGTAAACATCAGCGACTTAGTCATTTTCATCTTTACAGGGAGAAAGTTTACGACAACATACTACAATGTATCGGCAACACGCCGATGGTCAAATTCAACAGAATACCTAAAGATTATGGATTAGAATGTCAAATGTGTAAGTACTGGTCCGTCTACTGTTGTGTGTCATCTTCAGTCCCTTAGAGATTATTAATAGCTGCCTCGGAGAGGGCTCGAGTTCGTTACCAAGGCCCGCATCTCTGACCTTTCAAAGTTATGTTCATATTAAATAGTTAATTATCGTTCGCTTCAGCGGCGAAGGAAAAATCCTGTGGAAACCTGCTTGTCTGTGAGTCTCTTCTTAATGTTTTCGAAGATATGTGAAGTCTGCAAACATGCACTAGACCAGGCGTGGTGGACTTAGGCCATAGTCCCTTCTCATACTGAGAAGAGGCCCAGCAGGGGGATATTTTATTACAGGACTGATATTATTGTATATTAACAAAGTCTCCATATAAAAAAATAACGTACTATAGATACTAGTCATTTAACATAACATTTAATTAAATTTATTGCCAAATTATAGAATTATCTATTATTTTTATAATCTATGATTATATATTTCGATGTGACATTTACATAATATGCATGCTGGTCTGTCCGTAACTGGCGATAACTGTTTACTTTATAATAAACAATAAATTAATGTGTAATATAGTTATGGATGAACCTAAATCAAAAAACCTGATATCAATTCATCATAGATACAAACTTTCCCTCACGAATATCAGCACAATCAAACAGTGCATTCGAATACAATTGTGCGCTACGCGATACCTACGTACTACGTACCTACTTTGCGTCTCATTCACACCGCGCACGCACCAAAATATACAGTTGTAGCTGGTGTTGTTGATACAATCGCATATTATTCGAATGCAATTGTACTCATTACTAACACGCAACGCGGCAATACCATATCATCGCCGTCTATCCGTACATGAATTACTGTTAAAATTGTAAAATTTACTATTGGTAAATTTTACAATTTTAATAGTAATTGTTATATATAATTCATGTCCTACTTCACTTGAAATCAGTATTTTCAATTTAATCTACCTGGCGTGATTAAGACGGTCACACACACCCACAAACACACCCATACACGCACGCTCAATATAATTTACACTCACTTAAATTAGATAATTCGCAAATAGCGATAGTAAGTACTTGCGAAATCAGTAATGCAATTGATTTAATTTCAGTAATCTCATGATAACAATATTTATAAACGGGTATCACAAGCATCAGTGGCATCGATAATATTTGCACTGTACTTGTATGGAATATTTATTTGTTGTGATACATTTTGATAAAATGAATCGCGTGTTGGACTAATTAGATATAAAACAAATTCATTACAAACGTCACTTAAAAAAATAAATCTCTTAATTTAATCATAATCCATATTTTCATTGTATATCGCAAGACTTTTCCGTTTGTCTATGCGCATGATTGAACTCATAAATTAAACACAAAAGCCCCATACACCTTAAGTCTACAGGTAAACAGGTTAAAAGTAATGAGAGCTAAAGTTAATATGTGAAATGTTGATAATAAATCCACACCAGTTTGTGATAATCTAATTAATCTATAGAAGCTGACACCGAAGAAAATATTTCTTATAGCGTAGTTGTTTATGCATAGTGTCATTTCTTTATGATCTTTATAATATACTAGCTTTTGCGCGCGGCTCCGTCCGCGTGGTACCTACATCAATAAAAAGTAGCCTATGTCCTTCCCCAGGTTTTAAACTATATCTGTGCCAAATTTCATCTAAATCCGTTGAGTGGTTAGCCTTGAAAAGGTAACAGACAGACAGACAGACAGATAGACAGACAGACAGATAGACAGACAGACAGATAGACAGACAGACAGATAGACAGACAGACAGATAGACAGACAGACAGATAGACAGACAGACAGATAGACAGACAGACAGAGTTACTTTCGAATTTATAATATTAGTAAAGAAGTAAGGATTAAAATAACTAAAAAAAGAATAAATAAAAAAAACACTTATTTAGTATCTACTTTGTATGAACCCTTCTTTGTTGCCGAAGTTTTATGAAGATACATATTTATCAAAAAGCACTTCAAATCCTCCATACAATTTTACTATGGTGGGCGAGCGCCGATGTGCATGATGGTATGGCGAAAGTGTCTGTGTAGGTCTTGGTATAGATAGTAGTAAATAATATCTAAAATAGATTTTTGTTACAGATGCAAAATGCGAGTTCCTAAATCCCGGTGGCTCGATAAAAGATCGAATCTCTTACAGCATGGTACTTGAAGGGGAAAAGTCCGGGCTCGTTAAACCTAACACCAGGTTAATAGAACCGACGTCGGGCAACACCGGCATTGGAGTATCCCTAACTTGTGCAGTTCGAGGTATTTATTTTTCACTAGATTCTTTCTGTGATACCGGGATAGTGCCCTATGCGTTAGTCTAGGATATAGTCTATCTTTGTGCCAGACTCCACCTAATCCATCCAGACTTCATCCATCCAATATTAATAGGAGTAAACATATCATTCACACACATTGCCCGTTGTACCCGAAGAATTAACCATTAATTTTCAATATCAAGAATCTGTATCGGTATCTGGGTAACCCGTAGGGGCAATAGACGCCCTACTACGTGGGTTCTTAACATGGCATGTTGGGACTGCGATAAACATTTTATCGCAGTCCCAGATACCTATACTCAGATACCAATTCCGATTCCAGCTACTGAAAATTTTGTAGCATCTACTAAATTTTGAAAGAAAAATTTTGTAGTATCTAAACACAATAACACTTAGCTTGATCGAGCATGAACAAAACTTAAAAATTAATAAATAAATAAAAAACGTATTTAATCTTGCATTTATCACCAGTACTGATAAACGCAAGTTAGAATATAAGCCCGATGGAACCGTGGAGTAATATATTTTAACTGCATAAAAATAAATAAATAGCTTCTTATTTTAAGGATATGGGTGCACTATCGTAACGCCAGATAAAAATTCTGACGAGAAAATGAGTACAATGAATCTTCTTGGTTCCGAAATCGTACAGACTCCAGCCATGGCACACTATGACGACCCGGACAATTTTGTCGCTGTCACCAAAGACTTGTTAGAAAAACATCCCAACGGTGTTTCTTTAGATCAGGTAAGTTGATATTCTGAAATGTACTTACCCTAAAAGACGTATATAGAACGCGATCTAAATACATACAGACATCATCTTAAGGACGTACTGTTGTGGAAATTACAATTTATTTGGATATTCATTTTATCTAAAACGGCATCACTGGTTTTGATTGATAGCTTTGCATGAGATTCATAGCCAATCTAAACCTGGATGCCGAATTATTATTCGGCATCCAGGTTTATCAAAGATAACTTAAATGTCAGATAATAATATATCCAAAAATAGAACATGCTACTGGAACCGTAAAAGGCGTAATAAATATATTAAAAATATCTACTCGTTTACTATTTTACTTGTTATTTATAATATATAAGCCGTCTGAATCATTTTAATTTAGCGTTTGTGAAACAAAATGCTACTTGTTTACCTACCATTAAAATACAATAGGTACTTATATCATAATATCTAGCATGCTCGCTTTTTAAGAGAGAATTCTAGAGTTATAAGACTTATAAGATATCAAATATACGTCAGTAGAGGTGTCGCCCGATAACAAAGCCTAGATACGCATTAACACTACTTAGTACATAATAGTAGTAGAAAATGTACTGATTGCAATTTTAGTTACATTTGAGACGTGATTATGATATCCTTCTTTCAACACAAAACTTTTAAATCATTTTTAAAAGCGCTAGGTTAGTTCTTTAGAGAGCTAGAAATGAGAAGTATAATTAAATATTTGTTGTCTGTTTTTTCAAGCTTAACAAATTCTGCTTTTAACAAGTAACATAATGGCAACTGATTCCAATTGTAATTCAAAATTATTTAGACGGATAGGCACCATTATTATTCAACGCTTTCAAAAGACCTCTTTAAAGCATATCGGTGTAACTCAATACTTGATCAGGGAACCAGAAAACTTATTCATTGAAATTAAACTACTATATACGGATTTTATCGCGTTGTTTATTTGACACTTTATTACATAATTTAGAATACACTACTATTACTATTATATACTATAGTAGTTTAATTTCAATGAATAACATTCGCGTAAATAGAAGACAATATTACAGAAAACTTATTTATTATTATTTTCTTTGCCTTGTCTGGATATTCCAAACTTAAATGTTTCAGTACAAGAACCAAACGAATCCCAACACTCACTACGAGCACACAGCCACTGAGATATTAGATGCGTTAGGCTCTGTCGACATGTTCGTGATGGGCTCAGGCACCGGCGGGACAGTCACCGGCGTCGCGCGGAAACTCAAGGAACACAATCCAAACTGCATCATCGTTACCGTCGATCCTAAGGGTTCCATCATATTCGGAGAAGGAAAACCTGTCCTATTTTTCGTAAGTAGAACCAAACTTTACTTTTAAATCTTTCGAGGAGATATACAATAACATGTTTCATCATTCAAGCCTTAACGTTCCCAAGGCTATAGGCTCAGTTAACCCCCTTAACGGCTAGGTTTTCAAGAGATATTAAAACTTTTATTTTCACGGAGCGACAGGCATCATGAAGTCTTAGAACAGACGTCAGATTATTTGATGGTACTGACTAGACATTGACTGCTGACGTTGATGTCAGTCCGGAGCACAGCGACATGCGACATGTTGAAAATGGTTTTAATTTAGCTAACTTCGCAGTTCGATCTACGTGGTCATCCCTACTTAATGGGTATATCAAATATATATCGAATTTTTGGCATTGTGTAAGTTTTCCCTCTATTAGACGTTTGCTTTTTGTCATCTACATTTCAGTTACATTTTTGTAAGCAATGGTAATAAATATAAGGATTTGTTATAAATCAAGCTTTAAAAGGAGACCGACCACCTTGTATGGGACCCTGGCCTGGGCGTGAACAATTTTATATTGTAATAACAATATTAATTTTGAGTAGCCTAAACTAAGTAGAAAACATTATTCTTTGAAGTTTAGTATCAAGTTCGTTAAATAATAATATAAAACACATTGTTTAAAATAAATATTTATTTACATCACCTTCATAAGTTATTAAATTATTTTCCAAAAACTGGGCTGGTGGAGTGACATTTTCATACCTTGCCCAGCTTAGGTACCATATTACAGACATTATGGGAGCACAGCAACCAACAGTCCTTCGGCCGTCTATGCAGATGCAGTATATTGCTTCCAGGCTATGTGTATTATTTTAATATAAAATATATATAAAATATGTCAATTTCATACTACTGGATGGTAACCAATATTTATTATATATTCAAACAAAACTTTTAATATTTTACTTTGTATATAAAACGATTGTCCACGTACAAGCCGAATATGGACGGTCTCCTTTGTAAATAAAATATGGCTTAGTGAAGACACATAATCTTAGCAATTCTGAACACTGTGTGAAATCAGATACACATGTTGATAACTTTATCAAGTCTTACTGACGTAGAAAGATTAATCCTAAATAAGAGTTGACTTTCATGAAACGAATTGCAATATATATCAGATTTCGATATCGGAAAGCGATACATTATAAATTGCACGTGTTATAAGATATGATAAGTACATGCTGACACGTAATGTTTAGATCGATCGATTTGAGGACATATTTCAAAGAAAAACATTATGACGTAATATTATATTGATAAAAACATATAAGCTCGATACTGCCATTGATATTTACCTTAATAAATGGTCTGTGTGTGGTCCTGTAGGTATACACTGAGATTTTCCACTAAACCGAGCAACCCGAGCGGGTTATTTGGTACCACTTGGTCACAGATAATACTACTTGGTGTAACTGTATGGATGATGCTAATTTGAAGAATGTGAAATTGATAGTGTATACGAAATAGGGTAGTTGTCTATGTTTGATTTGTACAGCATTTAAAAAATAATCTTTTGATTACTATTTGCTCTTGTTACACACAAGAGCAAATAGTAATCAAAAGAAATCTTGTTATGCAAACAGTATCAACATTTATCGCGGGTTCGATTCCCGCACAAGTCAAACATTTGTGTGCATGAACATGGATGTTTGTGTCAAGGTCTGGGTGTTTCTATGTATAATATGTACGTATTTACAAAAAAAAGTATAATATATGTATGTTTATCCATTGTCTAGTACCCATAGTACAAGCTCTGCTTAGTTTGAGCTAGATGGTGTTGTGTGTATGTGATAGAATATTATTATTATTTGTGCAAAATAAAGGAATAATTAATATGAATGAGTCTGTAGTGGGGATGTCTTGCTATCTCCCTCTCTCAGCTGCGGTTAAATAGTGATGACGTCACAGTTCGTGTCGTGCATCTGTTTTCTGTCATTTAACAATTACCCCTATAACCAAATTCAAGTTTTAGAGCTTAGGTAAGGTAACTTAACTAAACTTAACTAAAATTTGGCTCAAATAATAAAAAATGTGTGAATTATGTGTTACGCGAATATGATGTGTAGAACATGAATGGATGGAAGATAGTCGTAATTATAGATGTGGGCTTATTCTGGAATCGTTAGAAGAACTTGTGTTTTATTATGGTCTAAATCTTATTTTTTTTTTTTATATAATTATAATTACACTTAGTTCTAACATTGTCCGACTGAGGCAACGTGTTTGACTTTAATAGAATTATTGTTTATCTTAGCACATTGCATAGCTTATGTCAATTTGTATACCTACAATATTTACTAGGTGCATTAGTCTGTGTTTGTAGTAATGTTTGATATATTAACCGATATAAATCTTTGAATCTAATATAATTATGTAGTTTTAGATCGGCCTCGATGGCGTAGTGGTTGGTGTAACCGACTGCCACGCCTGAGGTCGCGGGTTCGATTCCCGCACAAGTCAAACATTTGTGTGCATGGACATGGATGTTTGTCTTGGTCTGGGTGTTTCTATGTATAATATGTATGTATTTACAAAAAAATAAAGTATATATGTATGTTTATCCATTGTCTAGTACCCATAGTACAAGCTCTGCTTAGTTTGGGCTAGATGGTGTTGTGTGTATGTGGTAGAATATTATATTATTAGATCTACTGTGCTAATGGAAACTTACAAAGAAGTATGCAATTTTGCTGGAAACAATTACATTTAATTGAAAAGCGATTTTAGTTCAATTAGGCTAAATTTATATCTATGCCATCACAAATAATATTGAGATAGGTATCAAGAAGAATTATGGTAGTAGAAAGATATTCTAAGTCTATGTATGATAGAGTTATACTTAGGTCTTATTCAATTAATTTATTTCCTCTGTAGAAAATGGATAAATACTTTCTTAATATTACAACAGCAATCCAAAATAACTAAAGTCTGAACGAAAAGGCAACTTTATTGCAAATTGATTTGTAATCAATAAGAAATGTAATCAAAATATTAATTTAAAAACTGGAATATTATTCCGATACGATACGTAATATTTTGTTATCGCCTTTGAGTTGGTAAAGTCAGCGGCTCACTTAATGCTAACTGGTATCAACGATTTATGTATGAATTCGCCACCAACATAAAACCATAGAAAACGACTAGGAAACACCTTTTAAACCTATATTGATTCCAGAGCAACACGGTTTTGTTAGAAGAAAGTCCACAGTAACAAATTTGTGTGTTCCACTGGACCTCTTTTGTGTAATATTTATATAAATGACGTAGTAACTAATTTTAATAAATCATATATTTTACTGTATGCGGATGATACAAAATTTATAAAGTAATTAAAAATGTAAATGACTGTCAAGAATTGCAAAATGATTTAGATCATTTGTGTAAATATTATAAGAATAATAACATTTATCTTAATTTAAAAAAAAATAATGTTATTACATTTACTAGAAAAAAGAAAAACATAGTATACAATTACTCGCTTAACAAAGAACCATTAAGAGAGTGTCCGAGGTGAGGGATCTGGGGGTTCTACTAGATAGTAAACTTATTCTTGATCAGCATGTCGCATCCGTCACCAATAAAGCGTTTCGTATCTTGGGATTTTTATTAAGAATAACAAAGGATTTTACACGCCTGACCACCCACCCTATTACTTCTTTATAAAACCATTGTCCGGCCAATATTGGAGTATGCGTCTGTGGTGTGGAATCCCCAGTATATTGTATATATATATTGACCAAATGGAAAGGATCCAAAAGATTTATGAAACACATCACTTGACGATGTGATAAAAAGGGAATAGCTACTTTCGGCTTTGCGTGGACAAATTGCTCAGTAAAAACTCTATTTACAAATAATTATAATTAATTAATTAAAAAATATTAAACAATACCTCGTTGCAGGAAATATTTCAATAAAAAAGGACGCATAAATAAATATTTAAACTGATAACAAGCCGAAGCACCCTAACAAACTGAGCAATTCCCTTTAATTACATCACATACTAATGAATCGGTTGTGGCGAAATTCCCGACCCTAGAATCTAGACGTGTGAAACATGATTTAGTTTTCTTTATAATTCTTTATAAGATTATAAGCAATCATGTGGACTCCCCTTATCTTTTGCGTAAAATAAGTTATGGATGCCCACGACTTAGTGCACAAAAGAAGTCTGTCTTTCATATCCCCGTTGCTAAGACCAATAATAATGGTAAGAACACTTATACCCGAAGATCTTGTCTCGCTTATAACAACCTAATTGAAATTAGTGAGAGCAATGATGACATATATATATTTTATATATCTCTGGCTAAATTTAAGAGATCGCTTGCCAATAATCCTTCACAATAGTTAATAAATAATGCATATCATATTCTATTGTTTTCCAAATTGTTACTTATACTGTTTTGTTCTATAGTCTCATAATACTATTTTAATATCCGTCACATAATGTAAAATACTGTTTTGTTCTATAGTCTCATAATACTATTTTAATATCCGTCACATAATGTAAAAACAATGTGTGGAACCTCTTCTGGATTATGTTTTATTTGTATCTTACTGTCTTTATGTTATATAATATCTATTTGTTTCCCAAAGAACAATAAATAAAATAAATTAATAAACACAACCAATTTCCCGCATCCTTAACAAAAGCCGCCTTTGGACTGTTTAGGTGGACTATTTTGCTTTAATGTACTCGGAGATCGAATATAACACAACGGTTGAACTTAGTATAAAAATTAAAATTTTCTTTTAATACGGAGCTCTACCACTAGTGTTAGGGCTACATAAGTAACATATTTTTATCGCTGATAGAATTGAGCGTGCGATATTGATGCATGGTTCAAACATGTTTCATGGTGAAAAGGCGAAGTGTCCAGACTGTTAATACTCAGAATAACCTCCTGATTGATGTCATTTCATTCATATACACGTAAAGCAAAAAATAATTAATTTGGGTTTTACTATTTCGCATTGTATTGTTGATAACATTGTTTTCGTATGATAAAGTAATTTTTTTTCGTATTGCCAGCGGGCGCCATACGCCGTATGCCAATAACTGACCATAACCTAAAAATAAAACTATAATAATTTTGCAATACATTTTCAGGTGGAAGGAATCGGAGGCGATTTCATACCGGACGTTTTAGATAAATCAGTGATCGACAAAGTTATAAAACCAAATGATTGCCAGTCCTTTAACATGTCGAGGGAGATAATCAGAAAAGAAGGATTATTATGCGGTAAGAATCTTTTTGACAACATTATCTATACTAATATTATAAAGAGAAAGGAAGGAGGAGGTTTCTCTTTCTCTTTCACGGGTATATTCCTAATACGCTAGGAAAATACCCGGCCCTTTGGGAGGCTTACACGGAGACATGGGTCCAACGTGAAGAGGCCCTTCGAGAGTTTTAATCAAAGGTGGGATGGAACACCTACAGCGGCACTAGCCGCAGCAGGCGTAGGACTATCGTTACGTATGGATTCTAATATATGGGCTATGGGTATGGGTGTTTGATGGACTGGTATATTGGTAACTATGGATGATAAAACGGCGTCTGCCCTGTATAGAGTATACAGGGCAGACGCCGTTAATAAAAAATAGCATCAATCAAATGGACAGACGGTGACTCGTCAACTCACTAGATGGGCCCCCTAAATAGCCACCATAGGCATACAAGCCAACAGCAGAGGGCAACACCGGTGCGAGCGGCTAGGGATGTCGAGCGGTGCGGCGCCGGTTTCGCCATCACGGGTCTCGTGAAAACGGAGACCCGGAGCGGGTTTCCCCGTAGTTATGCCCTTGAAAATGACACTTCCACCCCCAAGCATGTAGCTCTAGCGGCCCCCCTCTGACCGGCCGATCAAAGCAAGCCAGAGTTGAGAGTCCTACGGGCGCCCTTGAAGTTCCACCCCAGCCAACCAGTAACGACAAACTGGGGACGAGGCCCTCACCGACTCTCTGAAGCATTCAGGACCGCAGTGTCGCCACTCACATTCAGCTCGCCACAAGCTGCCCTGCCTGGTTCTTTTTTTGTTAGGATTTAACTCAAAAAATACTTACCGATTTTAAGAATTCCTTAACTATTAGAAAGCTTAATTATAGCTGAGTAACATAGGCTATATTTTATTAAAAAAAAGTACTGTGTCATCTAATCTAACCTAATCTACTTTTACGCGACCGAAACCGCAGGCAAAAGCTAGTGATTAGATAATTCTGCAAACAATTTGTTTAGAAACTTGCAGTTATTCATATACATTTAATCATTTATTTATCTTTTATAAAGCCATTCAAGGGTATAAATAATTATATTTATATAAGTACTTATATACCTGCCTATATCAATTAATATACACATGATAAATTACCTAAAGAATCCAATCGTAGTAAACACTTGACAATGTCTGACCTGAATCAATGTAAGGGTGCGATTCCACTGACGCGAAGCTGTACGGATTGGTGCCGAGAAAAGCAGTGAAAAGTAGCAAGTGTTTCCATTGAAGCGGAGCGGAGCAAAGCGGAACAGGGCAGAGTGGAGCTGAGCAGACCAGAGCTGCATTGATCTTGCTATCCGGTGTCTTTCACTATGATTTCCCACGCCATATATTTATATCTTTGGTTTAATTGCATTTGTATGTTGTTAGTCGTGTATCCTATGGGATATTAATTTCCATGTTTATGAACATGGAAATTTTTTGACACTTACAATTAGTTTCTCATCCATTTTGATTCACATACAATGTCGATGACGTGTGAAGTGTATGACGTACTATCACTAACTAAAATGCAGTGCACGAGTCCTTTCCTGACAAGTCTACACTAGCCGCCGCGCCGCACTGTCCCGCTACCCTCCGCTTCGTGCGCTCCGCTCGGCATCACAGCCTGCTCGACTCCGTTCTGTCCGGCTCGAGGCCCGCATGTTCATATATTTTATTTGAAAGTCCGCTCAGCTCCGCTGCGCTCCACTTGCACTATTTCCACTAATGCGGAGTGGAGATATTGAGCACTGTGATTAGCCAGTTCACGGTCCCCTCCTCTCCACTCCGCCCAGCTCCGAGTCAGTGGAAACGCACCCTTACTTTCGAAGGAGATAGTACCTCTTTCGTTTAAAAGCATTCATATACGTATTTACATAAGCTATACCATATACATGTACTCGAAAATAAAGAGTTGCACCTTCCCCTTTTTAAGCATATGACGGAACGAGTGTTCGTTATGGCAAAGTTCAAGTTTATATGGAGAAGCAGCAATGCAAGTACCTACCTAATGAGCCTCCTCGGATTCCTTGGTTTGCTCATATAGATATTAGCAGATCAAATGTAGTTATGGCTCATAGGTTACGGTCTGATCACATTCTATCTAGAAAATTTGGACACCTTATGAACAAAGTGGAGTCACCAAACTGTGTAATGTGCGTTAAAATTGATGATGTTCAACATTTACTAATGGAATGTGAAAAGAACCGGAGGGGAAAAGAACCGGAGGGAGAGAGAGTCGTTGCTAGTTGAATGTAAAATCAATATTAGTGACATGAGAGCTTTCATAACCATATTGGCAGAGCCTGGCTCGCAAAAAGCTAAATTATTGTATAGATTGGTTGCTGCTGCAATGAGTACATCTTCTTCTTTAGTGTAAATAAAAGGTAATATAAATATTGTAATTATATATTAAGATTAGGGCACGATGATGCTGATATTCCTTTGTAACGAAAAAGCCTCCATAAATATAACAAGAAAAAAAAAGTATCTACCTATTGTATTACACTTGAATTTCGACCACCAGGCGACCACTGTTTTTAATTAATACCTGTGCAAAGAGCCATAATTAGCAATATGGCTATCACATACACCTCTGTCTACTTTGGGGAAAAAGGCGACTATGTATACAGGGTGTGTCGTAAATAGTGGTCCAGAGTAAAGGAGTCGATACACTGTATTCTTATGTATCACATACCGAAATTTTAACCATTTTCAGATAAGGGTCTCCTAACAAAAAATAAAAGTTTTTTTTTTAAATTTCTGCACCTTGTTTCGCGAATTTGGCTGTCATTTCAACAAATATCAATATTTTTTAATTCTGTTTTTTTATTATTACTCTTGAATATGTGTACTATCATATCCAAACCCTTTTTTATGTTTTAAAGTCAAAGGTACTTAAAGAAATTAATCTGTTTCCAATTTCAATACTCATCTTCAGCAAATCATATGACTTTAGGGGCATAAAAAAAATGGTTAAAATTTCGGTATGTGATACATAAGAATACAGTGTATCGACTCCTTTACTCTGGACCACTATTTACGACACACCCTGTATGTATAAATATCTTAACCTGGAACGAACTCGTTGCGTTTATTGCACATAACGATGGCGAACATAAAGGAAGACCAGATGTGCCATCCTCACCTGAGAGTTTTACCGTGCCCGCCCAAGGTAGGATTTCAATGCAAAATTCTAAGGTTGTATATAGACGATCCGAACCGGGTCTCTCCCTGGCAAACAACCCTAATTACACCAATGCCAATAAGAAAAAGTAAATGAGCATTAGTTACTTTAGTAAAAATAAATCTATTATGTAGGTGGGAGTAGTGGTGCAATCACATACTCAGCTATTCAGGCAGCTAAAGAGTTGAACCTTGGGCCTGACAAGAAGGTTGTGGTGATCCTACCCGACGGCATCCGCAACTACATGACCAAGTTCGTGTGCGACCAGTGGATGGAAGCCCATCTGTTTATGGAACCACCAGAACGAGACTTTATGTATGTATCTATATTAATACGATTATAATAATATAATATCAATGCTGTTTGTTGAAAGAATGGGTGTTTAACGAAAGAAAAGACGTACGATGATCCAAATTTATTATGCACGAATTAATGCGGCTACATGAGATTATATACTTACAAACTAAACTTGAGTACATAGGTTACATTATAACGTCACATTGTAAGCTGTCCCACTGCTAAGCACGAACCTCTTCTCAGTGTGAGAAGGTTAAGTCCATAGTCCACTACGCTGATCCAATGTCGCTTGGCAGACTTTAAACATCATCGAGAACATTATGTAAAACTCTGAGACATGTAAGTTTCCTTACGATGTTTCCTTCGCCGTAAAAGCAAGTAATAATTAACTATTTAATACGCACATAACTTCGAACATTCGAAAGTGCCTTAGGACCAAACTTGACACCTTTGAGTGGCAGTCTAATGGTATCCCACTAGGCTATCACTGCTTAATATTAATATTATCAAAAGGTACCCAATATTTGTTTGTTTGTGTGTAGCGGTAATCTATGAAACTACTGAATTGGTTCTAAATATACTTTCACTAATGATAGAGAATAGAAGTCGGAAGCTAGATACTAATTTTGTTGCATTGCAATAAAGTAAATTTTTAAATAAAAAGTCGTTCAAAAGTAAATATTACTTGCTATTTTATTTGCTAGCCTATGTAACAGAATACATATTAGTGCTACGTAGGTACCTATCTCCTTTCTCACGATGGAGCTTTCCTGCTTAGGTATATCCCTACCAAATATTAACTTCGACTTAAGCAAACGAAGAAACTGAGTTAGGTAAATTAACCTCTTTGTTTCAACAAACACTGATGCTTATTTCTCTGGTTTTCAGGTGGTGGAACAGGTCTATCTCAAATTTAAAGGTGAATCGCTCAGTGCCACTTGTTTACCAGCACCGGTCGTGCCGGGATGCCCTCACTAACATGGGGTCTGGCAACCATGTAGCATTCGTCGTAGGTGACGACGGGTAAGTTACCACTATGCTTCATAACACAAGTAAAGATTTCATTAATCATACATACCAATCATAAGCTATCATGATAGGTATCTTTGTAATCAAAATAGCAGTTGATTAAAAGTAGTATACAAATCAATTGCGGTTTTCATTACCGAAATTTATAGCGAAATTAATAAATTGCGTCGCAAATAAAAATTAATAAATTGCCTCGCAAATAATTTAGGTACCTGCACAAAACTCGAAAAAAAAGTTGTTTTTGTGCTACGATTTCGTTACTACATCAATATACAAAATAAAAACATCTATGTATATTAAATGTTTCGGGTTGAGAGCCTTCTACGCTCAACCATAGTCCGCATAAAGTTGTCGAAGCCAAGGGGCCAACAATTAACAAACACACAAAAGAAAGTAATCGTTGTGCAGTAAAATTATGAAATTAACGCGTTTACGACTAATCGATACTGCTAAGTGTTTTAGTGATTATGGGCTTTAAAGGTCAGTACCAGTAGCAAGGTCTAGTAGTAAATTGTGACTCGCATTTGATTTTAGAATGTGCGCAAGAACTGTTTACCTCATGATTTAGTTGTTTTTCGTAAAATAGGTGTTCCATTTTACGAAAAACGACTAAACCGGTGATTATCAATGTTAAAACGGCCAAATGTCTGCTTCAACCCTACAAATATATCTATACACCTACCTATATAAAATTCTATAGACTGTCATCGTTTTGTCTCTCGTCTACCCTGATCGATTTATCTATTAAAGCAATTTTTTTAATGAATAACTATAATGGTAATACAAACATAACTATGTGACTATCACACTCTTACCATGGTTTCTTAAACGACTGCGGCATCCTTATCTACTATACTACAATTAGCACTGTAGATAACTAGCGCCGGAACGTTAGCTTGCAACCCAATCGCAGCGCCGCCTACCGGTTGCAATAAAGGGATCTACTTAAACACACACATAACATTTGATCAAAATCGGATCAGCCGTTTAAAAGAGGTTTAGTGACATACACTCGTACAGAAGAATTAGTTATATATATATAGATATAACCTTTACATTAACTTTCTTACAGATTCCTTCTAGGTGTCGTAACCAAAAACAGCTTAAGATCTGAAGCCACAAATCCCAAAAAGAAAGGCCAAATGGATTTCAATGAGCCGGTCATCAACCACGTCATGAAGAAGTATTATAAGATCGCAGAGAACAATGCGAGCTCTACTGTTGGCCTCGCGTCCAGAATATTAGACATATCACCCTTTGTAGTTGTTGTAGAAGAATATTTAAACGGCAACAACAATGTTTCAGGTGAATATATACAACTAAATATAGGTACATAATATTACATATTATACAAATACATACTGTCACGAATGAAGCCAGAGAAGTGTGTCAGGATCGTAGTAAATGGAAATCCGTAGTGTCTGCCTACTCTGCCCCTCTGGGAAACAGGCGTGAATCTATGTATGTATGTATACGTCACGCAATACCAATGTCTAAATAACAGTTTTTAGGCGTATATTAGAGCCTGTCATCAATGAAAGATTGTTAATCACGGATGGTCTTTTAGAACAACACGTGTTAAACCTTAGTACAAATATGTGATTTAACTATCATTAATAAAAGTACTTAAACTCCCAAATACTATTATTAAAAACTGTTTGCAAAATGCTATTGGGTTTATTATCATAGAATTGTCAGACGCAGTACGGCGTCTGACAATTCCATGGTCATGTAGCGACAATAGTTGATATCATACAAAAACCCCTTTGTCAAGTATAAAGGGGGTATCAATGTTGCAGTGTCGCTACACAATAAAATACTTAATCGATGCTAATGTTTGTGTGTTTCTTAAACAAAATTTCTTAGTTGATTTTTAACAATGATTATTTAATTGGTATTTCTATATAAGCATACATAGTATATATTTAATAAGCATAAGCATACATTTATATAATAAGATACAAACTTGCATATTTAGATTCTTGCCTGTTTCCCAAAATGGTAGACAAAGACTACGGACTACTTCTTAGAAATATTAGAGTAAATATTACGAACTTGAATCATTGTTATGTTGGGTGAATTACGGGAACAGGAAAACTTATGCGAAATATAACTTCATGGGAATTCAAAATATGTCTTTGTAGCGTTTCTAATATATGGCTCGTCTATATTTGTGCTAATAGATTGGTAGAGACGTATTGCACATATTTTTACCAGTTATGTCCTAGGAAACTACATCGCCTTTTATCGAACACAGTCCAGGAACATCACTGCTATTAAGTGTCATTTATACAGCAAAATGTATAGCTCTTCGGGGCTATACGAGAAAGAAACTCATTATGCCCGCCCTGTGAATAATTCCTGTATCAAGGGGGACTTTATAAGCTTACAAATGTTGGTCCGGTGTGGGATTCGAACCCACTATACTCGGCGTAGCAGCGGGCGAAGCGACCATTTAAACCACTAGGCCACCCATGTAGTTTATGTATCATAATTCATAAAGCCACATACTGAACAAACGAAATATAGGTACATAATATAACATACGAGTGTTTGGCAACTGTTTCTGTTACCCATGTTCGTACATTCCGAACACTACCTAGGCTCAATCTTATTGGCAGTTATACCTTGACAATCATGCCAAAAAGGGCAGTCTGTCATAAAAGATAGTGACCAAAAGCTCTTATCTCTCTTGTTATTTTCCAGGATCCATACCAAAAGGCATTATTACATCAGAGATCGTCCTGGATTACGTTGTTGTCCACCAAGACCAGGTGTAAACGCGAAAATATGAGATGATACGATAAATATGAGATGATACGATAAATATGAGATGATACGATAAATATGAGATGATACGATAAATATATTTGCCAGGAATACAACAATATTATTATTATAAGTATATTATAAAATGAGTATTACGATTTAATAATGTAATATTTATTATAATAAATGGTTAAAACTGCCTGATTTGTTTCTATTCCTAGTTGTAAGGAAGATTTAAAGGCCCGCTATGTCTGTTTGTATATCTGTCTGTCTGCGACTACGTAGCTCCCAAAATGAAAAAACGATTTTAAAAAAATATCTTTCTCAATAGTCTCTTTAAATTAAATACATGTCCAATTGTCCATTATATCAAACAGAATCACATACCTAATGTATATAATACTAGCAGCCCTTTATTAAACTGTCCCACTACTGGGAACGGGCCACTTTTCAATGTGCAAAGGGTTAGGCCATAGTCCACCACGCAGCCACGCTAGCCCAGTGCAGGTTAGCAGAATTCACATATCTTGGAGAACTCCCAGACGGGTAGGTTTCCTTGCGATGATTTCCTTCACCGTTAAAGCGAGCAATAATTAATTAATACGCACATAACTTCGAAAAGTTAGAGATTCGCGCCGTAGGATCGAACTCGAGACTTCTGCGTTGCAGTACCTACAATGGTCTCCCAATAAGCTATAGCTGCAAATAATGTAATGGCCCTAGTGGGCCATGTTGACTACATTAGAACCCAATTGCGGATTTTAATTATGCCCAGGATTTAATCATGTGGTAAATACGGCACCTTATACGTCGAGCGCGTGATTAGAAACACCGGCTATGTTGAAATAAATAAATCATAGTGACATTAGACCGGTAGAGCCTAATAATTATCATATTAATATACATAAATATGACTTTATGATAACCACTCACAAAAATTCGTCAGAATTATTTATTAAAGCGTTAAACGTCGGCTGTGTTGCTACCTCCTTACCTACGTAAATTGCAGACAGTAAACAATACAGATTCGCAATAAATCCAACATCCAAGTATCTAGCTCATGAGCAATAAATAAACGGCAAGAGAAATAATTATGCAAATTATGCATTGTCATTTATTAAGGCTTTGATAATTAGTGCTCATGGGAATCATCAGCATCACTTACGGAAAGAACACATCACACGCATTTTTGTCGCGTGCCAAACATAGGATTAAACACGTCACTCGTCCTCAACGCCCAGGCAGTGGAGAGGAGATCACTTTAGCCTTTAAGCAATGCGTACAGGGATCTAGGCGTGAGGGAATTAGTCGATACTCGATAATATTGTTTACATTCCTATCCCTCGAACCCAGCACGTAACAATATTATACCTTCTCTACTCCATACTCGTTATAGGTAGCGCTATGAACAGTTTGCGCGCTCCTATACTAGTACATACACATTAACACTTTCGAAGCGATACGGATTTTTCTATACTTTCCATTCCTGCGGTACAAGGCGTTTTACACCTGGCCATAAAACTATCATTGTGGCGGTACCGGGCTTATTAAACCTTGTATTGTTTATGAAACTAAAACCTTTTTTTTGGCTTCATGGAAAAAGATATATATATTTTTTGCTTTGAATATTATCAATGATGAATTGATTGACATGAATCTGAAGGCGTACGTCAACAGCTTGTATTGTTTGAAATGTATAGCTGTAATAAAATACAGGGTTTTATGCACCCTATGCCGCACTGGATAATAGTATTTTTGTGCATATATTAGGGATGGGAAATATAAATATCGATAATTTTAATTGAGTTTTATTGTATAAGAAGACAAAAAACTACATTAATTGATGTTTTTCATTGAACCAGTCCAAATAAAAGGTTCTTTTACATTGTGCACATTCAGTTATAATTTTTTTAAGTTTTCTATCAGCTTGGCGACTTGTCAAAAAGATCCGAAGTTTTTCATAGCATCTGACACAATTTCTCTTCTTTCTTCATGAACATCATCGACATAAAAAATATTTTTTTTACGACATCTTTTTGTCGGTCGTGACGTCATGATGTCGACGCGTGCGTTTGTTTCGAATACGATCACAACACTGGCCGCGCGGAGCGGGCGCAGGGTGCGGTACCAGGTGTGCCGGGTACCAGATGGTTTTAACCTGGTTTCGCACTATGATGAAACTTTATTTCTTACGTGCGGTACCAGTTCTAAGAAACCTGGTATTAAAGTAGGCACACCACTGGATTTTGTTTTAATAACACACCTTAGATATATATTCATCTCTTTCCTAAACCGAACCAAATTGAAGTTATGCCCTTCGCACGACAGAGAAATCTATACTTTTCTTTGACGCACTGTTAGCAAGACATGCACAAGATATTTTAGACCTGGTTTTGCACTCAACGTGTTAAGTTGGCGGTCGATAGTTGTTCGACTGATTAAACCAAACAAACATATCTGTTTTTTGTTGAGAAGCTATCTAGTCGATAATGTGCGTATCTGCATACATTCCCATATACTTTTGACATACAGCTAAATAGCTGTTCAATAAAATATCTAAGTAACTTAAAAATTGGTGCATGTTTCATCTTACTACGCCGCCTAAAAGTCGAGTATTAATAATAAGATTTTTGAAGTGAAAATTTCTTTAGCGGCGTTGTGCACTTTTTGTGATAAGTAAAAAATGTTAAACTCGCGTCAGGACACGTGACCTGATCGAAAACTCGTAAGACGGAGGCAGAATTGTCATGTTTGTGTACGATAGCGCAATAAATGAATATTGTATTTTACCGCATAAATGATAGTACTTTTATACTGATAATTAAAGCAATTCGTGCAAAATTATTCCCTAACCATTCCAAAATATCAAAAATGCACAACGTTAATATTAAAGTTTTCATTTCTGCTGGCACTCCCGGAGTGCAACCCGTTGATTTCTTTTTTATATATATCTGTAGGTTGTTTGTCTGTTGTTAAGTTTCATGTGGGTAGATTAGCTTCTTCTTACATGCAAATATAGAACCCTGCTTCCAAATTTCACACGTCCGAACTGAGATGTCGTGGGCAAATGCTAACATTATTAAGGTATGTTTTTTCTATAGGTAGTAGAGCCTCGCTGATTTCAGCTTGAATGGGCCGGCTCGACCGGCGAAGGACTACCCTCTCACAGAATATTGACGTGAAATAGCAGTATTCCTACTGTTGTGCTTCGTTCGGTGAGTGAGAGTGCCGGAGGCAAAATCACCCTCTTTCTCCCTTCCCGCTGCTTCTCCTTCCCACTTCCTTTTCTATAGGGTTGGCAACGCGCAAGTGATGCCTCTGGTGTTGCAGGCGTCTAAAGGCTACGGTGACTACTTACCATCAGGTTGGTCGTAGGTATGATTGTTTGCCACCTTAAGCGTATAAAAAATAAATAAGAAAAAAAATTGTCACTCAAAATGCACGTATAGGTACGACCCTAGGTCGTATGTTAGCTATCACTTTTTAGAGGCCGGAGCTGCCTAGAAAATAATCCCGAATACGCCAATGTTGTTTCTGAAACTAGCTGGTATATTTTATGCGCTATAAGCTGACATAGACATGCTTATATAGACAGTTATTTGTTGCTATAAACCTTAGAGTTGTTGTTATTTACTCTATCTATTCGAACTAAATACTTAATGCACATAAAATATTTATTCCACATTGAGTTAGAAATTATAATTAGTATTCTTTCTACGTATTAGAGTAAAATATAATCATCTTAATCCTCTGGAAAGTAACACAATCAATACACACTCACACTCTTTTTTTGTAAAGAATGCTTTATTAATCTTTGTTATAATTTATTATTGTCTAGAAAGGCATAAACAAAATACGCAGTACTGCAATATTTCTAGACATGTGAAAAGCTTTCAACTTGATAACATAATAATTAGTTGATTCGATGATTGATAAGTGCTGGACACTGGTAGTTTCAATTTAAAAAATTATAGACATGTTATCCGAGGTTTCGATTCCGCGGCCCGTGTAGGTATGACAAAATATAGTCGTAAAAGGTTAAAAACATCCTCAGAGTGACCTAAATTAATCTGAATGACAGATCAGTTGCATTTGATGTGGCTTAATCCACACTTATGTACCTAATTAGCAATGGGCCAAACACTATCATGCAATTATGTTAGAGCTCGTCCCATTGTCAACAACTAAATCAATAATGAAGAATATTATGTGCAAAAAGCAAAACATGTTTTTAATTTTGGAACTTTTAAACAACGGCCCTCACTTTTGAATACGAGTTCCGACGCGAAACTAACGCGGCAGAAACGGCTACGGCTCGCAATATCAACGCTGCGTTTGGAGAGAAGACTGCTAATGAACGCACCGTGCGTTTTTGGTTTAAACGCTTCTGTAATGGAAACTTCGACTTGAAGAACGAACCACGTGGAAGCCCGCCCACACAGGTGAATAACGCTGAATTGAAGGAGATGGTGGAAGCCGATCCGAGTCAAATTACCCAGGAATTAGCGGCATGGTTTAACGTTACCCTACCTACAATATGGGCTCATTTGCATCAAATCAATAAGATAAAAAAAATTACAAATGGGTGCCTCATGATTTGACTGATCTGCAGAAAGAAATGCTTGTTGAAACTTGTGTTGCCTTGTTGAATCGGTACCTACAGAAATGAAGGAATATTGGATCGAATTGTGACATGTGACGAAAAGTGGATTCTTTACGATAACCGTCCAAAAATGCAATGGCTGACCCCAAGTCAAACGCCGCAACAGTGCCCTAAAGCAAAGCTTACCAATAAAAAGGTACCTAATGGTAACTGTTTGGTGGTCTCTTCATGGTGTTATTCACTATAGCTTTCTCAGGTCTGGTCAAGCAATAACAGCAGATGTTTACTGTGCCGAACTTCGAACAATTATGGCAAAACTGGTAGTAAAACAGCCCCGACTCGTGAATCGATCTTCACCATTATTGCTTCATGATAACGCAAGACCTCACACTGCACGAGAAACCGTTGTAACTCTAGAGGAGCTGCAGTTAGAAATCATACGTCATTCTCCGTACTCGCCAGACCTTGATCCAACGGACTACCATTTTTTCCGTGATTTGGACAACTTTCTACGTAATAAAAAAATTTCTTGCTAAGATGTAGTACAAAATACTTTCACACAGTTTGTCGAATCTAGATCCCGGAATTCTATCGTAAAGGCAAATGAACTTCCGTCGAGATGGCAGCAATGTACCTATAGATAATGAGGGCAAATATTTCGATTAAATAAATATGGTACATCTTAGAAAAAACTAGTTTCAATTTTTCAGTACAAATCGGCAATTTCATACTTTAATCCCTAATATTATATTTAATAATAATAATTTAATTGTCATTCAAAAACACGGCAATATTATGTTTATGAAATTACCCCGAAATACAAGAAAAACAGAGCAACATAAAATTAAATGTAATGGCAACTCAGCGTCATTCAGTGCTGGATGACCTAGTTTTGGTAAAAATACAAATAAAACCATGGGATATACGAATAACGAAAAATTTATTATTCACCATTTCACAATATATAAACAAAGAACACTATTTTTAAAGGTTTTGCCAAAATCACAACATTGTATAAACACTCTGATGTGAATTATTCAGTAAATAAGGTCCAAAGTCCAAACTGCCAAACTGGAGGGCCTAAACCAAACTTCTTTACACGGAGTACCGAACATACCGAACTTGACGTGAAAAGACACAACACCGGTGAAGATGCTTGATTTAGTGAAGGGTAGCCAACCATACGAGGTTCCTCGTACAAATACGAGATTTGCGGTATCTCGTACGAGGTATGAGGACACTGTCAGCCTCGTACAGTTATGTACGAGATTTTGATATAATGAAAATAATAACAATGATTTCACATGCAACATTTTGTAGCATAAATGGGAGGCATTAATATGCAGACAATTAAAAAATTTGATATCAATTCGCTACGGGCTGACCTTTTTTTTTCGAAATTGAACCTAGTACGGTAGGCGGGCTGACCTTTTATTATTTTTTTGTAATTTTCTACCGAAAATAGAATGTACTGAATTCCGAATTACGAGGTTTTTACCTGCTTCTGTGCGAAAAATAAAGTTCTAAGGTTGGTAACCCTGGTATAGTGTGAGTCTGTGGTGTGAGTTAGGTTCCCTATGTATTACTTTACTCTTTGGAGTTAGGTACAGCCTGTCTACGGGTACAGCACTACAGCCGTACCATTGATATATAAAAACCCGATTTTTTATACATCAATGAGCCGTACAGTAGCTGATAAACTGACACCTGACAGTAAGTAACTAACTAATCTCCGGCGCGTGGTGCTTATAGTTAGGTGCGTAGAGACACATTATACTAGAGACACACTACGATAATAAATAAATTAATAATTCTTTGATAAATCAATTGACAACGATAGTTTTAATCTTTATGTAAAGAATTGGGACTACAGTACATTTAATTTTTACGCGCGACTTGCAGAATGCCTATTAAAAGTGAGGCAAGTAATAAAATAATTATTTTAAATATGCGCATATCAGTGTTAAGAAATATAAAACTAATTCAAAAGTTTGTTATAAGTATTTACAATATTTTCTATATTCTTTAATTTGTTATTTATAAATAATTAGATAATTACTTACGGTGTTGGTAAGAAAATATTATTTTTGACTGTATTTTTCTTCCTTCTTTCTTTTAAAACTTTATTTTTTATTATTGAATAGGTCTCAAAAATACCAGTAGAATGTCGAATAATGTGGATTTAAACTTCGCCATGAGCGACGCAGCCAGAAAGTATTTTAACCTTAAGGAAATGCCGCACATTGTGGGGACTTTGTAAGTACTTTAGTTTTATAAAAAAGTATATATATATTTACAATGTAACATATCTATAAATATATTTTTTGTGTTTTGTTACTAGGGATAGGAATCAGAAAATCCATGCAGATATCTTACATGTCATTGGTAATACACCATTAGTGAAATTGTCAAAAATACCTAAAGATGAAGGGTTAAAGTGTGATATGTGTAAGTATTTTAAGTCTCTCACTTAGCTTATAAAATTGCCAAGCAGCCCTCTATCAAACTGCCCTGCTTCATAAAAAAGAAATCATTATTAATATTGGTAAGAAGTTGAAAGCTGTATCAAGTTTAATGCACTATAACCAAATTTAATTATTACTAAATATTGGTCACACTTTATAGAATTTGTACAGACTAATTAATTTTTTTTAGATGCTAAATGTGAGTTTTTGAACCCCGGAGGCTCTGTTAAGGACCGCATTGCATACAGAATGGTCTTGGATGCTGAGCAAAGAGGTGTCTTGAAGCCTGGAAAGTCTGTTATTGTAGAGCCTACGTCTGGCAATACTGGAATTGGTCTGGCTCTTGCTGCTGCGGTTAAAGGTAAATTTGTGAATAATGTAAAAGTATGTTCATAATCAGTTGCTTTAAAAGATGTGAAATCTGCTGTCTTGCAATAGGAGTGGAGTGCTTATAACCTAATCCATCTTTTACTAAGAATAAGCTGTTGCCTAGCAAAGAGACAATTTAAGAAACCAGTACTGATAATATTATTTGTTTATAATAAAGTAGATATGTTTAAAATGCCTGAATAGTTTGGCAACGAACAAGGTTTCATAGTCTGTCAAGACTTGAAAAACCCTGCATAATTAAAAATCAATTGTGTCTGGCCAGCAGTTTGCTGCTACAATTCAATAGATTAACCATAAGCATGGTTTCCTCATGCAACAAATTAAGGTATAATAAGACCCATAAGTCTGTATTTGGTTAAACTATGTACATAATATTACATTTCATGTGCTTTGTTGTAGATTTCCATTTAATAAATAGTAAGAATACTGTCTACCAAGTACATTTCCAGAGTCTACTCAGCTAATGTGATTTACTCGGACAGCAAAGTAGCCCTTTTTCACCCTATAATTCCAGTCCTTGAACTCTTACAATTGTCCATTGAAATAGACAATCATGAGCATGGTCAAGGATTCCCAATAAAGAGAATTAAAATATTTGGGCATCATATATGTACATATATCCGACAAAATGAATCTATACTTAATATTATTAAGAGGATAGATTTGATTTATTGTTTTTTTGTAAGAATTTAACTCAAAAACAACTCAACCAATCTTAAAAATTCTTTCACCATTAGAATGCTATAGTATCGCCTATTAAGATAGGCTATATTTTATTTTAAAAAAGTACTGTTACTTCAATAAACTAATCCACTTTTACGCGAGTGAAGCTGTGGGCAAAAGCTAGGAAACTATATTCTGTTCAAGCAATTATGTCACCTATTAAAGATTACACTACATACATAGGTACCAATTTGCTAATTCTTTCTTGTTGCTACAAGTATAAAGCAGTAAAAAATGAAATCTAAAATTCCTATCTGTTTGAAGAATGATATTGATTTTTGTTGTTACCTGCCAAAACAGCTTTTACTAATTTAACTTATAGACTTTAGTGGTTGTATCCATATATAATTGAGATGGATTTAATAACAGTTTAAATTTTTTCAACAGGATACAGATGCATCATTGTTCTACCTGAAAAAATGTCAGATGAGAAAGTGAATACTCTGATAGCATTAGGCGCTGAAATCATTCGTACCCCTACTGAAGCAGCATCGGCGGACCCTGATAGTAACATTATGGTCGCACGCAGAGTTTCCAAAGAGATACCTAACGCAGTTGTTTTGGACCAGGTAAACACCTGCGTCTTTTGTCTCTGCTATAATTTTTGTACGTTACGCTCTTTAATGATAATGACTCAACTAATTACTATGAAATTTTGTATACATTTTGTCAGAAAAGGGCATAGTGCACCTTTCAACCAGAAAATAGACTACCGATAGAAATGACATAATCTAGATCTATTACCTAATTTACTTAATTTTAATTAATCTACGTCATGTCGGCCGTCCCAGATATCGCTGCAGTGATAATGTGGAAGTGGATCTGCGAAAGTTTCAAGCCAACGACTGGCGGATAACGATCAAAGACCAAATTAAGTGCCGTTCTCTCGTATCGGCGGCCAAGACACACTTTGGGTTGCTGGGCCACTAAAGTAGTAGTAGTAGTACATTAATGCGGACAAAGTCTATTTATAGTTAAACATTGCAGTACAACAACCCTTGCAACCCGTTGGCGCATTACGACAGCACAGCGGAGGAGATCCTATGGTCGCTGGACGATGACGTGGATATGGTAGTGATGGGTGCGGGCACCAGCGGCACCGTGTCGGGGGTCGCGCACAAGATCAAGGAGCGCTGCCCGCGCTGCCAGATCGTCGCCGTAGACCCCTACGGCTCCATACTCGCGCAGCCAGAGGAACTCAACCACACTGATGTGCAGCTATATGAGGTAACATTTATATTTTATAACAGCTGATATTTTTGCGGATGGGTGGAAGGTATTATTATTAGAATATATGAGGTACTGTGAGCAGAACGCGTGAAAGCTTAATTTTAAATTTATATTATATCAAGTGTAATTAGCGCAAGTTGTTCTGTTTTATGTCAAATAAATATATAAATTTATAACAATTTGACTTGCTGTTCAAATGCTGCACGGTTGCCGTAGTGGTTTAAGTGGTCGACACACCACTGCCACCGCGCCGATTGTGGCTCCGAATCCCACACGGGACATAAATTTGTGTGATCCACAAATGATTGTTTCGAGTCTGGAAATTCTATGTGTCCGTTGTTGAAATGATTGTAAACTCCCCCCGCGACGCAGGAATTATTCCTAGAGCGGAAGTTGTCGTTTTGAAACTAAAAAAAATTATGTGCCGTGTATTATGCTGAACAACACGCATGTTCAACTCTATGCGGTAACAATGACATTTATACCAATGACTTGCGGTTCAAATATGTGTCGTGATTTTAGCACCTCTGAATTCGATTTCGTATCCGATATAACAAAGTATTGCCGCCTACTGAACACATTCCGACCCTTTGTATAATAATGAGAATTTATTAACTGATAATATAAATATAGTTTTCTGAACCCGGGATCTCTTAATCAACTGTTAATACTGCCACTGGACTAGCAAAAACTCATTACCTCTTCCTCTCTTTCTGGGATCTCCCTCTCGCCACCTCTCTGTTTACCTTTGCCCATATCTCTCATTATCCATCCTCCTCGTTCACACTCATTTCTAAATAAAGGAAAAATAACAACCAATAGGTACCTAGGCAATTTTGCAATCTAGGTTATTGACTCGTAACAATATTAGGTATGTTTTACTCGTAGACCGTAAGTTCTGTGGTATGCGGTTATTCTCAATCTTTACCTGCTAAGTCAGTGCCACGATGTTTACTGTACAAACACCTGCTTACACAATTATTTTTTTTACCTTATAATGTACTTTTCCTAACATCTCACATGTGTTTTATCCTCAACTGTAGGTATTATTAGGTAGGTACAAGGAAGCAATAACAGCTCATTATTTATATCCTCTAACTAGATGTTCACCCGCGTTTATCGTTACTGCGCCGCCCCCGTGGGTCGTAGCGTGATGTTATATAGCCTATAGCCTTCCTCGATAAATAGGCTATCCAACACTAAAAGAATTTTTCAAATCGAACCAGTAGTAATCACGCAGAATAAACCAGGAGAAACATCGTTTGTACTATGTCTGTAATGGGTAATTATTTTGCTGCAATGTTATTTTAAAACTGCGATATCTCCTAAGATATGCATTGAAATCGAATGATGTAAAGGGCAATTTTGTTTTAAATTAAATACTTGTGATGAATAACGTATTTATTTGGATAAGGATTAATATCATGTTTATAATAATACCTTCGCAAATAATGCATTATTTTAGAACAAATTTGGTTAGCATAAAAATGGTTATAGTGAGCCAACCTTAAAAGATAGACATATGCTGTCGCGGACTTTTTTTAGAACTTTTAAAGGGAAACAATTCTGTCATACATGATTTTTGCGAAACTTTAACTGTTTACGCAGCGCACGCAGCGGAAGCTCTCAAAAGGAAAAAATACCGTCCGATTTTGAAACATTCTTCATTGGTGCTCAGCTCCTATTGATCTTAGCGTGATGATATATAGCCTATAGCCTTCCTCGATAAATGGGCTATCTAACACTGAAAGAATTTTTCAAATCGGACCAGTAGTTCCTGAGATTAGCGCGTTCAAGCAAACAAACAAACAAACTCTTCAGCTTTATAATATTAGTATAGATTCAAAGAGATAAGGGCTTTTTGAGTTACGACGTTATTCTATTCGTCTGTCTTATTGTAAATCGTCTAGAAAATAATGTTATATACACAAGTCAACTATATTGCATCTACTTTTGTAAGATTGAGTAGGTATGTCCTATAGAATAAAATTTGCTGTACCAACTACCTATAAACCAATCCAAGTAGTAGGAATCTTTTGCTCACTCTTGGCAAAACAGGCACAAAATTTGTTAAAAATGTATTAATATATTAATTACTAGCTTTTGCACGTGGCTTCGCTCGCGTAAAAGCAGGTTAGGTTATGTTCTCGGTGACATGTAATGGTGTAAGAATTTTCAAAATCGGTTGGAACGTTTTTGTTAAATCCTAACAAACAAGCAAAAAATCGAATCTTTCCTCTTTATAATATTAGTAGGTACTGAAAAATTACAATCCCACACGATTGTAATTTTTAACTTTAACTTTGCTTCGTAAACAACTTTACAAATGCTAAAATATGAGCCCCAAATATTCATTTATTTATTGGCTCAGCAACTGTGCTCATATCTACAAATAAGTCAACAAAAAGCTGTTTTCTGCAATTTGTATGTATCTTCAAAGAACTAGAATAATTTTCGTTTAAAATAGGCATATTTACATAGGTACCTACGTCGTAGGTACGTCAAAAAACATTAAAATTCCTCATTGATATTGTAATAAACCGTTTCTATTTACATTTAGATTACGTCATTATTTCATTCTGCTTGATGTATTACTTTACTAACTTCTATTGATAAGCCACAGAGTGATTACAAAAATATTTTTCATTCTATGATTATGACGAGCGCTTACATCATCTTAATCACTATAGCGTCGCGTCGGCGTCGGCCAGAACGTAATATAAGTTAGAGTTATCTGTGTTTTGAAGTTCCATGTTTATAATTTTACGACGAAACAGTTCCAAGTGTGATATATTGATAATTGAAAACAAAAACAAAGCGTCACCAGATGATATGGCGGATATTGAAACTATTTAATATTCATGAATAATATGTATTTAAAAACTGATAACAGAATAGGACTGACTCACATTTTTTATTATTAACGTCAAATAGTTTAGGTGCATAACACAAACTCTAAACGGCAAAGATTTTTTGAAATCTACTCAGAAATAATTAAGATACAAGCGTATCATAATTCATAACTGTTAGTAAGAGTAAACATCTTGTTATTTAAAACGACAATTCCCGCACTAGGAATAATTCCTGTGTCGCGGGGGACTAAACAAACATTCATACAACGGACACGAAGAACATCCAGACACAAAACAAACATTTGTGGATCACACAAAGTTTTGTCCCGCGTGGGATTCGAACCCGCAACACTCGGCGCAGTGGCAGTGGCGAGGCGACTATTTAAACCACTACACCATCCGTTCGTAATTAATATTTAAAATATTAATTACTTCCTTATTTTACCAATTTTGATAGCGTTATCTTATCACAAAACGATTTCTTTTGAGTGCTATTTGCTTTTGTGTTTAATGTAAAAATCAACCCTATTGATGAATTTATTAAACTTATGTAACTTTAAAAAGGCTTATAAAACAGCTATACTCCATTTGGTTAGGTACTTAACTAAAGGTAAACAATCTTGACGTATCTTTTTATCTAAAAACTCAGTTTAAAAATAAAATGGTGCTAAAGATCAATGTAAATACAACAACAACGATTACTAAATCAATTGAACCGTTAGTTTAAGCAGTAGTTTACTTGTTTAATATGTGTTAGTGTAAAAACTAACATCAAGATTGTTTACCTTTAATTAAGTACCTATCCAAATGGAGTATAGATGTTATTATTAATGCGAATTGTGAGTTTGTTTATTACGCTTTCACGCCATAACTACTCTACCGATCATCATGAAGTTTCGTAATGATACCAGAGGTAAGAAAGGCTCTATCCAGAAAAAGTACCGTTACTAAAACCTAACCTAATCTACATTTTACACAAGCGAAGCCGTGGGCAAAATCTAGAAAATTATAAATCTTATTTATGAATATGCTTGATATTGAAAGTTGTCTTTGTCCTGACAGGTTGAAGGTATCGGCTACGACTTTCTTCCCACCTCGCTCGATAGAACAGTCATAGACAAATGGGTGAAAAGTGATGACAAAGCGTCTCTGGCGATGGCGAGGCGACTTATCAAAGATGAAGGATTACTTTGCGGTAATTACTTACATTACTATGAATATCTTCATATAATTATGTATATACCTACTCATAATACTTCCGTACGTGTATATGTCATTTGAGACCTAAACGGCTGGACTGATTTTGATAAAAAAATTTGGGGTTTTGTGTTGGTCCCTGGATGTTTTAGTTTCACAACTGAACCAGTAGGTGGCGCTGCGATAAGATCGCAACCCAGCATTCGGACAGAACTACGATTGTCTAGTGCGTTAGTTGTACTATAAAATACAACAAATTTAAATGCTACAAGAAAACAGACTATTTTGTTACCACCATAAACTTTCTACGATAATCGATTCCAAAGGAGAATGCGCTGGCTTGTATGGATTCCAGTATCGCTTTATATTGCTATAAATATTTTTTGTGCTAACATGAAAGTTACCTCATTGTATAAGGGTATAATAAATACTTTAAAGAAAATAAATATGATTTACGAAAAGCTCCGAGATGTTTAGACTATGGATAAACATACATATATACTTTTTTTTGTAAATACGTACATATCATACATAGAAACACCCAGGCCAAGATAAACATCCATGTCCATGCACCCAAATGTTTGACTTGCGCGGGAATCGAACTCGCTCAGGCGTGGCAGTCGGTTACACTAACCACTACGTCACCGAAGCCGTCAAAAATAAAATTATATTCTATTCTAACGAGATGGGTGTAAAAACCCAGGATTCAACCTCTTCGTCTTAAATGTAAAAGTAATAAAAAGAAATGACCCCTATATCTCGGGGGTCTTTTGACCCACAGGGCCCATATTCAAACTCGACCGAGGTATGACCCAAAGGTGTCTGCACACCAAGTAACAAGTCAATCGGTCCAGTTGTTCCGGAGTTATGCTTCTCACTAACATCAATGTGTCACCAACACACAGACCGTCACAAAGTGTTTTCATTAACCTCTTCGAAGGAGACTCGGAGGTTAATAAATGAGTATTGTTAAGGTGGCAGCAGTGGTTCTGCGATGTGGGGCGCCGTGCAAGCGGCCAAGTCTTTGAAAGAAGGCCAGAAGTGCGTCGTGTTGCTCCCCGATAATATTCGCAACTACATGACCAAGTTCATCTCAGACCAGTGGATGGAGGCGCGAGACTTCCAACCCCTCATCAAGAAAGAACACCTGACGTGAGTATATTTTTGTTAGTTACCTCCGCTCTAGAAATAAACTGATGGACTGCACGGATAGCGGATAGCGTAGTGATTTAAGTGATCGCCTCGCCACTGCCTCTGCGCCGAGTGTTGTAGGTTCGTATCCCACACGGGACAAAACTTTGTGTGATCCATAAATGGTTGTTCCAAATCTGGGTGTTCCTTATGACCGTTGTTTGAATGTTTGTGAAGTCCCCCGCGACACAGGAATCCTTCCTAGTGCTTTTAAAAAAAAAATGCTATGTCAAAGGGGTCTATAGAATAAAGGACACAAAGAACATACAGACGTAGAACAACTATTTGTGGATCACACAAATTTTTGTTCCAGTAAGGATCGAACCCACGACACTCGGCGCAATGACAGTGGCAAAGAGACCACCTAAAACACTACGCCATCCGTGCATTTACAATTCAATTGCCTTATACATTGCTCTTACTAGTTATATTGCCTGTGTCGCTAAACTCTAACAAACGTAACTACACTCTCTCTAGTTCGAAAGTTGAATATTTCGGAATAATATGGCGTAACAGCCTACGCGAAAAAATAAATTTATTTCTCTAGACATACTAGGTTTAATATGCATGATATAAGACATTAGAAACATTCAAATATTACCCAGATGCGGATTAATTAACTAACATTTTTGGCCCGTGTAAGCATCGAACCCACAACACTTGGCGCATTGGCGAGGCGAACATTTAAATTGCCATCCGTGCATTCTCAATTCAATTTCTTTTGGCAATATAATGTTTGTACCAGATATATTGCCATGTATTGCCTGTGTCGCTAAACTCTAAAAAGCAATGTAATCACACCCTCTCTAGTTTGTAAGTTGAAAATTTCTATATCTGGTATATCAGTCAGTGCGCAAATCATGTAAACTCCGATTAATATGCATAATAATAATACATATAAGACGTTACAAGGAAAACCTTGCAATTACGTGTTACGCAAGATAAACGTTCTCCGATCACGTGTACCAATGAATAAAAATGTATTGTAAACTGAGTTCAAACGGTTAAGGCTTACTCGTGCTATTTTTGTTTGCTATATAATCATTAAAAAGTTAACATATTCAAATAGAATTTTAGTTTTACGAGTAGCAGGGTAGATTAAAAAGTTAACATATTCAAATTGAATTTTAGTTTTACGAGTAGCAGGGTAGATTAGAAGTGGCACTAAGCACTTTTGATCTACCGTAAATTAATTATCACTCGCTTTAAGTGTGAAAGAAAGCATCGTTTACGACTTTTACCTATGTCTGATATTTCTCCAATATGTTCTCGTAGATGTGTGAAGTGATGTATCTAGTTTAGGCACCATTTTTCCACAATATTGTCTTAAGGAATTGTATTTCTTATCTTATCTTATGTGGGGGCCAGTCAGTGCAGACCGGCGACACTTCGACCCAGTGGGATCTTTTGTGTCAACACTCCCAATAACGACTGCCATAGATGTTCATGACAACCGGGACCGACGGCTTAACGTGCTCTCTGATGCACGGAGCAGGCGATAATTGTCAATCAATACGCACATAATTTCGAAAAGTCATATAACTTCCGAAAGTCAGAGGTGCGCGACGTAGCGTGGGTTCGAACCCGAGACCCTCTGCATTGCAGTCTGTTGGTCTCCCCACTGAGCTATCGCTGCTCAATTGTATTCCTTACTTTAAGCATAATATTTGTAAATACCTCAAATATTATGATGAGAAATAAAAATTATTATTATTATTTGTGTCTCTTTTATGGGTATTTTCCTAATGCTTTAGGGAAATTCCGATCCTTTGGGACGCTTTTACACGGGGACATGGGTCCAACATGCAGAGGCCTGACAACCCGCGATAAGTCTGTGTGGTGGACTAAGACTAACCCGTCTCATAAATTAAACGTGCCCAGCTCAACAATATAAGTCTACATACTAAGATAACAAAGAGATGGCTAAATATTACCTAACTAAATTTGTGCTCAGTAATGATATATTACTATTAATCTTTACAATTATCTAATAACGTCCAAATATTTAAGGCGAGCCACGAGCGAGCGTTTACACTCGCGCGCTTCGCCGCTCGCCTCGCCACTCGCGCGAGAGTGTAAACTAGGTATAAAATAATTGTACCATCGACTCGAAAAGAAGAAGCATTGGCTAACAAATACGTCAATCAGAATTAAAAACTATTTGGCATGATAACTCGGCTTTATCAAATATAAAAACATAGATATATTGACTAAGTAATTATACCTATATTTTAAATAATTATGTGTCTTATCTTTTATAAGCGATTGTTTAATAATGTAATTACTCTGTTCAATGATATTGATTACAATCAACCTACCCTACATGTTAACTTTTAATTCTATCTATACAATGGTGGTGGACGTCTTTTGGCTGACATGATGATGATGATGATGATGATGAATCTATACATTAAAAAAAATTATGTGTCTGTTTCTAATGTCAAAATAACAGCTTTTTACCTAATGCATATGAAAGTATATAAGTTACCTATACCTAAACATCTATTTTTAAAATTTTTGTTTTTCTGTCTGTCTGTTTGTTCCGGCTAATCTCCGAAACGGTTGAACCGATTTTGACGGGACTTTCACTGGCAGATAGCTTATTTTCAAATGAGTAACTTAGGCTACTTTTTTTTTGAAAAAGATAAGGAATCCGCGGAGAACCAATCAAAGCCTATGAAATATTGAACAATTTCCGATACAAATAGGGAAATGTGTATTAAATAATAATATGTAATTTTAATATATGTATATACATCCAATATAAAAAAAAACGAGACAAAGTAGAAGAATTACATTAGTTTTAGCATAGGTATTTCTATACGCAGAATACAGAAATATTAAGTATTCGTAAACTTTGCGAACTGATCACTTTTTATTTAAAATCTACGCGGACGAAGTGGCGGGTAATAGCTAGTAAATTATATATATATTTAATATGTATGAACACTTCCTATCATCATCATCTTAGCCGAAAGACGTCCACTGAACATAGGCCCTTCCCTAATATTTTCCACACAGACGGTCTTACTTTCCCATATATTAGGTATAGTTCTATAACTGGATAAAAGCATAGCATGATTAGATGCAATACGCAAAGACAACTTTTAATTTCTGACGTAGTAGGACCATGGATAGCTTAGGTCGCAAAGCTACGATGCAGATTTGCGAGGTCGCAGATACAAGTCCTGCTCTATGGATTGTAGTTTCCTCTGTTATATGTTATATTATATGCACATTATACTTCTTTTTATATAATCTTTGTACTTTAGCTCTGTACTTATTGCGGTAAATAAAACAATAGATTTCATAATATGTAATATCGGCTCGTCCGAAATACCTCACCAGTATATTTTGCTAGGTATTAATAACTTTCGGCTCTACAAACTGAACATTTTTCGAATATTTGCGATGACTGGGAGTCTTTTTGCGTATAAAATTGAATATATGCGGCATTGGTTCCATAAAACACATTTAGTAACAAATAGTAAAAGTAACTCCAAAACAAAAGCATCTCATGTAGTCAGCAAATGAAATTGGAAATGGGCTTATTAGTCCATTGAAATGTTACATGAGCTTTACATTTTTTAGAGGACGCAATTTTATTTTTGGGACATGTGTGGGGGGTCAATAGAAGCTTAACCCCAAGTTTGTGGGGTTGCCGCCCTTGTCCCGCGGCCGCCATCTTGGAAAAAGGGGTGCAAACACCTTTTTCGCGATATCTCTGAAACTATGCGTCCTACAAAAAATTCGTAGACTTAATTTGTAGCAAATCGTCTTGCCTACAAATATGTTCATATAACTTTTTGCCCTAAATTTAAAATTAAAGAAGTTATGGGCAAAAAAGTGAGAAAATTTCTATAAAAATTTTCTTTTTTGCTATATAACTTTTTTTTAATACATTTTACAAAAAATTACCTCAGACCAATCTTGTAGATGGTCTTTTGAGAAAAAAATTTCTCTATAATTTTTTTTAATTTCATTCATTTCAAATGCTGTTACACCGCTCCAAAGTTTACCGGGTTCGTCAATGCTCATGAGAATCCGGTCAAAACGAAATGTGACACCCACACATGTCCCAAAAATAAAATTGCGTCCTCTAATAAATGCAATATTAGGTCCTTAAATTGTAACATTTCAATGGACTATATCATTTAATTTAAAAAGGCGACTATCGATGAAAAAGAAACGTTCTAAACTTGCTACTGTGACAAACACAACGTGGACGATCCAATGACTGAAATGCAAATCCTACATCGCCTCCTCTGTGCCTAACTTGCATACAGCAGACAAACAGACAAATTTCGGCAATAGTATTTATATAATTATTATTAAACGTCAACGATTGCAAAATTATCGTCTTGGAGTCACCGTGTTATCGCTTTATCTCCTTTAGCACATGTTTACTGATATCAGTCATTTACGCTTTTAATAATATTAACATACGAAAATTTGTTATTATTCTATTATTTCAAGTTATATTGCGATTGCCACATACGATGTGATTTACATCATATGAGTCAACTTCGGGGCGGTACCTTCTTATTATAAAATGAAAGGTAATATAACAGCCTGTTCGTATAGATAACTGCACGACAAATGTATCGGGCATGCGGTCGCCTTGCCGCTGATGACGCCCCATCGCACACGAGGCAATTTTTCTTATGTTTTTTTTTTTGTTAAACCTACACTAGGAATAATTCCTATGTTGAGGGGGACTTTACAAACATTCAAACAACAGACAGAAAGGTCACCCAGGCTCGGAACAATCATTTGTGGATCACATAAGTTTTTGTCCCGTGTGAGGTTCAAACCCAGAATACTTGAAATGGCGAAGCGACCACTTAAACCACTACGCCATCCGTGCAGACAATCATTTTCATCCACAAATTATTCTATCTGAATGTACTTTATGTCCGCTAATTGTATGTATGTATGTGTGTAAAGTCCTTAGTGACACAGAATGCGATGCATAATGCAGCAATTGCCTTTCAAGAAACAATAATATATCTTTGTCTATAAGTCGCGTGCATATATATTAATGTTGAATGTTTACTGAGGGATTTTTTAAAACGCTCTCTCTAAATATGTTTGCTGTAGGTAGCCAAATGAAGAAATTTTCAATTTCATAAATGCTATTCAAGAAGAAAGAGCGAAGTATTCTTTTTCATTTTCTGTTAAACCATTACTTGTTCATACAATTGTATGAGTCAGCAAACGCCCATGTCGCAATCTTAATAAAACAGTGACTTATCTCGAAATTTGGATGTTACGTAATTTCAACTCTAATTGTGTGAATATAAATTCTAATATTATAATTCTGTTAAGTAATTGCAACATAGTTTAAATTTCTTAAATCCAAAATACTCAGATATGTGTCTCTGTATTATGAAGAATAGAATGTCTCGTTGCAACTCTACCTATCTTCAGCCGGACAAAATATACATATATAAATGAATCCCTGTTTCCCTTGGTCACGCCATAACTTGAGAACGACTTTACCGATTTTTAAGTTTTCAAATACTTTATAGAAGGTTCTTACGGAAAGAAAAGTTAAGAAAATTGGAGAATTTAAGAAAACTCAGTCATTTTGACAGTTCATCTAAGACGGGACAACGTCTGCCGGCTCAATTAATTCTTTTTAAATTTTAGTATACTTTATTTTACAGTTGGTGGGAAAAACCAATAACGGAAGACATCTTGCAGCCCATAAAGAGTATTTCACAAAGCAGTAACCTCACAGATGCACTCGCCAAACTGAAAGAAAGTCGAGTGCCTCTTCTTATTGTCGTGAACGAGAAAGGGTAAGTACGAACCAAGTATTCACATATCCTAACTAATATTATAAATGCTAATGTTAATTTGTTTGTTTGTTACGTTTTTACGCTTTAACTCCTCTACCGATCATCGGATACACGTTGTCAGGACAACAGAAAAGGACATAGGGTACACGTCGTTCAGAAAACTGTTACTAACCTTTTTTTTAACGTGGTGGAATGCTTTGACGTACACCCTCTCCGCAAGGGTGGCGGAAGGGATATGTCGGGTTCACCCGGGAAAAGATGGTGACATCCCGGTCCTACCGACTAAACCTGCCACGGTGTTTCTTCTCGTAATCTGTGGCCAGGGCGCAGGGATCACTCGCGCATTCATCCTGCAGCCCCGGCAGATTTGGGCCGCCACTTGGTCGTAGCGTGGCGGTCTCGTCACATTTTTAGTTCGATTTCATTAAGAGGCGCGCGCGGAACACTACGCGCCGCCGTCTCGGGCCTGCTTGTGCACGGACGTCAGACTGCCCTAGTCTGTCGCCTCAGGCCAGCGTTCATGGGGGCCGGAGATCTTTTAGCGCCCTTCGGCGCCCGGCGCGTTGACTGCGGGCCGGGAGTTTGGTGTTCGCCTCCCGTTCCCTTTCTGCGCCACCTCCTTAGTGAATATTACTACCTCGCAGTAGGAGGCGGTGACTACCCATGCGCTCTCGCTCGCGACCATTGACTCTACTATGGTCGGTAGCGAGAGACGTTTCACCCCGACTGCCGCGATGAGGTCACGGTGCTCTTCCGCCCAGGTTGCGCACTCTTCTAGCATAATATGCTGCGCTGTGTCCTCGAAGTGATGGCACCGGGACGTCTCTTCTTCCGATACGACACATGTACTTCCCGAAGCATCCTTGCCCCGAGAGTAGCTGTGTCAGCCGATATGATAGGGCACCATGTCGTCTCTCTAGAAACTGTTAAATTTTTTTTGTTGACGCGGTGAAATATACAGTCCCTTTCCCCATCGCCGGTTTTGGGGCGGGCTTTAGGGATATGTCGGGATCCAGCCCATAAGATGGAAATTTGGGCTGAACCGACTAAAACCACCGCGGTGTTCCTCACACCTTTATGGGCGCGGGGCCGCGCGGATCGCTTTCGCATTCAAATCGCGACCCCGATGGACGTGGTGGATCCCACACAACCATCACTAGAAACTGTTACTATCTTATCTTGTGTGTGGGGGCCAGTCAGAACAGACCGGCGACACTTCGACCCAGTGGGATCTTTTGTGTCAGCCCCAAGATTATCCCTTAGGTTTAGGTATAGCACCCCCAAGTGAGCTGCCCCCGAGGCGTACAGCACTAGTCGCTCCACCCAAAACCATTGAGGTGGGAAACGAGCACTGCTGGCTGGAGCCCTCTTCACCTAAAGACACTCGCCTGGCGGCCGCATGAGCGGACACCACAACCGATTGATCGCAGCTGGCTAGACTAAGACCTCCCGTGTGAGAGGAAATCCAGACCAAAGGGGCGTGTTGCAGATCAGCAGCACCACCATCGCCACATCACCACTCAATCCCCAGGACTCCTTCATCCCTCCGTACGGGTCCCCGCGCACGGCACAAACACGCGGGAGGTCATTACTATTCATCGTCTGTCGTTCGACGATGGACCCACCGGAACATGACCTCTCCATCCCAGGCAGTGATCGTCTGGTGGTTTTAGTTACGTTTAATTCAGAAGGAACTAGACCAATAACAGAGGGCAACCACGTGAAGGATTTCCCACCAGACTTGTCTTAGGGATCTACACGACTGTTGCGCTCTCCCATAAGACCATTGCACCTTACTCGTCTTGAAGAGTCGAGTAAAGTAGGTTTGCATCTATACTAAACAAGCAGCCAATCCAGTGAAGCTAGAAAGCAGAAAAAGCAAGCTAGGCAATGCAACTATTAAAGCATAAACATAAACCCCCTCCCCCCCCCCCCCAAACTTATTTACGCGAGCGAAGCCGCAGGAATAATCTATTATCGAATAAAATTATTTGAAATAATAATACATATTGTTGAATATTAATTATTATTGTGAACAATTTAAAATATGTTGAGATAAAAAGAAGGACAGAATACGAATCAATAAAAGTTTACTCATGCTTACTATGTATCTGTATAATCTATGTACAATCGACATAAACGTCAAGTACACTTGACAAATGTAATTTTTTATTTATAAACCATAACAACTAAAACATGCCGCAATTTGCATTTTTGGGCTTGTGTAAAATTTTAAATGAGACTTAACTAATGATTTCCCTTCTTTTTTGTTTGCTAGCGTATGTGTACGTAGTAACGGTATTTCTAAACGAATTTGATCGGGACGAGGAGCTAATCGAATACAAGAAACTATCATAATGACAATACGTATGATTGAAGTCTCGATTGCCATTCTCAATTGATTTTGGACACTTATGTTCAACGGTATTGTATTAAGATTCAATAGGGTTGGGGTGCGCAAGATTGCGCGGTGTATAAGATTGCGCAGAGCGATTATCCAATCAGGAAGCAGTTGTGTGCGGCTCTCTTCAGTTGACAACGTCCTACCGACATTCTAACTGTACCGGCACAAAAATTTACGTTTATAATACAATTTCCTTAAACTAAATTTGATACCTGTGTTACATTATTTAGTTATTTTATAAACGTGGTTGTATTAAATATAAACCAGGTAAGCTTTTATCTATTTATTTCTATCAAATTACTATCGAAGTGTATTTCTTCTGAGCCAGTACGGCATCCTAGTTAAAAAATTGCACTAGTAGTATTTTAAAGCTTTTTATTGCTCATCGTGCAAGAGAGCGCATAGCTATCGTGTACAAGAGTGCGCGGGCAGTGAATCATATATTTATTTTGGAATTCATTTTTAATTATGTATGTGTACGCTGTTAAGCTTATAAACTAATTATTTATATATTTTTAGGATGTCAAGAAGACAAAGAACGACACAGAGAAAAATATGGATTCGAACGTAATAGAAGAAGCTTGTAAATTGATTGCAGATGGAAAAAGCAAGCGCCAGGTAGCAGAACAACTAGGTATGCCTGAACCTACACTCAGATTAAGATTGAATTTCGATTTTTGGATTTGCAAAGTATAGCATCACTTCCATCAACTTTATCTTCTGTCACATTTTTAGAGTTGTCGCCGTATCCAAAATCATCTATCGCGTAACCTCATAGTAAGAGAAGCAAAAGGCCAGAAATTTTAAGCAGCTGTCCACACAAAAGGATACTCTAAGAAGAAGCTAAAAAGAAAAGTGTAAAACCTTTACCTAAAAAGAATTAGACTGTTAAGCCAAAGAAGCCAACTAATGCACCCAAGAAAAAAATATGGTCATGTCCAGGTTGCTCAGAAGTGTACATTGAGCACATTACCGAAGACTGGATTGAGTGTAGATATTTGTTGCAAAGAATGGTGGCACGACAAATGCACAGCACACGTGGCTCCGTGACCCACGTATGCTGTGCTTTTGGAGCTATTGGACTTCCAATGTGATATTTGTGAGTGATGCGCACTCTTGACCTATCTGCGCAAAGGAGATATGCAACAAACCCATACAACTTCGGCCTCGCGTGGACAAAAATAAAACTACATGTTTTACGAAGAACTATTAGTATTCTATAACCTTGTGTAATTTCAACATGCTATCTAGTTGGGTTTCAGATATATAAAGCATCCAAAATGAACAGAATTGCTCCGGTGATACTTCGGCACAAAGCAATTTTTTTAAAATGAATGTATTAATTATACATGTTTCTGTCTAAAAACCTAGAATAAGTTTATATAGCTGGTTTACAGAGCTCACTAGGGTAAAACTAGTTACATAACTGAAATCAGATATCCTATCAAATAACTATAGTTACTATTCATTTATTGTTAAAGCTTAATTAATAGTCCAAGAAACAAAGGCTACAGTAAACAATAGTATATGTTGGTATTAGTTTACTACATTACCTTCATTATGACTAAACATACTATCGAGGTGCGGTGCAGGAGGTGCTACATTATTTTGAAACCTTGCCCAACATAAATACCATATGATGGGCATTACCTATATAATATGTGCACAGTAGCCTACTGTTCTTCTGACTACTATGCAATTATAGTAATGCTTAATGTTGTCTTCTGTTTACGCGAATGTTATTCATTGAAATTAAACTACTATATACGGATTTTATCGCGTTGTTTATTTGACACTTTATTACAAAAATTTTTGAAAACTGTTACACTACTATTACTACTAAACTTTACAAATTTTTAAGCTAATGAAATTATTGAAACTATTAAAACTATTACTATACTATTATACTATTTATATTTGTGTTTACACTTTCCCCGACGTTTCGGTTGCTTTTCAGCAGCCATGGTCACAGGGAGACTAAGATGGTAGTTGTCTCAATGTTCCAGTGTAGTTATTTCAAAGTACCCGAACATAATTTAATCATGGGTGTTTCTATTTACGCAGAATGAGCTCAAAGTATCATGAAGTCTAGCTGTGGTTTGGTTCTTCTTGGGTTTGACTATTTGAATTACTGGATGCAAGCTGGTGGTACATTCCAACCATCTTCTCTATTGAAATTAGGATGTTACTTGATTTCAATAGCCTCGCGAAGCATCCTTGGTAGGAGTCGGTGTTCTTTAGCGAGTATCTGTGGTTTGTCAAATCTCAGGTAGTGGTTGGTCCCCTGTTGCACATGTTCACACACATAGTAATAGTTTTAATAGTTTCAATAATTTCATTAGCTTAAAAATTAGTAAAGTTTAGTAGTAATAGTAGTGTAACAGTTTTCAAAATTTTTTGTAATAAAGTTTCAAATAAACAACGCGATAAAATCCGTATATAGTAGTTTAATTTCAATATAGTAATGCTGTTATTAATTAAAATACTTTCCGGTTTAGATGTCTGGATTGTATTTTGCCTCTTAAAATTCAGGCATTTGTACTTTATAGCTCTCTCATAACATTGTCACATCACGAATGATAAATGACAATGAAGATCGAGTGTCCAACGAAAAGTGTTGCCACTACCACATATTGAATAATGCCATTACATTGAATTGGTCAATCTATTGATTAGTAAAATAAATCACAACATTAATAAATTGATACTATTACATCCCTGTTTAATCCACATAATATGTGGAGTTTTTACTAACACAAGTAATATTATTACTTGTGTTAGTAAAAACTTAATTTAATATAAATAATAATGTTTCGTAATAATTTCACTTCTTATAAAAAATACCTTTTGTTCAACACTGGCAATGTTGTCTTATATATATTCTTATATTATATTCTTGTCCACTAAGGCCGTAATTTGCATACCTCCTTTGCACACCTAGCTGCGCACTCTTGTCTGCATACTTTGTGCAAGAGTGCGCATTTAGGACGTAGCAAATTTTTTTAATAGTTCCTATAATGTGTTTTTATATTTTTTATTATATTTTTCTTAATAGGCAGATAATCTAAATAAATGAATAAAGACTGATGTTGATTCTAAACTGCTTCGTATTTTTTGTAGAAACCACAGTAGCGAAAGTGCGCAGTTCTGCACACTCCTACCCTACTAATAAATGCCGCCGTTACACTACACGTTAAATAATGTTTAGGTAAGCCTCGTATCCACTAGGCAACATTTGACGCGCGACATATTACACAACCTTCTTGCTTGCGGCAACGCGGAACTTTGTTTAGCAACATTGTCTTTCCACGCATGACCAGTCGTCGGCAACATGTCACCAGAGGAACTAGTGTTAATTTAGCGGCTTTTTCACGTCTCCACTTCACAACATTTGATTTGATGCTCAACTGCATGTTGCATGGAAACAAACAACCAGCCGAGCGTCATGTTGCGCGCCAGCTGGCAACGTCGCGCGTTGTTGCGCAACGTTGCCAGTCTTGTTAAGCGTCACGGGTTGCACGATAAGGAGTGGAGCAGTAAAGCCTCGTATCCAACAGGCAACGTAGGCAACAGCCTAGTGGATACGAGGCTTTACTCCTCTACATTTGTGCTGCTTTATTTATATACATATAGGTAGGTAAAGAAGCCATTGAAATAAGTTTTATCTAAGATCAGTTCTTTCGTTTGTTCTCAAATATAAAATGCACTTATTATAGTCGAACAATCTAAGATCTAATGTACTTGATGCTTTTATTTTACGTGATTAGGATTTAAATAACTGGTATGGAAATTACTTGTACTCTATCTACATACACTTAATCATACATTCGGAAACTTGGAAACAATTTTTTTTTTAATTTCTCTTATAACTTGGCATACTTCGCGCCGCATCAGCTTTACATACCTATTTTTTGCTTTTGTATTATTTGGCTCGGTATGTATAATATGTACTGTGTGTGACTCAGTGTCGCAGCGGTAGTCAATGCAACTGCTGTGCATGAGGTACCGCTTTCGATTCCCGGACCGAATTAGAAAATGTTATTGTGGTTATCTGTCATGATAATATTCTCATAGTAGCCCGATGTTTGTAAGTTTGCGGCGTTGGATATCTTCGTGTCTCGGACAATGTGTAAAGCCCTTGATCTTAATTTCCTCCCGATCATGTCCAATTGCAGTCCCATCGGACTATGA